>JARHVA010005909.1:17500-617500 GCA_037957365.1 Torreya grandis | reverse complement strand
GAAGATTGAATACTATGCCTTTGTTGACATTTTCAGTATCACTATAAAGTAGTCTATGTTGTGAGCCTCTGTTTCTATTGTTTCCATCTTTTACATTGATCATGCACTTGTTTGCTCTTAAATGTAAATGAATCCTACATATAGTCACATTGTGCTCAAGATTAAGGTTGAATTACATTCAGGCGCATCACCATAGATTAGATTTCCTTTCTTGCATTTGTGTTTTTGATTTAAATTCCTCTCCCTTTTCCCACTATCTACTCAATTTAAAGAAGAACCAACTTCTCAAAAATATGGAGGTTGTTTCAAGATGCAAGTCCCATATCTTGAAGCTTCCCATTATGGTTGATTAGAATCAAGTGCAATTTTAAATCATTAACAGTTTTTGGCATGCCTGGTGGGATGAATCTTTCAAGGAGTTGAAGAATTTTTGATGTATTCTTTCATCGACCAGCCTTTAGAGGTTTTTATTTTATCAACACCAATAGCGACCCTGAGTTGAATCAGCTGATTAAGCAGTCCTAGTATCATTAATAAATCACCATTTGGTATGTATAATTCTGTTACTCAGAGCTATGGGTCTTATGCCCCTTCATATATTTTTAATCAAGATTAGGTTGCTTGTGGAAACACATCAAGCAATAAGGATGCATATGGTTCTTTGTTTTTCCCTTCATAGGTCTGATATGACTAGCCTCAACCCTATCATGAGCTATATCAGTCTTATGCCTAGTCTCTCCAATATGTTACATCCAATACTTAACCTAATCTCATTTCCACCTTCAAAAAAGCATTAATGGGATATAAAAATATGTATTAAACCTTGACAACAAAAGGGGATGTGGCCAAGAAATTCCTAATAATGTCATCTATCAAGTAAGAAATGTAGTAGATCTGATTAAAAATGAATGGGCTCCCATTGAAAGAGCAAATTGGCAAAGGTTTACATATGAGATGTTGGATGTGTGTGGCTTGATTGCATTTTTAGAAGAGAAGCTGAGTATTCATGAGAGATAGCCTTACCAAGTCTATCAACCTACATATTCATTGCCACAAGTTTCATATCAGATATACGCAGCCCCTACTCATGAACCAAGTCAAACCTATCAAGGTCCTTTCCCCAATTATGTCGAGTCTAAGTTGGCAATGAGGGAAGTGGAATCCAAACCCTCACTTCCCTCTCAAGTCCCTCCCACCTTTCCTCAAGAAGCTTCTTGTTTTTCATCACAGCCTTCATGTACTCCCCACTTCTATGATGATTCCTATAAGCTCCAAGAAAGACTCTTTCAAGAAAATATAGCTAAGCAAATTGAGGAATTAGAGGAAAAAATGAGATTGCTTAGTGAAAGAGATATAGAGATTTCAGGCCTTAGAAAGGAGCCTATGCCAAAAGATACCTCTTATACCAATCCTCAGGTCCTTCAGCATGATGACAAGTTTCCAAGTGGGAAGAAAGGAAATCATGAACCAGCTAAAAACTTTGAAGAAGATAAAATTGTTGACTCTTTCCAAGAGACAAGTTCTGGTCACAAGGTCATGGGTTGGAAACAAACAATGGAATCATGGGGAGGAAGGGAAGAAGAGAAAAGTTTTGCTCAAAACTTTGAAGAAGTCAAGGCTGCTCTTAATCATGGTGATAATCAAGAAGAAGATCCTACATTTAAACACACCCCATCTACATCCCTCTAAGAGAGCTATCAAGCTATATCTGATATAGATGAAGTGATGTACAAATGGAAAGAAGAGAATCATTCGATTCTAGCTCAAGAATTATCTCCTCTTCTGCATATGTATAACCATTAGTCTTCTTCTTTATCCCTTTTCAAAGAGGAATATATTTTAGAGGAAGTAAATAAGTATGCAAAGGAGTATACTCAGTTCATGGCTAGTCAAGAAGATTTTATGAGTGCAGATCAAGAAGAAATCACCATAGGTACACCCTTTGATGAACCAGAGGATAAGTCACAAGCTTTTGCCTCTATCTCTGATGAAAAAGAGATAATTTTTTATCATGTTTTAAATGACTTGTTTGAAGTCATTAGGGCAGGTTATACTATTCTTCAAGAATACTGTGAGCTGGCCAGATGTAGAAAAGACAACATTGAGACTTAGATAAGTATACAGAGGGGATGCAAGCTTTTAGAATTATCCTTTCAAGAAGTTGAAGTCATCAAGGGGGATGATCATGAAATGGAACCTAAGAATAAGGCAGAAGGAGATAAGCTAATCAATAAGGTATATCCAAGGGCTTATGGTGATGAGTGAATAGCCATCAATTTCTTGATGAGACACACTGGTATGAAGAACCAGCATTTGACAAGCTTTCAAGAACAAGAAGAGTGTGTATATATTGGAAGCATGTTTGACTCTGATTCACTCAGATGCAGGCCAATCAAGGTGGCAAGTAGGAAGAGCAAGTCACCAGAGCTCCATCCCATTTAGCCATTTGTCTGGCACCATAAATCTTCTCACCATGAAGGAAACTTCAAAAAATTTCTTTTTGATCCAGGAGGGAGGCAAATATACTTGGTTAGCTGTATATAGTAGTTTGATTTTAGTTTTGTTGCTCTGTTTTCCCATTTTTTCTTTCCCACTCTCTCTTTTAAATAAGTGTTCTTTGAGCACATGGCCATGGCTTAGAATCTTTTCAAAATTTTCAAGACTCTTGAGACATTAAGTCTCTCTCAAATTTCCATAATTCCCCAAATGTGTCTGATTCATCAGTGCTAGAAGTGGAAGCTATTTTGATCCAACTTGAATTTCAATTAAAGGTTGCAGTTCATATTTTGTAAAGTTTTTGCACAAGGACATCATTAACCTTGATTTAGCTTTCTAGGAGTTGAAAAATAAGTAGGGGCTATTTTGATGTTGGTCTATTTATCAGACAACCTTACTAAAGTTGTGATTGTTGCCACATTTTTATATGCAGGAAATTGTGGTTTCTTTTTTAGCAGGCTCAAAAGTCCTTGGGGTCACCAATAACTGTAAAGCAAAAAATTACTCTATTTTTCATTTTGATTTTCAGTCACACACCATGAAATTTTGTCTTCTCATACTTTGATCTGAGATGGCAAAGTTTTGAAACAAAGCGCAGGTGCTAATTTTCCTTTTGATTCATTTTTGTCTAAGTGTTGAAGTAAAGCAGAAGCTGATAAGTGTCATCATCTGAGGCATCCTTTCTCAAGTGGAAACTGCCAAGTGTCATCATCTGAGGTACCTTTCATATTTTTTATAAGTTGGTCAGAACATGCCACATATCTCATAGTGACTCAGTGGAACATGTCAAGTGTCAGTATCCATGGTTTCATATCAGTACCCACATTCATCTCTTTTCAGTGAAAGGTTTTAACAAAGCTAAGTATCAGAATCAAGCAAAAAGTGCCAAGTGGTAGTCACAAAAGGTCTCAAGTTTGCTTTTCTAAAATTGATAGAAGACACCATGTATCCTAGCAGAAGAGAGCAAAATTCACCACGTGTTGCGATCCAAATTATATTCATTTTGCTTCACTGATATAGCAAAGACTGTGGTGGGTCCCAAGTTTTGTTTCTTAAGTAAGCAGAAGCCGCCAAGTGTCACTATCTATGTAAATGTGAAATGAGACCCAATGTTTTCTATGGTATAAATAGAGTAAAGTGGATACCATGACGTTTCATCTTTTGTAGATTTCTAAAAGGGTACTTATAAGCAATGGAGATCACCATGTAACCCCAGATAAGTAAAGCAAAGATTGCCATGTGTCCTTTAATAAAATTAGTAGAGACTAACACCTATCCTTGTGGCCTTTTTAAAGTTACTCAGGTAAGAAATGTTGTGGGTCTTATTTTCTTTTAAGCTATTGAAGTTTTGAGGAAGCGGATAGCGATAAGTGTCAAAGGCGGAACATTCCTGAGCAAAGACACAAAAGAGTATAAGTTATGCAGAAAGTGTCGTGTGTCTTCAATAGGTGCTACAAAACATGCCAAATGTCATTTTCTGATGTCTCTTAAGTAATAGGAATATTTTCAAAGAATTGGCTAAGTGTTATCTAGCGTTTAAGAGAAGGGATCATCCTACAATCTATTTCAGCCAATGAACTGCTAGAAGACAAAGCGTTTTAGAATCTATAAAATATCTTTTGTTAAACACTACCAGTTTGGTTAGAGTTCAGTTGGGCCATTAGATTGGGAACAAGTAGACAATATGGAGTGAATCCAAGGCTATAAATAAGGGTGCAGAGATCACCAGAAGGGGCGAATAATAAAATATCAGAGAGAATTTTGAAAGAGAATTATTGTAAAGAGTCTAGACTTTCTAGAGCTATGACTAAGTAATATCATTTGATTTTGTCTCATTTTATTGAGTTGGAAGGTTTATATAACTGTACGTGTTTATGTGCCTCTTATATGATTGGAAAATTCAAATAAGAAGATTGAACCCTATGCCTTTGTTGATATTTTCTATGTCATTTGCAAAAGTAGTCTAGGCTGTAGACTTTCTAGAACTGTGATTAGGAATGTCATTTACTTTTGTCTCATTTTCTTGAGTTGAAAGTTTTATATAACTATACATGTTTTTACACCTCTTATATGACTAGAAAATTCAAATAAGAAGATTGAACCCTATCCCTTTGTTGACATTTTCTATATCACAGCAAAAGTAGTCTATGTTCTGAGCCTCTCTTTCTATTGTTTCCATCTTTTATATTGATCATGCACTTGTTTGCTCTTAAATGTAAATGAATCCTACATATAGTCACACTGTGCTCAGGATTAAGGTCAAATTAAATTTAGGTACATCGCCATAGATTAGATTTCCTGTCTTGCATTTGTGTTTCTGATTTAAATTCCTCTCCCTTTTCCCAGTATCTACTCAATTTAAAGAAGAACCAACTTCTCAAAAATCTGGAGGTTGTTTCAAGATGCAAGTCCCATATCTTGAAACTTCCCATTGTTGTTGATTAGAATCAAGAACAATTTTAAATCATCAACATGTACCATACTCATCAAGAAAGAGGTCAGTAATACCTTCAAGGGGAAAGGATGTTTCACCACCAATGACACCTTCTTCTTGATCACTAATTGTATAATTCTTATTTGAATTTATTTCCACATATGGTTCAATGTGGAACCTTACCAAGGGTTGTGTTCTTATAGATACTTTAACTCCATATCTTGTTCTAAAAGCTAGAATAGACCAATCAGCTACAAAGTACCCTCCAATCTAAGTCATGAAGTCTCTTGACAAGAAAATAGCAAAATGAGTTCCCAAAGAGAAATACTTTTCTTGGTATTATTAAAAGAATAAATAATGTTTAGAGAGGGAACTTGAACTTGTTGTATTGGATGTTTGGTATCCTTGCTCACATTATGACTTTGAGGAGTAGTTTGACTAGTAGGATCTATTACATTAGTACTTGTACTTTATGGCCCTGGAGAGTCACTACTTGGAGTCACTTGTGTTGTTGGGGTATCTCCTAAATCCCTCTTTTTGGCTCTTGTGTTGGCTGTAACTGATGTATTTTGATTAAACACACAATTATCTTCTACTTGGAAGTTTATAAAACTAGTACTTTGGCTGCTACCTTCTCCTTGAACATACCTTTACATAAGAGTTTATTATTTTGTTGTAACATAAGGAGTAGCTCCTTCTTTAAATAATAAAGCTTTATTACCTTCTCCACCATTATGCATAAACTAACCTTGAAATTTCCCCCAATGATCCAAATTTTCTTCTCCTCAAGCTAGATTGGTGTGGATTGGAATAACATCCCTTGTAAAGGGAGTAGAAGTAGGATTATAGGCATTGGGTATACTATTAAAACCTTGTTGAACTTGGCCTCTTCCTTGGTTATTATATTATGGTGGAGGTCTATATCCTTTTTTAGGATAGTATTGAGGATTGGGTGGAGTACTTTCATACATTTGTGCTTGTTTGAGTTGGGCTTCCAAAGATCGAATCATCTCATCCTTATCTATGGCATTATCTACCTTATTTGGATTGGTTTTAGGTTTTACATAGGTATTGGGGATTTGTGTTATGCTTACAGATTCAACTAAATTATGGGAAAACAAAGGCATGAAGACTCTTGGAGTTAATTTACCAGCTTGTACCAAATTAATCTTAGCTTCAATGGCTATCTCATATGCTTTGAGTAAAGTAAATCCTCTCATTGATTTCAACATTACTACCATATCAATGCTAATAGCTTTGATATAGGTAGGAAATAAAAATCTTAGAGGAGGCCTCATGATGGATGGAAACTTATGCCATGTACTTTGAATCCTTTCATTCAAATCTCCCATGGACTCATTAGGACCTCTCTTTATCACATTCATCTAGTGAATTAGTGAAGTATGGTCACTCTTATTCTTAGACCTATTTACCAAAACCTCTCCAAACCCATCCTAATTAGTAATACAAACACCTTCCAATGTCCTATACCAATCAAGTGCCTTACCCTTTAGAGACATGACAAGTAGTCTAATAGCTATGTTAGCTTGGGTGATATTGTGGAAATTACAAAAGTTTGAAATGTCCCTAATGTGCTTAGATGGGGTAATAGGACCTTATCCATTAAAATTAGGGAGAATTTTGGTAGAATTGGGAATAATAGGATTATATGCAAGAAGATTAATTAGATTTTGGGTGTTGAAGGATGGGAAAGGATGTCTTCTAGCCATCTCTTCTTCATCTTTTTGATCTTATTTCCTCAACTTCTTATTCTTCTTTTTATTCTTCAAAACCTTCTTGTCCAAGAACTCTAAATGTTAAGAATGGTTTTGGATGTTGTTCTTCAAGAGGAGCTTTAGATAGAGGGACTTGATTGAAGGCTCTACTAGAAGAGGATCTAGTGAAGATTATGAAGTATAATGTTAAGAACTTTATCTACAACCAGAGATTCTGACCTATTAGAGTCACCAATTGTTAGATTAAAAACACTTCTGCAACCTTGGGCTTATCAAGAATAGAATTCACCTTGACAAATAAGTAATTAGGACCAGTTATCCCACTAAGCATGCCATAACTATTGGCTTCAAATTGTGCACCCTAGGACTATTTACTCAACTCTCACAATTTGATGCAACATGGAGTCATCTCTCAAGTTTGTGGTGACTTGTAAAAGATATGAATCTCTAGTATTATGAGGGATAGCTCCCTATATATTATTTGAAATTATTTTAAAATACTCTAATTTTTGCTTATAAGGAAAGAGTTATAAGTTTGCATGAAGTAAAACTACACTAAAGTGTTGATTCACCAAGATATATCCCACAAACTATCAAACTTCTATTAAATAACAAAGCCTTCTAAGACCAAATCTAAGCTTTAAAGGGTCCTAATGTAAGTGATTCAATGTGAAGGTAATATACATGAGATAATCAAAAATACAACTAGTCTGGGGGTAGATTTCACACCATAAAGATAATAACTTGCTTAAAGAGTAGCCTAGTACATTCATACACTTCACATGACCTATTAAATTCAGAACTCTTACTTAATCATGAAGGATAAAGAGGAGTAAGGATGAAAGAATCATTTAGCTCAACTATACATCACTCACACACTTATAAAAAATGTTCTTAACTTAGAATTAGACTTTTATTGAATGTTGAAAGACAAAATGCAATGGTTTCCACCCTAAATGGTTTCCTTTACTTAGATGTAGGTCACTCTTTTGATTTTATTAGGGACATAGGGTATATGGAACCTTCCTAAGATTATTATTTAAGCTCTCAACCTGATGATCATTTTAAATCCACCCTATATGGTCAAAACTATTATGGTCCTAGCTTATTCCATAGATTTCTTATGACCTCTATCCCAATTTGTAGAGGGTTGTAGGTTATTTTTTCATGTAGGAGTCATGTTAATGCCTTTAAAGTACCTATCATAGCCAAAAAACTCATTTTCCCTTTAAAATCCATCCTTGTCTCCTACGAGTTCATTACCCTCATGAAAGTATGATCTTCTTTTCCAATTGTAACTTTTATACACTCCTCTATACACCTAGGATGTACTTTCAACTGAGATGAGATGTACCATATAGATTGGAGTTCTCTTCAATGCATGTATAACCTCATTTGGGTTAACTAATACTATTTAGGTAGCATTCAAGTCACCACTCCCTTCTTCATGTCTTTTGTTCACTTCTTCATTTCTATAGGCTTACTACAACACTATTATGGAATGGTGATTTGCAAATGGTAACTGAGGGTTGTAGTCTTGGTAAATCCATGTGTATGTGTTCATTGAACACTTCAAAACATCCAAACTTACTCCACTTGTTACCCCCTATATCTACACATGCCTCACAAGGACTAATCCACATTTCCAATTTATCCACCTTATAGGCCACATGTATGTGTATTAACTCCATCTAAGCTTTGAACTTACTGTAGCTTCTAATGTGAAATTGCCTTCTACATGCCACCTTGACAATACACTTGTATTCATTGCAGATCATTCTTAAACTTTCTCTAATGAACACATCACCCTTTTGTAATGAAATACAAGCTTTGGAAGTTAGATGGGACCTCTAAATGGGTCAATTTATAGGGTTTTAAATGAGGTGAAATCCTACTTCAGAGAAACTAAGGTTACTTTGCCCCAAAATGAAAACATAACCATTCATGCTTATATTTATTTGAGACTTGCATGAGTAATGGTGATCCTTCTTCTCAAACTATTAAGAGAATATTGATATGGCTATGGTGATTAAATCCTTGACTACCTAGCTTTATTGTGGCTGAATGTTTCATTGCCTCATATCTCTTGCTACAATAACATGAAAACCAAAACTTGGGAAACAAACAACATTGCTTTAAAAACAACAAAGGTCTCCATGCATTTTTCTATACCAATATGGTTTTCACATTTATCTCAACACTTCACAAGCTTTGTTAGGATATGAAACATCAACACAAAGGTGTATTAGCTCTTGAAACCATGAAAACATCACCCTCATCCATAAAAATAGAAAACACTCCTTTGAAGATCCAAATGGAAACATGGAAGTGTCATAGTTCTCCACATGTGAAAATTAGCTAGGGCAAGGTTGGATATGGTGAGGAAGATATTTTAACCCTTGTGATGTGAATCCACCAATTAGACCATACAGACCACCTTAGCAGAAGAATAAACCTAAAAGGTATGAGAAATGACAAGTAGAATGGAGTGGATAACTTCTAAGAGATGGTTCATAAAACTCAAGGCACCAATATTTGAACTCCTATTATGAAAATGAATTTCAACTCATGTATTATCCACCCCTAGAAGCACTAGACTTGAAACTCTTCCAGCTGATCATACCAAGTACAAACTTGTGAATGTCAAAATGCTTTCCAAGAGAGAAATGGGTAGATGGAAAGGTTTTGAACCATTTTGGTGATTCCAAAGCTGGAAAAACATAGCAATGGGTCAAAGAATCTGAAGGGTCACACTCTAACCTTCCCATATGTACCATTCCTCCTCATAGGTTGTATAAGTGTTTGAAAGCTCTTATTTCTCTAAGGAAACTATGTCTTCTATAAATATTCTACAAATTTGTTAGCTAAAATAGTTACTAGAAGTTATAATTGATACATATAAGTTGACATAATCTTTTGAAGCTTGCACAATTCCCAAAAAATCCATATAAGACATTAAATGCACTATTTTGGCTATTGGAAAGACCTTAGAAAGATGTGAAATGACTTATGGGGAAAAATTGACTATGGTTTGACTATTACAAGCATGAATTAACACTAAATGACTTATGACAGACCCTCTAATAGAAATTTTTTTCTATATAGGTTATTCCAAATTGACTAGATGGTCAATTTAGTCAACAAGGTCATTTACAACCTAGTCACATATTTTTGGCTAGTTAAACCTAGTCCCCCATCTTATTCAAATCCTATAACTTGTCTTAGCACATCATAAAAACAACAATCAATGTTAATCATCAAAATTTTAGCTAGTTCATGTCCTAATCAAATTTTCTCAAATTCGTAAATAAACTAGAATCAAGCCTTTATCAAATAGTCCATGATCCAAGTTTGATATAAAACCCCAAAAATAACATCATTTATATATTATCCCATCTTACATCGTTGCCTCCAAAATGGATTTATATGTCACTCTATTTGAGAAACATATCTTTTACAACAAGGAGGAACTCCTTTTGTAGATCCTATAAATGGGTACCTAGCTTCCTACATACTTTGATCCTATGAGCTTTAATTTCATAATAAGTAATAATCATTTTTTCCATCCCCCTCAACATCAATATACTTTTATCCCCCATGTTAGCCAATCATAGTCAAACCTTTCATCTACTAGGCATAGTATAGATCATGGTATTCCATATTATACTAACAAAGGAAATTCTATCTTTGCAACCTCATCAAATAAATTTTTTATTATAATACACATAAAATACCACAACCTTATTATATTGTTGAATTATTATAGCCAAATAAACTATTCTACCTAGTGTCCAACACTTCCACGTCTAATTAAAGCCTTAAAGAGAGATAATATACCCTTTTCCTTATATCCTTGGAAACTATATTTCATCAACTAGTTTTTGTAAACATGATCATCTACCCACACATAAATATTCTGGTTA
Organism: Torreya grandis; assembly: GCA_037957365.1. NCBI lineage: Eukaryota > Viridiplantae > Streptophyta > Pinopsida > Cupressales > Taxaceae > Torreya > Torreya grandis. Next base: position 606,911 of record JARHVA010005909.1, on the reverse strand, counting down.
TTATGAATCATAATCCCTCTTATTATAGATGAGGCCAATATTATCAATACCATAGAACCTACAAGCATTCTATTAATAGATATCATAAATTCAAAAATTACATCCAATACCTAATTAAATGTGATGACATTGAAATCAATAATGAACCAGATGATTCTATGCCTAATATTGACCAAGAAGTGATATGTTAATATTTATTTCCTAATCATGATCAAACCCTTTCATTTATAAACCATGACCAAGATAACAAACCCATCTTAGACAAAGAATAACCCATCATTCACCAATCATCCACCTTTCATCCCCTACTTCAGATCCATCATTTTTGGAAATCTATTAATCTTAAATCCTCCATAAAAAATTTAAATTAAAGAGGATATTTGTATATAATTATACTTAAAAGGCATTCATTATGTTTTTAATCTACAAACATCATATTATAGTAGCATTACAACATCAATATCATCTACATTAGCATTAGATTCAACATCAACATTATATATAGCATTTAAATCCAAACTATATCAACATTGTAATCATCATATCTTATATATTTCAAAGATCATGTTGAGACCCACCTCTATAAGGACATCTTTATTTGTACAGTCAACTCAAATATCAACTAGCAATAAGGCATGTCTCTTGATCTTTTTCAAGATGATAATGTCATAATAGTAACTATAGGAATTTAAGATGGTATATTAATTGAGGATTATCAAATTGGATTTCATCCATATTTGGATGTGTGTTTTACAAAAAACTATAGTGATCATTTTGTGAATCTTGAGAATGTTTTCTCTAAAATTGAATCTAAGCCTCCTATTACCCTCTTTGAGGATAATGTTTTCCAATCTCCACTAAATAATATCACCAATCCTCCCTTTAACCTTCATTGATCATCATTCAATATCTTCCCCTAGATATTCACTTCATCACACTCTTCAATAGGGAAAAACATGAGCATGAATCATTATACCCTTTTTTTAAGAGTTGTATCATGTGTCAAATATATTGAGAGTCATGAAAATAGTCAAATAAACAAACATAATGATAGATACAATTTTAATCCATTACTAAGTTAAAATGAGTTAAATAATCTACCAAATCAAAATCCATTATGGAAAACATTAAGTTAAATTAGTAATTAGTAAAGTAAAAGTTCATATTACTTTGGTGAAACATTCCTTTATACACTAGGGGAAGTCAAAATTCAATCTAACTAGAAATACCAAAGGACTCCAAAATCAATATCAATATAGATGAAAATATTCCAAGTAATCATATCAAATAACATAAAATTTCAAAAGTCTTGCATCATTTAAATCTCTTATCATATGGCATAAATCAAGAATAGTACAGAAAACATCTCCAATGGCATGTGCAACTACTAGTTCTAACTCCCAATAACCCTTTAAACCTTCATCACAAACCATACCCTAATATCCACATCTCTTAAGCAACATCATCTATCCTATGGGTTACAAATATGCCTAGATAATATGTCCATGGGAATTAAAATCAAAAGTCAAGAAAGGTCATCAAAATTATCCAAGACTAGAATTTCTTGTAGATCAATGTCCTTAAAATCATTCATCTCTCATGGTTCTAACATGAACATATGATATCAAATGACCCTCTCCCTATATAATATTGTACATATTATTATTCTAAAAAAAGTAAAAAAAAATTTAAAATGCAAAAAATATCATTAATCTAGTGCCTTGGGAAAGTAACATGATGAAAATAGGTTTCCATAATCATTTATAAATAATTCTTTGTCCATAAGTACCTCGATAGTTGTGGTAAAATCTACTTTAGACCATCTTTATCTATCCTATTTATCCTATAAATATCTTTACCTATCCTAAGTATCATGTGACATCCTTATCCATCCTATTATTTTTTTCCTTTCGTATTGTCTTGACCTTTTTAAGTAAGTGGAAGATGTCATGAGACTTGTTCTAGGAACATATTCGAAACTAGACATTTGCTTCCCATAAGACCAATCCTTAAAGATATATGGCCCATTCTTCATTGTTCTTCATCCCCTCTATCCATTTCCCACAATATTTATGTCATTCCATCCTCCATAGTTACCCATACTAGTTTTTAGGCTTGGTTTTCCCTTTACTAGTATCCCCTTGTTTGTACATACATAGCCCAAAAATCCCAAAAATATCACAAAATCCAAATATATATATATATATATATATATATATATATGAGTCATCTTGTCATACATCATATCAAAAGAAAATATCCTTATCCAAATTCAATTTCCTAATAAAAATACACATCATAACCATCACTTTTTTATTAGCATCCCATTTCAACCTCCTAATACTTAGTCTAACTCATTTCCTATCACTCATCACAATCCTATAAATTTGCTCAGTGATCAAGTCATAGTCACCCCTTTTGCATAATTCAACCTCGCTATTAGATCACATTATCAACCCCATCATTATCAACCATATAAACTTGAGTAAATCTTATCTAATACATTATTTGATCTATTATTCTCAAAATTAAACTTGATTAGGATCAACCATGACCTAATAAAACTTAGTTAAACCACATCTTTGCTAGTTTAAATCTAGCACATGTCAAAATAAATTAGGTCCAAACTATAAGCTTATACTCACCATCCAAGTCAAAAATTAAAATTTATGGTTAAACTACCTACTTTATCTCAAAATCAACTAACCCCCAACCTAAATTCTAATTTTCTCAAGAACACCTTGTCCAAATGCCATTACCCATTGCATTTCAAGTAAAAACTTTAATCAAAGCAAGTTTATCAATCCTTATCCAAAAAACCATTATAATTGTCTATCAAATTCAAACTCCTGGATCATATTATTTCCTAGAGACGAATAAGGCCACATCAAATATTAACCTAAACACTCATCCCATATGCTTTCATGAGGACAATAGACAAGATAATCATCACATAATCTCCATGTTGATACTTGTGTGTTTTACTTATATGATTTTTGATTTGTTTCAATATATTTTATCATTTATATATTCATTTATAATTTCCTATGCCTATATACTTGTTTGTATCTTTGTCTTGGATTAGGAATTTTGGAAATATATTTGTGCATCTTTTGTTTAATATATTGTATTTATCATATGTGAAATATCATATGGAAAACATTTCATCTTAGTTCCTTATACCAATGGTGCCTTATGCCATGTGCTACTTGTACACACATTATTTTTAATCTTTGTATTTTTTACATCATTCCAACATGCACTCTAACAAAACAACATCATGATTACATGCATGTCATGGTGTATACTACCTAATTCTACATTAAAAATGATCACAATAATATATGGCTCAAGACCATGGAAAATTAATTAGCATTTACATCTATACAAACATCCCTAGTCAACTATCATCTAAATCATCACACCTAACAATCATAATCATCACTAATATAACATTTATGCTAGCATCCATCATCCTCACTAGTACTAATCAATCATTTAGGGTATATTTGGGACATTGAAATCATAATCATCTACTATATCCTATCATATTTCATCAAAAACTCTATTATAAGGATAAATACGTTAATCTAATGTCCATGCAAACTATGTAGTCAACACTTAATCACATAGGGTGTCTAAGGTCATCTCAGTCACAATCACATCCACAACATCTAACATCCAATGTCTACTCATTTCTCCAAGCCATCAATCATCTAGATAATCATTAGACCTAACATATAAGTCAAATTTAATAGCTAATACATTTACCCATCATCATCAATCCTTTGGTCTAACTTATCATTTATTATCACATAACTCCCTAATATGGAGAACTACATTGGCTTGAGGTATTTTAAGACTATATAGGTAGTGTTTGACCACTTGAGATGCCCAAAGATAACTTAGCCACACTAACCAATTATTCCTTCATCCCTTGATCACTCAATCCTATCATTTATCACCCATATTCTCAATTTTATCTCCATTTGACAAATGATTTGAGCTCAAACCCATCAAATATTCAATCTATCAATCAAAACATTATCTTATTTTAGCCTACATTTTTATTAGCATGCATCCTTTTTTGGGATACGTCTAAACCTAGTGGCATTTTATTATCATTTCATTATGTCTTGTTCCCATGTGGGGCATGTCCAATTCCATGACATTATCAATTTCATTCCTTAAATTTTATAAGGGCATCATCAATCTTTATCTCATCATTGGCATCAATATTATTTGTTGTGTTTTATCTCTCACACTCATTACAACCTGACCCATCATATCCTTGTTTATTCACACATCCTTCCCCTAATTTACTCTTTTAGGTTTCCATCTATCTCATCCCTCTTCTCATATCCCCTCAAGGAGGAATCATTCATCCTCTAATTTACTAACTTCCACACAATCTTTATTCTTTGCAAGACCAATATTCTTCTTCCTATCACAATACCCTTTCAAAGAGGGGTAAAATGTATACATATAACTTCTTCCAATATCAATAAATAATTTAAATAGCTTCACCTATACTAATTTTATTCTATCTCTAATGTTTTTTCATCACATACTAACCTTATAGCATCCCATGTCAATTAATTATTCTATTATCTTCATATTTGTCACTGATTTTGCTTATCCATTATCTTGGAATTTTTAATTCCTTCCCCACCTAACTCCAACTTACCCCACTTTATCCTAAAAATAACTTTTATAATCACTATATAATCAACACATAATATTCATTAGTCCTCTCTAATGGATTATATAACTATCCACATTCTCTAGAATCCTCCACACCCTTCATTTCCATAAATCTCCAAGGAATTTTAAATTATTTAGAAATTCCTCATCCTCCTCTATGTAAACAAGCATATCTTCTTGAAAATCATGAACAATATTTCAATACCCTTAGACTAATGTTGTCTCCTTATCAAGCATCAATTATCATCTTCCATTATTGTCCAAGACTTTGCGCTAAATCAAGCAATCCAACATGTCAAGTGCATTTTCATATCAATTTGGGGCACATCAGTTATATTTTTAGTTAAATTAGTTGCAATATTGAGTTATATTTGACTTATTTAAATTTTTGTTTTGTATTTAATTTAGTTACCTTTCCCAATCATGATTATTTATGGTAGTTTAGAATTATTTTTTTATTCATCATTTTCACTTGCATTTGATTTATCATTATAAAGTTTACCTAATACAACTAGGAGGGAAAAAATTAGCTTAGATTTAATTCTTGATTGAATGTTTTAGATATATGATAGTGGGAATATGAAAGAGAGTATATAGTGACTACTCATAATTAAGAACAAAAAATATAAATGTTTTTAAATAGGTTTGTGATCCTTAAATAATAGTGCAATCTAGTTATGTATGTTGATTATGGACTTTTTTGAGTTTAATGTAATTAATAACTGATAGTGAAAATAGATAAAAATTAAAATAATGATAGGGTAGGATCAAGAACATAATTTGAGAATATTCTTAGATAAGATTATACCCCTTGGATAACAATTTAGGATAGCTATGTTAGTTAACTATGATGAAAATGTAAATACTTCACCTTTTGTGCATATGTCTAATGAGAGGGTTGTGATATTATGATTCTGATATTACCATGTGGAAGTAACTTTTTCCTCCTTTTTTTAGAGACTCTAGGGGCCTTTTTGAGAGATAGAAACTTACAAAAATATAGAAGGGGTATAATGGGCTAACCTGACCCCATCATCCCCTTGATTATTGACCATTGTTTACACATCTAGTACTATAAAGAGGGAATCAAATCTCTTGACTTGATTTGATATGATTTAGACTTGGCATGTGATTTATCATTATCAATGATCTTGAGTTTTGGATGAATAGGGAAAATTTTCTATATATATATAATAGTGTGTAAGTGTTCAATAGATAGTGTCAAGCTTGAGACCAAGTACCTTTGAAACAATGTTTTAATGTGCTTATAAAATGAAATATTTTTACAATTTACTTTAGCCAACATTATTAATTATGTAGGCAGACACAAAATAATCTTTTAAAACTAGGAAACTAGCCATTAATTAGTGTGGGAATATCTACTGAAGTGGACCTATCTACCTAACATAGGGTAGTGTACAAGAATCATGGATAACTATCTTAAGTTAGATACATTTTTATGGTGTTGTAATAGAGGCTTGAGAATGAACTTCAAAATTTATATATAGAAGTTATGATGAACATAAGATCCGTCTCGTGTATAGATAAATGAATTAGAAGAATTGTGAATAAGAATCATGTATTTGGAAACAAGTAATGTGGTTTAAGATATGTCAATAATTAATATTATCAAGTACTTATGACTAGATTTAGGTATATACAAATTTTTAGATCCATGTATTCCTTTTACATTCAGACGAGTGATTTATTGTAAGACATCATACAAAATAAATTAGTTCAAATTTTATATTTGTTAAGGTTAAATAATCCAAAATAAGGTAAATCAACTATCAAATAACACTATTATTATTATTATTATTGTTATTATTATTATTATTATTATTATTATTATTATTATTATTAAATAATGGCATTGAAAATCATAAAATTATGAAAGGTACACAAATATTACCAATTCAATCTAAATAAACCATAATCTATTAAATGACACCTAATTGATGCTTATATCCATCAAAATAGTTTATATAAAATTTGATCACCATAAAATGATAATTAGTCAAATAAAATAAATTAATGGTCTATTAAATGAAACAAATGTCATTTATGTTTAGTTCCTCTCAAATAAAATATATTTCTAATCATGTACTTAAGTATGGGATTTATCAATAAAATTATATCTAATTATGGACTATAAAGAAATAATAATAATAAATTTAATCACTGTTTATGTACTAAATATGTTGCACTTAAAAAATTTAGGCCAAAACTAATTAAATCATGCTTTTATATGTGCACCAAGTCAATAGTAACATGTAGTGTGTATATACAACAACACATACACATTATTATGTGTACAAGCATTCAATTTTTAAATTTTAAAAGCATGCCTATAAGATAAAAAATGCCTTGGATTTATTATCCTAAGACTTGGACCAACACACTAGAATTCTAGCCATGAAAAAAGCTATAAAGACATGAATTTCATCAAGAGATTTCATGATAATATGAGTAGGACATTAAAAAAACTCTCCTCTTTACATCAATTTAATGTTTTTATTTTTATTTATTTCTAATCATGTCTTTAAATTCCAATAAATGTTTCAAATATACATGTATGTATTTTTTTATGTATCATTAATTTCATTCATCCAAATTTTAAAAAATTATAAGGTCATATACTAAGCCTCACTCTATACAGAATAAAAAATCCAATTTTTCAATTATTATAAGTTAGTTGTGGAAGGGTACATAGTTAGTTATTCAGTATTTACCATTTTTAAGGTATATTCACTTTTAAAATTTAATACACATGCATGTGCATGCTTTCTTGCATGTGCACACACATAATATGTGTGTGTGTGTGTGTGTGTGTGTGTGTGTGTGTGTGTGTGTGTGTGTGTGTGTGTGTGTGTGTGTGTGTGTGTGTGTGTGTGTGTGTGTGTGTGTGTGTGTGTGTGTGTGTGTGTGTGTGTGTGTGTGTGTGTGTGTGCGCGTGTGTGCGTGCGCGCTTGCGCGCATGCGTGCATGCGTGCATTTGTCACAAACTAGACCAAATTATATGTACATTCAAAATAAACCAAATTATAATTTTTAAATGTAGTTTGGGTTGCACGATCGAATATCTCATTTATAAAAAAAAAAAGGAATACCTCTTCTAATTTTATCTTCTTAACCTACATATACTTCAACATTTTCAAAAATAATAGTAGTTTAAAAACTACACTCAAAATTTTACAATTTATGTTGTTATATCATCTTCAAATATTGAGTGTATGCATCTTAAATAATCCATGAAAATTTATATTTATCTTATTTTAGGAAAAAAATATACATGTAAGGCGCCTTTTTGGCCCACCAATTCTATGTACTTATCCATGTGTTTTTTTATCCATTTCACTCCTTTTCCTAGCACTTATTAACTATAAAATAAGTATGTTTAAGTTTAGCTAACTTAAATACCCATTGAGGATTTGAAACTAAAAATAATGTACACTTTGAATTAGAGTTGATATTGTTTCATTGTGAAAGTGGGTGAATAATAATGAGAAATTTGTTTCATCTTCTCTCCTTAGTAAATCCAATGCACCTATGTGAGCATTCACCCAAGCCCTCTTTTGGTAAAACTTGATGATTTCATAAGAATTGATGATGAGGCATCAATGATCAATCTCCATGACAACCATAGATTTGATCAATTTGTGGATCAATCATATAAGGTATTATATATATATATATATATATATATATATATATATATATATATTGATACTTAAATTAATAACGCAAATGACTAGGGATGAATTTGTATGCATATGGATCTCTAGGATAAGATTTGTAAATCCCAACCATAGAATAATGTGTTAAGAGATAACAAAGACATGGAAACTTAGGCTAAGGTAGATGGAACCAAAAAAAAATATTTAGGATAGAATTGTAGGTCACCAATTCCATATGAGAAAATATAGAGGTCATTGACTTTATACTAGGAATAATATATGATTAGAATGTATATGAGGTTTCTTATAAAGGTGATTGACATCAAAAATCTAATGATAGTTGAATATGAGGATAGGCATATGGAATTAATCCATTGATAGTCTAACATGGATTGTTTTATGTCCAAAAATAGCTAAATATATGAAAGTAGACTAAGTGTGCTAAAAACATAGAAAATGACTAATGGTAAAGGGTCTTGTACCAAAATTAAGTATCTAAAATATATATTTGATTATGTCAATACATTTAATTATTAGAATAATTATTTACAATAAGACATATGAATTGGAAATTATTCATGTAAACTACAACTAAAAACAACTCATATGTGGGAGTTCATTAATATTATTATAAAGTTTCATATTAATTAGAGCTAAAAATAACTCATAAATTTTTAAAATATTGAGATTGATGTAGGGATTGAGACTAGCTATGACAAGGCCCAAAAAGTGATAACAAGTCAATGGATTGAGACCGATAAGGATAAGGCCCAAAAATCAAGAATGACTCATCACTTTGGGAAATTAATCTAAATGAGGATACGCGTGGCTTTGAAATTTTTCTGAGTTGATTTATAAACAAATATTATACCTTATTTTATAATATACATATTATTATAGGAGAAATGTTATGACAATTAAGTTATGTCTTTACAAGTGGAGAGGGCATATGCCTTAGATGAGGTTATTAATATTCAAGAGGATGATGAGAAGGATATTAATACAGTTTATTACATTGATGATGATATTGAGCTAGATCATACCACATTTTATACATTTGAACCTAAATTTTTGATGGAAGATTAGGGACGATGACATGGACAATGACTAAGAGTTAGGATAGGGTTTTTCTAATTTATAAAAGATATTTTCTTAATTTCACTCCCTCTCACATCCCAATTTAATATATGAAAAATTATTTTTCATCTACACACACACATAGAGATAATTTTCTAAATTAATTTATTTTTATTTTATTATAGATGATGTATTTCAATATAATAGTGTCAATGTTTTTTTTATAAATTTTAAAATATAAGTTCTGATGTTACACACACACACACACACAACACACACAGAGAGAGAGAGAGAGAGAGAGAGAGAGAGAGAGAGAGAGAGAGAGAGAGAGAGAGAGAGAGAGAGAGAGAGAGAGAGAGAGAGAGAGAGAGAGAGACATAGAGAGAGAGATACACACACACACACACACACACACACACACACACATATATATAATGACAAATTTAATTTTTTCATAGTTTATCAGTGTTGAAACTTATTTTCATTTTGTAGAGTTAACTACAAAAAGTCAGTACAAACTTGATGTAATTAAAAATGCATAGTGGCATCAATTTTGTGTCAAAATTGTGCCATCAAAATCAATACAAAATATTGAAAATTTTGGGGAAAACATACCCAAAAGCATTAATGTTCAAAACAAATCCAACCTAAGTGGTTGCATTAATTATATTTAATATAGTTTTGGTTATATATAAAGTACCCATGTTAAATCCTCATTGGAGAAAAAACATAACTTTTGAGGTTCTATGGGATAAACAATTTATTAATATGTATTTATATAGTTGATAAATTATTTGTTGAGATTATCTTGTTCTATAATAAATGGTTGATTATGTGTGACCAATATAGATTTATCATATTCAATGGGTCTCAATGGACTCTAGAAGACCTCCTTTCTAAATGAGGTGATGGGCAATATTGACTTGTGGATAAGCCCCTATAGTGGATACTTAGTGATGATTGGTCTAGAGTGATGTATTATTCCACTCCCTTTTTGGGTGTTTAGGTGTTCAGTTATCTGTATCCTCTCTTTTTGTCACCCCTCTCATTATATTCTCTACATCTTTTGTGTCCCATATTTCTTTCTCTCTTGGTAGGTGGTGCCATTTATTCTCTTTTTATTTCTTCTTCCTTTCATATTGATACATGGAATGGGCCCCCATTTGTGTCCAATACCGATTCATATCTCTGGTCAAAAGTGATTTACCCAATCAAATAAAAAATATAGATTTCTCATTTTTTAAGGAATAATAGATAATATATCAAAAATATTTAAAGTATCACAATGGATTTTACTATTGTCAACCATCCTTTAAGAGTTATTTTTGCATTTAACATGTCGGAACCCATATTAGTCCATTTACAAGGTCATCATACATAAATTATAACAAGTTGTTTTCATAGGAGTCAATTACAAAAATGAAAGACAATTTTACAAATATGACCTTTATTATTATTATTGCATCTAAGTTATTTTTTTCATAGTCAATTGGATGATCCCATTGGTAATAATCTTATTTACAAAAAAATGATTCTAGTAGTGGTTGACTCAAACCCTTCTTGTTACAAATATTAACAAATGCATTATTAGTACTTTATATGTGAGTAACTTTGTTCATTGAAATACATTCACTTAATCATGTTGCCTCTTTTAAATAATCCTCAATCCAAATTTTTGAAAGGAAGAACATGTATTTGAATCCATGGAAAATTTTAACAAACCTACCTAAAAATAAGTTATACAATGGCTAAATAATCATGCTAGAATGGACTCATTAGCATGGTGAATTTGAGTAAAATAGTCTTTGTGACTATGGAAAAAATAAAAAAGATTTCATAAAACTCATTGTGGATGTAAAAGGTAAATCCTGATTAATATTTATATCTTGGTGAAAGTAAAAGAAAATTTATTAAAGAGTCAAAGACATTAAAACTTAAAAATTATTATAAAAAAATATAACGTAATATGATAAATTTGAAACATTTTGGTACCACCATATACTACAAATAAAACTATGTTACTACATACATCACCATATATAATAGACAACACCAATTTATTAATTATATCATGGATTTTTAGTAACAAACTTTAAATATGTATTAAATAACAAGTAACAAAGGATTTTAGTTGTTTGTTAAATAAAATCACAATGCAATATTAGTGGAGATCTCTATGGATTTAATTTTATAAAAAAAATTGAAGGGCATAAATACTACCATAGTGTTTTCTAACTCTGTCTCTAGATCTAATAATTACTTTGGATGTGGCTCAAGTGGACTATGTCATGATAAAACCTTTTTTTTTCTCAATTCAAATTCTTTTCAATCACCCCAAGATATAAAGATGAATGAGATGTCAAATAAAAATATAGATGCCATGCCCAAGTGTTGGAGTTTGATGAAGTAATGTGGTGGCCCTTTAAGCAAAATTTCAATTTTCATGCTTCCCTTTATATATAGAATCTAGTCTTATATGGAGAAGTCATTTTTGTAATGCATTTTTAGGTTGATTCCCATATTTTTTAGATGAAGGTAACTTCTAAGATCATCCCATTAAGACAACTTAATACAGAGCAAGTGTTTGATCATGCTAAATAAATCAGACAATTAAGATCCTTTATAAACATTGAATCATTAAGCATAAGTGATTTTCTAAAAAAATTTGATGATACCTACAAAAGGATTGAAAGGCTTAATAAAAATAATAATTTTTTTAAAGAACTGGTCAAGCTGTCTAAAGATATAAACTAGAAAAATAACATTGAAGAAAATCTCACTACCACCTACCTATATTTCAATGAACTTAGTGAATTAGATTGGAACACTGATAATCCAAAATTCTTAGATCCCTTGGATGCTTCATAATATTGGACTGAGTCCCTGCTCACCATCTTGAAAGGTGTGTAAGAGGAAAAGGTTGTACATACTGGTACACCCAAATGGTTGGAAGAAGTATACTCCTCCAACACTGAGTCATCTAGCTTGTCTACAGTCACACTTAGGATTAGAGCAACATTTCCCCAAGGAAATTTTGGTAGTGTTGAAGCCCTTGATTAGGATATCTAATGAAATCAAGGAAGATAGCTAGATGATCTAACTTAGGTTCCTATACTTCCATATTCACTCAATATTGATGGTTGGTGTGGAGTAGGTAATGATATAAGATATAGAATCTACAGTCTAATTGAAAGGCTCCATGGATGGGCAAAAACTCAACAGCTTATATTTTGGAAGACTAAGGAAGAAAGCATTGACCTTATAATTTCTAACCTAGATGGTAGCATAAAAGGATGGTGGTTATCCCTTACAGAAGACCAAAGGGTTGTGGTAGGATCCATGGTATCTAACTTTACTAAAGCAGTTATTCATGAGTATGCTGGAGACATGGTAAACACTAATGCTATTGAATATAATAAATTATTCAAGATGAAGCTTTATAACATGAAATACTAGGATAGATTCAAGTGTGATTTTGCTCTTTTGGCAAAAAAAATAAAATAGAGCCAAAAGATTGAAACTAAACACATGTTTATTAATGCACTTCCTAGCAAAATATCAAATGGAGTATTGGCCTACATAGCAACCAAAAAGGAAGCCACAACTGTAGAAATAGCTACAGTTTTAAAAATGAACTTAGGTAAAATTATTCAATCTATAGAAGAATATATTTACAATCAATATAAGTATAAAGCTACAACCAAATTACTTAAAAAATAAATGAAAACCATTGATAATAGTATCTACAAAAATAGTGGATAGAGTGAACCAAGCTATTATGGTTCTAAGAATTCTTATTGTAAATTCCATAAAGAAATGAGACGATCCCAAAAATGGAAAATTGGAGACAAGCCCAAGTATAAGAGGAGGTTATCTAAAATAAAAAATTATGTTAAGCCAAAAAGAAACATCTCAAGAAAATGACCTATAAAATGTTATATCTATGGTCAAGAAGGTCATATAGCTCTTAAGTTCCCAAATAATAAAAAGTATCCTAAAAAGATGAAAAAGACTAGAGATATACTTCTTAATGAATAAATGCAAGTTGTTTATGAATTCAGCTCAGATGATGATGTATATTCAATACCCGCTGAAAATGATATTTCTTCAAGTGAAAATGAAAATCAAGTAAATCAATTTGAAGAATTGTCTTCTTTTGATAACTCTGAAACTGAAATCTACTATTATAATATGATGTCTAGATTTGATCCTGAAGCTCAAGTCCAACATCTAGAATATCTAATCCAGAATCATAATCTCCCTCTTTATCTCATTCCTATCTATCAAGATGAGCTTGCCCAATTACATAGCATGCATGCTGACCCTAAGGGCAAAACACTACAACAAGTTGACTTTCATGACAACCCAATGTTATACATAAAATAGGAATGGAAAATAAAAATCTAAGCCTAAGAATCCAAGCACAAAGAGCCTGATAAAATACCAAAATCCTCTTGTTGAAATCCTTAGAGCTATAAAATCAAAAATATAATCTACTTCTCAAGATATTAATGAATTAATAAAATGTTCTAAAGATTATATAGAACAAAATATCCCTAAATAAGTTCCTCCTAACCAAGGATGTTTCTATGCTAGAGAACAAAAAGAAATCATTATCTTAGTAAAAATCATTGATTCAAAAAATGGCTTATTAACCTAAGATTGTTTAATCGATACTGGAACAAATATGATTATTACAAAGCATGGAGATATCCCAAAGTACATATAACAAGATGTTTCATTAGATTTTGTTGTTGTCAATGGGTCAAGGACTACTATAAATAAAGTTTCTCCTAGGGTGCTACTTGAAGCAAATGGCATTAAGGCATATGTAAAATTATGGATGTTTGATAAGATGTTGACAAATATTAGTTTAGGAATGAACTTCCTAAATCAATTTATGCCTTATAATGTTCACAAAAAATACTTGTATTTGAGATTCTTTGGTAATGAACACCAAATTCCTATAAAAACCCATGCAATTGTAAGAATTGCCACAAGACCCCATGAAGAAGAAGATAGAAAAGTTCAGATGAAGATTTACAGGATAGTACAAGATTTTGAAAAGAGAAAAGATATCTTGAATACTGTCATAAAAAAGATCAAAGGATTTTTTGATAATGATCCTAGAAGGTTTTGGGATAAGTGTAAATATGTTATTTCTCTTGATCTAAAACCTAGCATTGATGATACCCAAGGTATCAAATATAACACTATCCCTTTCTCCCCTTCTCAAGTTAAAATGGGAGAAGAAGAGATGAAAGAATTATTGTAGAAGCATTTGATATAAAAAAATCCATAGTGAATGGGCTTCTCCTGCATTCTATGTGAATAAACACTCAGAAAAAAAGAGGGAAAATGAGACTAGTAATAAATTATAAAAATCTCAATGATTAGATTATACCTATCAGACAACCAATTCCTAACAAGACTATTCTTATCAACAAGCTGAAGGAATGTTGTGTTTTTTCTAAGTTTGATTTGAAAAGTGGAGTTTGGCAAATTGTATTATAACCTAAAGATACTTATAAAAATACATTTATCTTACCAGTCTTAGATAGGCATTATGAGTGGAAGGTTATGCCTTTCATCCTAAAAAATGCTCCCTCTAAATTTCAAAAAAAGATGGATGGAATCTTTGGCCATGCTACATATTTTTTTTGTCTATATTGATGATATATTAGTTCTTTCAAAATATTTAAATAGTCATCTTATACATTTTAAAGAATTTGTTGATCTTTGTAACTAGAATGGGTTGGTTTTAAGTGATAAGAAAATGGAGATAGGCAAAATAGAGATTGAATTTCTTGGGTTAAATATATGTCAAAATAAGATTGCATTACAACCCCATATTTTTTAGTCTTTAGAAATATTCCCAAATGAAATAAAAGACAAAACCCAGTTACAGACATTCCTTAAATCTTTGAATTACTACTCTCCATTCTATAAAAATTAGGCCAAAGATAAGAAAATACTATAGAAAAGGTTAAGAAAAGACTCAATCCCATGGACTACCAAAATGACACGGGCAATCAAAAGAATCAAGGAAAAGTCAAAATAATACCAAATCTCAAACTTCCAGGAGAAGGTTTAATGATTTTGGAAATAGATGCTTCAGATGAAGCATATGATGGAATACTTTTGGAAAAAACTAAAGATGGTAGAGAAGAAGTTTGTTATTATTGTAGTGGAACATGGAACCCAGCTCAAAAGAATTATCATTCCACTAAGAAAGAACTATTAGCAACCAAGCTATGCATGTTCAAAATAAGGATCTTTTTGCTCCCAAAGAAATTCCTCTTAAGGACAGATCTGTTATAGTTTGAATCTATCATTAGAAAACCCCACACCCAGCAAGTTAGAAACCAGATAATGACTAGATAGGCAATATGGTTTTCTAACTATGAGTTTGATGTTCAATATAAGAAAGGAACTACTAATTATTTAGTTAATTTGATGTCCAAAAAAGGATCAAAATAGTATTATCATTAGTTTTATACTAATCATGTTTTGATGTTTTAGGGTAATGAAGGATCTGATAATTTTGATTGCGATGTTGTTCCAAAAAATCTTACTCAAAAAGAAAAATAAAGAATGAAAGAATGGCTTCTTATCCCTATAGATACCCAAATCAAATAACTTCCTGAGATTACTATTGAAAATATTTTGTCAAAATATTTCTTAGTTAATGCCTATAGGAACTTTTTTGATGCTGATAGAAGAAAATGGATTAGATTTTGTGAAATGGATCACAAAAATATTAAGATACTTGAAGGATAGTTATCACTTGCAGAGTTTTGGTTGATCAAATCAAAGGAAATTTTCTATGGAGAAGTTTATATCTGTATGAGCACCAATTTGCTTATAAGGATCTTTCATGACAGACCAGTTGATGTACCATATGATCAATGGGAAAAGTTAACTTGGGATAAATGGCTTGAAGAATATGCACTAACCACTTTAAGCTCCTAGTTTAATATTCTTGTCATTCATGAAGAATTAGGTGTTTATGATATTAATATGTTATTCAAATTTACTAGAGATCACCTGTATGATGAAATAGAATTTAAGTTATATTTCAAAGATTTTATATATAACCACGAGAACAAGAAAATCAGATATACATTTCAAAGAAAGTTTTGTGAACTTTTAGAAGATGTTGAGACCATATTAAGCAATGAATTTCTTATGACAAATCACAAGCACCCTAATAAAATTGAAATATTAATCTCTGATCTTCATTAATCACATGCATACTCATGGGATGACTATGTCCATGACACTTATCAGAGTTATGAAGATTTGGATGACATAAGTATTGACATGTCTATTGAAATCCCTTATGGGAGTTCTCTAGCAGGAAGCATGGATGGGCCCTTTCAAAGTTTTTTAATTTTCCTTTTAATATGGTGATGCAAATGATTTAACTATGAAAGTAAATCTTGGAGTGTGATCTAACTATATCACACCATGTGACCCATGGTAAGGACTTGTCTTGGCTAGTAGAGTGGGCCTATCCTCTACTGTTTATAGCTACAAAATGTTATTTGATTTTATAAAGGTTTTGATCTATCAAAAGCATGTGCTCATATTACCCCATTATTTGAGTAGGGAATCCCAATAAAGTGGGAAGTAGGACATGTGGTGGGGGTGGCATGTTGGCCTCTTAGCTTTTATTAGATGCTCCCTGGGTAGTATGCCTTTTGGTGTGACATGACCAAAGCATCTTTACTTTTGTCACTTTGCCTAGTTGGATGGGATTGTCATCCAACAAACCTAGGTTTCTAGTTATTTTTAACTGGTTACTCCTTGAATCAGTGAAAAATATCTCCCAATTATTTATTTAAGAAGAGTTTTGGGTTCATTCACTACCATTGAGTGCCAAGAGTAGAAAGGAGACAGCTCTGCAAGTCTTTAAGCTTTACAAGTCTTAGGATAGGTCTATTAAGTATTAGTTCAAATAGCTTCCTGGCTCAGGGTTGAATAGTTAAATTATTGCTTAAGTGCAAAACATGCAAATTAATTTCATTTCTAAAAAGTGTCAAGAATCACATTTCTATAAATTCATTGCATATTGTAACCATTACATGTTGATACATTCAAAATCATTTCATGATTTGGACATAATCACATCCTTTGAACATCATCATATTATTTTGATTTGTATGTGCTTTGGACATCATTGCATGCTTTGGAAATTAACATCTACTTTGTACATCATTGTAAGATTTATATAGCAAAGTAATGAAGCATCCTTGACAAGAATTTTGTTGAGTCATTAAAACACCATTACAAAATTTTTAAAATAAGAAAATAATTCAACAAGAAAAAGTTACAATTAGTGCACTCAATTTTATGACTAAACAAATGAAAATTTAAAATAGCATCATTTGAAGTTATAAATATAAATTTAAATGAATTTTAATGGGATGTTTTATGTGGTTTTTTTTTATGTCATCTTTTTTGGGATTTGAGAATTGGTGGTGCATGTTTTAGATTACCTAAGTGAGTATATGTTTGGAATGATGGGTATGTCTCTAAGGAAGATTGATGTGTTTTTAACATTAATTATAGGATTGAAAAAATGTGTCCCTTCATTTCTTCAAGATTTTATATATCAATTTAAATTTTCCATTATTTGTTTGAGGCTCGTAATTAATTATTTCATGTCTTTCATCTAAATTTTATCTTGATTAATGTGTTGCTTAGAATTTATTTCCACACATTTTTTTAAACATGAAAAATAAGAAATGGATTTTTGGGGTCTTATCTCGAGAAATAAATTGATAGTTGGCTTTAATCTCTAATACTGAGGTAAAAGCTATCATCAAAAATATTATGGGTGAAAAATACTTGAACCTTGATGTCCATAACAAGATCAATTCCAAAGTGTCATCAGTATTTATTTGAAATATTTTATCTATCCTCTATGATAAACGTTTGATAAAAAATATATTTTAATTTTTCATAAATGAAAAGTTTATTGTTAGTTTAAACTCTGCATTGGATTCTTTTATCTTCCACTCTTTCAATTTTTCAAGTGGGGACAATGGGGGTGGTATTTCATTATCAAAATTCAAAGTTCTTAAGAAAGAAATTCTTAATTTGGTTGGTCAAATACAATAAATTCAAGTTTATTTACATGAAGGGGATTTATAGTCTCACATGAATTTTCATATTAATAATTTTTCTTCTCTAAAATAATATTTTTATATGGAAGCTCAAGTTTCAACTTCATAGAGCCATATTATGTTGAAGGATGTGGATTCTACATTTTTCTTCTCTAAGAGAATAGATGTATATGGGAGCTCAAGTTTTAACATCTTAGGCTAGATTATGTAGAAACATGTGGAGTCTACATTTTTTATTCTCCAACAAAGGGAAAAGTTATTTACCTAGAAAAATACCATGTAGGGGATAAACATTTTGTCTAATGTCACTACTAATATGAAGGAGATCCCCACTAGGGAAATATTCATACCTAATGGCTATTTTAAAATCATGTATAATTTCCAATGTTAGGATTTTAAAGTAATTTTTTTGAAATGTAAAGGGTTTAAAATGCATTGTAGTTTTCTTCCCTCCTTACTCTATGTTTTTTTAATTTCTAATTAGAAACATTAATATGACATGCAAGGAATGAAATGTTTTCAATTAAAGTTCAAGAGAAATAGAATCTTCATTAAAAAAATCACAATTTATTACTTAATTTGAATTATCATTGATGGTTGCTAAGAGGGAAAGGAATTATTTTATCAAAATTTGGAATTAGTTGGTGTATTAATTCTAATTAAGATAAAACTAGTACAAAGGTAGAAAATGCTATAAATAACTTATAATTAGATGAATAAATGTAAAGTACTGAAGGTGGAAAATCTCTAATGAATAAAAAATATAACTATAGAAAGCACAAAGAGAAAAAATAAGACTTAATTAAATCCTACCTATATGTTGACTGGGTGTGACTAGAATTGATCAAACCAAATCTAATTGCTGACATGCAACTTAAATAGAGTTGGTACTACTAGGATAGAAACAACTAGAAAAAGTCAAGTTCAACTACCACTACTATCTCTATGGATTGATATTGACCTGCACATAAAAATTAGAAACTAATGGAACAATCACATGCACCTAATTGAAATATGTGTATGTGCAGAAATTTGGCCTTTGGTTGTGTATGAATGACATGTAAAAAACTTCTTCAAAGTTAAAATAATAATAATAATAAGTATTGTAATAGCTAAAAACATGCAAAAATAAAAGGGGGTTTAATGGGTTGAGTTTAACCCATTTTACCCCACCATGAGTGAACATTACTTACATATCCAATACTCTAAAGAAGGAATCGAAGTGCATGTAATTCTCCCACCTATAGTGTTTAGTGTGATAGTACTTCTTTTACTACATGTATGCATCTAAAGATGGTTTGAATACTTGATAATGTTTTTATTGACTCAAATAGAATAGGCTTGTGACTTGGATAAAGGTTGTTTCAAGTGAATAAAATCCAAATTGGAAAGAATAGTGAATCTTTGATCAGTGTTCAATAGTGTAAGTGTCCCCCAATAGTGTAATTATAAAGTGATTGCCAAGTAGTAGAATAAATGTCTTGGAGGTGTAGTTATAGCAATCCAAATAAGGAAAACTTCACACTACCTATCCTAAAAATAAGGACCAACTTGTGAGGAATGGTTTATCTTTGAACTAGAGTTATTGATAAGAGAAAAGAGAGTCATTCCCAACACATACAAGTTGATTATGTCTTGACAAGGGTGACTCTTGATTTTATAAATTGGAATTCTCATACAGATATTCATAGAGGTTTTTTAGCAATTAATAACATTTAAGTAGGTTTAAATTAAAAATGTATAAAGGGATGGATTCATATAATTGTTTAGAATAAAGTGAGGTGGTCAAATAGGGCCAGATTAAGTGTTAAAGTCAATTAGGGTAAAGTGGGCCAAAACTGATATTATCAATTATTCATAACTAGATTTGAGTATATAAAAGAATACATAGATAATGAAAAGAAGAAAATGAGTGTTTATGCATCACTAGCTTAGAAAATCATCATTTTATATAAAAGTAGCGCATTGGTGAAAATCACTACTAACTTAGAAAGACATTGTGCAATGATAAAAAAAATTCATCGATGGAAAAACATCATAGTTGTAAAATCATGGAATTATATAAAGAATCATAAAATAGGAAAAACATCTCATAATAGAAAAATATTGAATTTCTAGAAAATATTTGATTGGATGAAATAACATTATAGGTCTATAAAATCTTGTTAGGGATGAAAAAGTATCATAGTTATAAAAAATATTCATAGGGATGAAGTAACATTGTAGATTCAGAAAAGCTTCACAATGAAGAAAAATAATTGCAAATCTAGAAAAGCTTTACAATGATGAAAAAACATTGCAAGTCTAAAAAAGATTCTTAGGGATGGAAAAACATTGCAACTTTAAAAAAAACATTTATATCGAATATAAGTGCATAAATATATTAAATTTCAAACAAGATCACAAATATTTTTAATATTTGATCATTATATTTACATGTAGGCTATAAACTATAAAAAAATTATAAGAGTTTTGAATTGGATCTATATGTTTCTTGATTTATATCAACAAGTGGTTGATTTATTTGTAAGTTGAATCACCTATTTATTTTTTATGAACCAATGATATCTCTTCTCTTTACTTTGTTAGTTTCGTATTTGCTATGGATGCATATGCTTTTTAAATCATCCCATGATTATTTTGTTTTATCCCACATTCATGGGATGTAGTAGTTTCTTAGATTATAATTCATATATAAGTAAGTGTTGAGGCTAATGAAGGATCCATGAATTATTGTATTGACCTTGCTCAAAGGAGTTTTCCCCCTCAAAGTGGTCTTTGATCAATATAATTAATTCAATGCTTCTGCTCATTTTATAATTATGTTGTTTCATACATTTTTATTGACTTATTGTAGAAGGATCCTCTCATCTGGTATTAAAGCACTTTCTAGGGCCAATTTTTTTTTTAAAAAGTTTAAACTTTGTTCTATTGCATTATTTCTTTACAGTATTTTTCTCAAAAATTCTTAACTTTGTTCTACTATATAACTCTATTCTACATCACAATAATATTTTTTGGATCAAGGTAAAACCTGATCGCATAACTATGGTAAGTGTTTGGGTGAAAGCCCTAAAACTCATTGTGAGAAGTATCATAGGAACCCCAAAGTAGCTGGCCCATTAAGAGGACCTTCTAATGAAATGAGCAACGACCCCTTCCTGATTGATTAGTTCCCATTTATGAATAAAACCAAGAGCTATCATTGAGAGATAAATCCATGGCCAAAAATTATATGGAGAGTGGTACTTTCTTAGATGACATTGGTGGCCAAAGAGGTATCTTTAAACACTTGAGCAAACCATTAAAACTTGGGGCCCATTTCTATCAATTTTATAATTTTACCATGGAGTATCATAAAACTTGCCATATCAGATCTACAGACTTGTCATACCAGTTTCAGCATATTACAGTAGAGTATCAAAAATGGCCATATCATATCTTCTGTAGAGTATCACTAGCCTTGTCATACTAGCAGAGTATAAAAAAATCACCATAGCAGATCTATAGATTTGTTTCATCATTATATTCTAAGTAGATGTGTCTTACAGAGCATAGTAACAAGAAATAGAAATAGAAAATATATACATACATACATATATATATATATATATATATATATATATATATATATATATATATATATATTATATATATATATATATATATATATATATTCTTTTTTTTGAAATATCTCCCCATTTGTAGTCCCATTGATCCTCAAACTTTATTCGAGCACCTAAAATTTCATTCCTTACATTTTCTTCCTTGAGGTCTCATATCCCAATTCCACTCCTAATTCTCGTAAATCTCAATTTTACCTTTTTTTGGGTTTTGCCATAACTTCTATTTTTATCTATTTGCCTCAAAAAATTTCCATTGTGTTCCTTGTCTCTTTTTACTCCTTTGTCCCTCTTTGACAAATTTTTCATTTTTTTCATTTTCACTCCTAAAATTTCCCTCACCTTCATCAATCATACTCCCACTGCAAAAAAAATTATTAAAATCCCCTTTAACCCTTTCATTTTCACCCAAATTCAAAACTTTTCTTACTAAACATGTCTTAACTTTAGTTTCCCTATCCATTGCAAAAAAAAAAAATTCAGGTCATGGTAGTAACCCGAATAGGAGCAAAAAAATATGGAGGATAAAATTACTGCCCTCAAGACCCACATCAAAGATCTTGATAAAAAAGCCTTGACCTCAGTCTTCAACATACCATCACGAACAACATACGACACCTAGAGTCTTCTTCAAACACTGGGTTTTCTTCTTCTAGTAATTATCATGGGTTGAAGCTTAATTTTCCTCAATTTAATGGTACATATCCAACTAGATGGATCTATCAAGCAAAATAATATTTTGGTCTGCATAATACTTTTGATGCCAACAAAGTTCCTCTTGCATCCTTTCATTTGGAACTTGAAGCCCTTCAATCATATCATTAATATATCAAGGATCCTGATGAACCCATATGGACCGAATTTTGCACCCTCATGTTGAAATAGTTTGGCCCTACTACTTTGGATGACTTCACTAGAACACTGATTAAACATTTTCAAATAGGAACAGTGAGAGAATATCAAACAAAATTTGGAAAATTAGCCAATCAAACAAAGGGATTATCTGATGAATTATTTAGGAGTTACTTTGTTAGTGGATTGAAGAATGCAATTTGATTTGAGGTCAAAATGTTCCAGCCCAACACAATGATGGAAGCCTTAAGGTTGGCTAAGTTGGGAGAGGACAAGATTGTAGCTCAGTAGCAATTCAAATCTAATTTTGTTCTATTCAAAAATATAGCTCTGTAATGATCTCAAACAATGCCAGCCCCTAGAACCACTCCTATCAAACATTTGACTAAAGTAGAGATGCAAGCCCATAGATAAAAAGGATTATGTTATAATTGTTTTGATATATTCACTCAAAGACATCGATATGTCAAGCAAAATCTCTACTTATTGGTTGTAAACTCTCCACCCAAAACTAAAGATTGGGAAGATGTTCAGGATACAATAGATGCTCCAGAAGAAGCTCAACCAATTATGGAACCTACTTCTTAAAAATATCAACCAAAGATCTCTCTCAATGCCTTAATAGGAGTCACTACTCCATAAACCTTGTGGGTCAGGAGTTACTTCAAGATGCTCCCTCTCACAATGCTTATTGATTCGGGTAGCACTCATAACTTCATTGACCCTCAAATCACCAAATAGGATGATTGTTTTATCCATCTTTGCTCCAACTTTGAAGTCGTGATTTTCAATGGGGGCACATTACCTTGCAAAGGGAAGTGCCATAATGTGTGTATCTCTATTGGATATTATAACTTATGCTCTAACATGTTTGTCTTGCCCTTAGATGGATGTGATGTTATTTTGGGAGCCTAGTGGTTATGCACACTTGGACCCATCTTATGGGATTTTGCTGAATTTTGGATGCATTTTTTAGATAATAGGCAAAAACACACATTAAAAGGCTTACAACAAGGATCTCTCAGCATCATAAGTTCACATCATATGGAAACACTTCTTAAGAAGAATTCACATAGCATCATTTCCTAACTCTATTCTATTCAAATGCAATGCTCAACAAACTCCACTATTCCTTCTGACCTACAAACTATTCTACAAAGGTATGCATGTGTCTTTGCTAAACTAGTCGGATTGCCACCTTTACATCTAGAGGACCACTATATTCAACTCCTTCCTAGAATCATTCCTCCCAACATCAGGCCTTATCACTACCCATTTCAGAAAAGGACTAAGATCAAGATGCTCATTCAAGACTTATTAAAGCAAGGAATTATTCACCCCAATACTAGCTCGTATTCTTCCCTAGTTCTCCTTATTTAGAAAAAAGATGGGTCATGGTGCCTTTGCATTGATTTTCATGCACTTAATCACTTCACAATCAAGGAAAAGTTCCCAATCCATGTTATTGATGAGCTTCATGGTGCTCATTTTTCTCCAAATTGGATCTCTGATCTAGATATCATCATATCCAACTTGATGAGGATGATATCCCTAAGATAACTTTTCACATGCATGTTGGCCACTATGAGTCCTTGGTCATGCCTTTTGGTCTCACTAATGCTCCTTCAACATTCTAGGCATTGATGAATAAAATATTTTGGTCCTACTTGTGAAAATTCATTCTAGTCTTCTTCGATGATATCCTCATCTATAGTAAAACATGGTTTGAGCATCTCCAATATATGGAGCTCACACTACAACTTCTCTCTTACCATCATCTTTATGCAAAATAGTCCAAATGTACTTTTGTCTAGAATGAATTGGAATATCTTGGGCATATTGTTTTATCCCAAGGGGTTCAAGTGGATCTTAAAAAAATAGTTGCTATGATAAATTGGCCATAGCCTCAAACACCCAAGATCCTCCATGGTTTTTTAGGGCTAACTGGATACTATCACAAATTTTTCAAGGATTATGGGAAGATTGTAGCTTCACTGACAACTATGTTGGAAAAGGATGCTTTTACTTAGAAATAAGCTATTGAGTGTGGATTTAAATAATTGAAACAAGCTATGTGTACTACACAAGTTATAACTATGCTAGATTTTGCCAAGATCTTCACTATCGAGAGTGATGCTTGGGGCAATGGACTTGGTGTTGTTCTTCTCCAAGAAGGACACCCCATTGTATTCAATAGTAAAGCCCTTTCTGGCAACAATTTAGTGTTCTCTACTTATGAGAAGGAAATGATGGCCATTTTACATGCAGTATAGAAGTGGTGTCCATACCTATTGAGAAATTATTTTTACACTGAAACTGATCACCATCTAAAATATTTCTTAGAACACGGGCCTCTACCCCATCACAATAGAAATGGGTTAGCAAACTCATGGGTTATGACTATGAGAAAACTTACAAGAAGGGTAAGGACAATATTATCGTTGATGCTCTGTCTCACACATTTATCGATCAAGCTTCCCTTTCAGTGATTTCCATGCTTATTGTGAATTGGTTGGACACTATACATCAGGGGTATGTTAATGACTCCTCGTTATCTCAAATCATTCAATAATTCACCACTAACCCCTCAGTTGTACCACATTATTCTTGGGATGGTGCTTCTCTATGATACAAGGGTCATTTGGTGCTTCCCCTGAGCACAGCTCTTCAGTAGGTTATATTGTATAAACTCCATGCTTCTCCATCTATAGGGTACTCATGGTTGCTCAAAACTTATGAGTGGGCATGATGCAACTTATTTTGGAAAGGAATGAAAAAGGCAATTCAATAGATGGTGGCTGAATGTGATACATGCCAATGCAATAAGGGTAAAAAAACACTCATCCCTGGATTTCTCAAATTATTTTCCATCCCTACCAAGATTTGGATAGATATTTCTATGGATTTCATTGAGGGGTTCCCTAAATCTAGAGGAAAAACAATAATCTTAGTTGTGGTTGATCGTCTCTCTAAATATAGTCTTTTTGTGCCCTCAACCATCTCTATACCACTTCCATAGTCACATAAATTTTATTAGACTAGATTTTCCTTCTTCATGGCATTCCTTCATCCATTATCTCAGATCGTGATGCAACCTTCACTAGTGATTTTTGGACAAAACTATTTCAACATATCGGCACCTAACTAAATATGAGTTCTAGGTATCATCCACAAATGGATGGCCAGACTGAAATTATAAACAATTACTTGGAAACTTTCCTTCACTGATTTACCTCAAAACAACAACATCAATGGGCAAAGTGGCTCCCTCTCACCGAATGGTGGTACAATACCTCCTACCACACTTCAACAAAAATGACTCCATATGTAGTCTATGGTCAAGCACCACTAGTGTTCCTTCCGTATACCTCCAATAGTTCGTTAGTTCAAGTGGTCGACATGATTCTCTAAACTTCGGATCAGATCCTTAGTACCTTGTAGAAAAATATTCATATGGCAAAAATTGAATGAAACAACAGGCATATCAACACTGTTTTGAGCACACTTTTCAAGTAGGTGATATGGTTTTTCTTTGCCTGCAACCCTACAAGTAATCCTCCCTAAAACTCAAAGGGTGTCATAAGCTAGCTCTGAAGTTCTATGGGCCTTATAAGTTTCTTTAGAAGATTGGGTCAATTTCTTATAAGTTGGAGATCCCACGTTCTTGAGTTCATCCACTATTTCATGTCTCTTATCTAAAGAAAGTTCTTGGCACAAACATTAGAGTGCAGACTATTTTACCCAAACTTGATAATGAAAGATCCATTCTTTTTTATTTGGAGGCAATTTTGGACAGCCCGCACATGCCAACTTTGCTCCTGCTCCATCATCAAGGTTTTAATTTAGTGGCACGGAATGCAACCAGAGGATGCAACATGGGAACCACTATTTTAGATTCAACACTAATTCCCACATTTGAAGCTTTGAGGATAAAGCTTTTTCTAAGAGGGAGGGGATGTTATGAACCCATGATATCTCTTCTCTTTACTTTGTTAGTTTAGTAGTTGCTATGAATGCATATGCTTTGTAAGTCATCCCATGAGCATTTTATTTTATCCCACATTCATGGGAAGTAGTATTTTCTTAGATTAGAATTCATATATAATTAAGTGTTGAGGCTAATGAAGGATCCACAAATTATTGTATTGAGCTTGCTCAAAGGAGGTTTCCCCCTTGAAGTGGTCTACGATCAATATAATCCATTTAGTGCTTCTGCTCATTTTATAATTCTATTATTTTATGCATTTTTATTGACTTGTTGCAGGAGGATCCTCAAATTATTATATTCATTTATATTAGTTGAGTCATTGAACATTGCTAAAGTCACAACTCGTAAGGATGAAAAATACCATTTAATTTTCTCTCTCTCTCTCTCTCTCTCTCTCTCTCTCTCTCTCTCTCTCTCTCTCTCTCTCTCTCTCTCTCTCTCTCTCACACACACACACACACACACACACACACACACACACACACACAAAAATAAAATTAAAAATTAAAAATTAAATGGTATTTTTCATCCTTGCAAGTTACGACTTCTTATATATGTGTGTGGAGGGGACAAGGAGGTGGAGAGATAATGGGGTGGCGAGGAGGGAGGAGGAGTAGTTAAAATACCTAGTAATTTAATTACATTTCAAATTCTCTCTAAAATTTTAGTGAGTGTGATCCTAAAGCCCATAAAATGTGTGACAATCTGAACATTATTTAAAATCCTAAACCATCGATTTGTAGGCAATTAAAGAATAAAATCACATTGAGATTAGAAATTGTTTGGTTATTTAAGATGGAAATAATAATGTAGATGAATTTTTATTAAAGAATTGTTGCGTAGATCAACATTATCTATATAGCCAACCCTGAATTAGGAAATCCCTAATGTTCACCTAACATGAATATTTGCTACTAAATTTTCCTTGAACAAATTCATACAAGAACACAACCCATTTTTCTATATCAAGATTAAGCTTTCAAGTGCATTGTGTTAGGGAAAGTCCCGCATTAGTGCCTGGATAAAAATAAGGCCCATACTCAATGACATTTTGTCCATCCTCAATTTTTTTTAAAAAATATATGGGTAAATGCTTCTTCAAAATCCGGGGCTATGAATCAGAAGGGGTAGTATTGATTGGAGCTACAAACCAGTCTGGACATAAATGGGAGGTCTAAATCTTCCTTATAAATCGCCAACCATCACTGACGAAATACTATAATCAATGATACCATCACCAAGTCGCTCCAACCATCTAAACCATCTCCAATGACTATAACTAATGCAACATACTGTTTGAGAATTGAACTTAAACATCACATACACAACTAAACCTCTTAACCAATCCACTCACATCTCATTAAAATGAATAAAACTAACAAAGAAAAATATTTTAATCACAATCTTGACATCAAAATGATCTTAGGGTCTTCAAAGTTGTCTAATCAATGAGACGAGATAATTCTTTTGTAATGTTTAACACATCAGATTTCGCTACTTATAACCACGTGAAGAACAGCAAGCAGTTTCTTCAATATGATTAAATACTATTTTCTGGTCCAAAAACAGTCAAATTTATTTGTCGTATAATATTTTTAAAATAGTGTTCAAGGAAAAGTATCGCCCTAAAATTTATGACGAACATAACGGTAAATGCATTTTAATTCTTTGGCGAGATAAATTAAATCCTGGGCATGCATGATGGTCTTCTCATTGACAGGCAATCGTGGCCGTCAAATCTTAACCGTGCGGCACCGACACTCAAATATATGTAAGGGGAGATACGTCAGGGAGTGGAGTGATTAAATCTGTAAGTAAGGGCGAGCATAGAAACTGTACAGATTCTGCAGATTCTATGGAAACGACGTTACACAGACTCTACGGTTGCATATACTCAGTGGATCTAAGATACGGTGGTACAGTTCTTTGGGCCATTATATTTTAACCTAATACTACTAAAAATAAAGCCTACGTATTTTGTATCTTAAAAAGGATTGATTTCATACGCAGTACAACGAAACGAAGCGTCTGATCTGAGCGAGCCGAACGGCTGCTTTGCCATCGTACTTGTGAAGTGAAATGAAAATACAGTTTCGTTTCTGTACGTAGATTTTGCAGGCTAAATTCGTATATACGGCGGGCCTTTTCTTGGTTATTTGCCAAAACAAAGGCTACAGTAAGTCCGGATATATACATTACAGATGAATACAATTTTGGAATAGAATGGAGTCCCAGTCAATTTATTGAGTTTCTTGGAAATGGTCGCCGGCTTCTCAGTAATTGTGCATCACATCATCACCATCATTTTATTTTAGATTTTCAAAATTCAAACCATGAAATTTGGGACCCAATTTACAGTTGGATTTTTGTACATGCAGTGCGGTGCGGTGCACTTTGTTGGTGAGATATTCTAGTAGGATTGATAAGAGATTCTACAATTTAAGGAGTATTGGTTATATATCATGTCAAATATATTTTTTAAGTTTAGAATTTCTATGTTACTATTTTATTAGTAGACATATCCAAGGAAAATGTGTAGGACGGTTTCACCAGGGTTTTGGTGTTTTTTTTTTTTTTTCCCCACATATATGTTCAGGCAAGAAAGTGCCTTTTATCCTCATAAAATTGAGTCAATTTTGAATATGCAGATGTAATTTGATATCAAAACTTTTTCAAAAAAAAAAAAAATTAAAAATCAAATAAATATTAAATTAAAAAAAAAAAATTATATGACATTAAAATAAATAGCAAATATCAAATTATTATTAATTATTAACTTATTATGATACATTAAATATACATCACTTTATCACTATCCAATTATTTTAGGTTTTCAAAATTCAAACCATCAAAATCGGGACCCAAATAACAGTGGGATTTGTACATGCAGTGCGATGCACTTTGTTGGTTAGATATTCTAGTACAAGTGATACATATTTTAAAATTTAAATATGTAATATTAAGTCTTTGTTTATATAATTTTTTATGTTTGGCTTTTTTTATGTTACATTTAGTGATAGAGATATTTAGAATATATGTATTTAAAAAATGTTTGAGTATTAAAAAAATTGTAGTGTAATTGATGAAAATGATAGTTGTTTATATTTATCAAGGTATAAATTTCTTTACATTCTTAACATTGAGAATCAAATAGTTAAGATTAAAATCATAGTCTGAATAATTTTGACAATCTAGATACCTTTTATTCATGACTATTTAGTCAAAAGAATTCACTAATTTAAATATATGCTTACTCAACATTATAAATCTGCTATATATTTATTTCCAAAATATGTTTAAAATCTCTATAAACATTTTGTATAATTCAATAATTCCATATAATACCTATATAATACCTTCAAACATACAATTTAAAAAAAAAACTATATATAAACTAAATATTTAATAACTTCCAAACTTTTTTTTTAATAACCCTTTAATCTTGATTAAAATTGAGTAGAAATGATTAAATATTAGGGCCTTCACTTATAATAAAGAATACCTGTTGACAAATCTTCCACCAATCAGATTTTTTGCCACTTGGAAAGTTATCGTCTCTAGCCAAGGAAGGAAGAATGCATTTTTTTCCTTTGCTAATTCTAAGGACTCACTCAGAGGAAATTTTCTACGGACTCAGGTAGGCAATTTTCTACGCGCTCAGTCACATTTTCTACGGACTCACTCAGTAAGACATGCAAGAGGAAGAAGGGATATCCTTTGGACTTTTGTCCGAAGGAATTCCTTCAAACAAATAGTCCGAGGAAATTCGGAGGACCGCAAGACAGAAAGTCCGCACAAAGAAGCCAAGAATTTTTTCAAAAAAGACAGTTTGAAGAGTTTCGAAGGGCAGAATACCCTTCGGAAGGGACACTTACAATACTCCCAAAGGGCACCTACCCTTCGGGCAGGAAGAAGATAAAAAATCAGTGACTGTTGCAAAAAGTCTGGGTGCCTCCAATTTTTCGAAGGGCACTGCTAGAGGCCACGTGGATTGACCCCTGGACTGCTGGATGACACGTGGACTGCGAAGGACACCTGGACTGGCTGGCGGAGGACACATTGGAATCTCGAAAGGCATCTCATAAAAGCTAAGGCAAAGAGAATGATATATCCTTTGGACGAATTCCTTTAAACAAAAAATCTGAAGGAATTCGGAAAGGGTAGGAGACAAAGCTAAGACAAAGTCGATGAGAAATTCAGAAAAGCTTGCGCAAGAAATAAACCCGAAGAAAAACAAGACCAAGACAAAAGGTAAGGAAAAACAATGAAAATGAATTCTTTCGGACAAAAGTCCGAAGGAATTCGGAAGCTTAGCCAAGTCGCCAACAAGGCTGCAAGATACAAAACAAAGAAATCCGGATAGCATGTCATCAAAAGAAGTCCACGGTTATGACTCAGCGACCACCACAAAAGAGCCGACAAAGGGAAATAACAGATGAATAAACCCACATAAATATTTCCAAAGGAAATGTGACAGTTTAAGGTGACGTCCTGCAGGCCGTCAATTTTTTCTTGCAGAAAGTGACCATTGAGATTTAAAAGGTAGCAGAAAATCTGAAATAAATGGAAGCCGACTACGCAAAAGGAATAGAAAATAGATAGTCCGACAAAGAATTGAACATGAAATCCTATCGAAAATAGACATGATCAAATTAGAACGAAATACATGCAAACGTTAGAGCTATTTTCGAACGTTAGAGCTATTTTCAAACACCGGAGCTATTTTTGAATAAACAGTCTAAGTTTTAGTTGACTAATCATTAAAGACCTGTTTGTCTTCATTCAACGCATGCATCCGAAGGACTAAATCCGACTTCAACTGGAGTTCTGAGTTCTAACAAGGAGTTGACTAGTCCATATTTAGAGTTGACTAATTGATCAAATGCCACATCCACTAGAAGATTTACATGCAAAGAAGAGGTGGACGGTTCATAACAAGGATAAGTGCGCTTCATCAAATGAATAGGCTTCATGCAAGGACAAAAGAAAATATATTTTATTATAAGGCCAAGTAAAGCTTGGAGTTAACAAAAGTAAATCTTTCTCTTCAAGTTTATACGCCTATCTTTGGCCTCTTATAATTTGCTATATAATGGATTTTAGCCTTGATTAAAAATAATCCAATCTCTCTTGGTTAGACCAGACTCTGCCATTAAGAGTTGTGTAACCTCTTTGATCAATAAGAAGGACTGTACTTTCAAATTTCAAGCATGGCATAGTGTATATTTCTTCAGCAATTTGCATAAGTGGTAGAGTTTTCTCCCTTCCCAAATTTTGTTTCGTACCTAGTTACTATATTATCCTTGTGCAAGTCATGTTAAAGTGTTCTTTATTGTCTTTTGTTGAAATTGTAAGTGGATGTTAGGTGGCTACAAAGTATCTTGTATCGGACCTCCCTCCATCATTTTCCCTCAGGTTTTAGTTATTAGATCGAACCTCTGCATGAAATACTTATGCACAAGTGATTAATTTGAAGTCTAAGGTCTTCCTTTCTCTTGTTCATTCAGTGTTCAAGGTTCCACACTGAGTAGGATCATAATTCTGGTGTATCACCCCCTTTTAGGTAGGATTTCCCCTTTAAGTTTTCTTTCTCCCTTTTCCATGGTAGTCAGCAGCGTAGAGTAGGATTCTTCATTGATACATCATACAGGAACTAGCCTTCTCTAGAGGTTCTTCTCACTATTGAGGCACCCACCATCATGAGAAGATCCCATTGTTTCAGCCGGATAGAGGACTAGCCATTTCACGCATGTCCTCGAATCAGGGTGCAGCCCCAAGTTGACACAATACCTTCACTCATGGAATTGTAAAACAAAATTTTCCTAGTCTTATAATTGTATTATTAGACATTGTATTATTAAGATCTTTCAGTTTTTATAAGTAATATAATATTTATTATTAAAATAAATATTTTTTTATTAAAAATATATAAAAATAGTTATATTTATATGTCTTAAATTTATTATGTATCATATTGATTAATAATTTTATTATAAATTTTTAATTGATTAGTAATAAATAGTATCAATCTAACAATATTATTATATTATAATTAAAAATTTATTTTGAAAAAAAATAAAAAATAATAATTTAATTTCATCATATACATAAGATATTATAATTTTTCCATCTAATTTTTTAAATAGAAAAAAAATTATTTAAAATTAAATAAACATTAAATTATTATTTTTTTCCACATACTAATAAAATATATAGCAAATTCAAAATTATAATTAATTACTAACATTTCATAAAAATTATAACAAACATCACCTCCATCTATCATTTTGAAATATTTATCAACATAAAAGTAATTTAATATTGCAATTCTATATATATATATATATATATATATATATATATATATATAAGTTAAGAAATAAATTATATATACACCCATTTAAAAAGCAAAAATAACACAAAATATCACCATAAATACCTACGGTTAAGAACAATAGCACAAAACCAACAAGATAAAGCGACACTACCACCATGACTAACTAGTTAAAAAGATATTATTTTGCTTAATTTGTTAAAATATTTTAATTATTTTTTTAATATTTAATATTATTAATGTTTTAATATCTTTATAGTATAATATTAATGATTTAAATATTTTAAAGATAATTTTTTTATTGAAGAGTATGCATATTAAATAATGGTATAATACTAGTCATATAGAAAACAAGAAAAAAAATGGAAAATATCACACCCTATAAGTAAATTCATTTCGAAATAAGAAACTTTCTAAAAACAAGTATGTTTAATTGAAAGTTAATCATGATTATAAAGCCCATCCCCTTGAGCAGGAATGTCTTCATCTATAAATAAGAGATCCCACTTATCATTATGTTGTAAATTATTATTTTCTTCATTATATTGATTGAACAAAATAACAAAATCGAGAGATAACTTATTAAACTATTAAATTTAAAATTTCAATATTTAGTTAATAAAAAATAAACAAATAAAATTTTGAAAAAAATTGTATAAATAAATTGTTATCCTTCTTTTATTAATTAAAATTAATTTAAAGAGTAAGAAACAAAACCATATTTTTTTAAATTAAAATATAAAAATATTGACAATAATTTTCTACTAAATTATGTATTATAACTTTTTATTTATTTAATATTTTATCTATAATTTTGAAATAGATTGAATTTTTTAATATATTAATAAATAATTTTTGAGATTTGAATTTTAATAGGTTAAATATATTTATTAAATTTTATTGATTCATCCAACTCTTATTAATTAATTTATATATAAATAATATTATTAATATTAATTTTATATAATATAATTAATTTTAAATTTAATTATATAAATATAATAATTTAATAAAATAAATAAATTTATATATAATTTAGTTAGAATTTTGTGTGAAAAAATATTTTTTCTTTCAATCATATAATAATTTCAATTATATAATAATTTCAATTATATAATTATTTATAGCTTAATATGTATATTATGAGAAATATAAAAAATTTGATATAATTTTTAAGAATTGAAAATAAAGTACATTATACGGTTATGCAATACAATTAAATTGAAGTAGTCAATATTACAAAAATATTACAAATTAGTTGATGACCATTTTAAAATAATAACATTTTTCACATTTACCCATGAATGTTTAACAAAATATAGAATATAAGAAATTAATATAACTTTCTAGTGAACTAAAGTTGAAGAATGGAAAACAAAGTACAATACGTATACTTTATTATAAAGTACAATACATATAGTTTATTACAAGTTGAACGAGGGTTAATCATTTATTTCAAGGAGATTGGTGCAAATTATATAAGCTAAGTCAATTGAATATATTAGTACAATGCCAAATTTTTATACTTATTTCCTTCTTGTTTGCTCCCATGACATTGAGTATGACTATCATTATCACTATACATTATTTATGTCAAAATTACTTTTATTTTATACTTAGACATGAAAAATTTGTGTGATTATACCTTTTATATATATATATATATATATATATATATATATATATATAGGAACATCATGTGATTATTGCTTGTTAGTATATGTTGGCATTAATATATTATGTGGATTATTGCTTGTTAGTATATGTTGGCACTAATATATTATGTGGATTTTAGATACATCATATTATAATTGTATTTTGATGTTACTTGTTTTATCTTAATTTTGTTGAGATATTATTATAGAAAGAGTTATTGCATTGAAATAAATATTTTTTAATTATTGATAAATATTTTTTTAGAATTCATAATTGTGAATTAGAACATTTTTTATTATAATTATATTAATCGGTAATAAGAGATTTATATCTCTTTTACAATTATCATAATGGTAATAAATGGTCCTACATAATCGATCTAACATGCCACTAAAATTTCAACTTAAGTGGGGTTAGACACAACCAAACCACTTTAATCAATTCACCCACATTTCATTAATTATGTTGGAATAAATGTTACTTATTTTCATAGTTTAAATACTTTAAATCCGATTTATATATAGTTACTTTAAATCTATATTTAATTAAAAAAATTGAATAACAACTTTCATCCCTCAAATCATTTTTAAAGTCAAGAAAGGGGTTTTAATTTGTCTCTAATACTAAATTTAAGTTATATAAATATAACATCAATCTAAAGTGACCCTTAAGTTACCTTAAAAGTCACCCCAATATCTCCTACTAATGTTACCTAGTTGATGTTAGTAGTAATATTGGAATGATTTTGGAGTTAACTTAATGGTGATAGTGTTAACATCACCACTTCCAACTTTGTAAATGTTGTTCTGGTGACTTTACAATTAGCATTAAATATAACTTTAAATTTGTCACTAATTAATTTTTTCACTAAATGAGACTTTAATTTTATTACTAAGGTGAATCGAAATGCGATACTAGATCTAATTTTAATTAGGACACTACTCCCAAATTAATGTGACTTTTAAAGTAATACTAGGTCTAACTTTTAAGTGACATTAAAATTGATGTTAGGTATAAATTTAAGGTGACATTACAAGAAAAATAAGGTTTGACTTAAAGGTGAATTTAATTGCAACACTAATTTGATTTAGGTTTGACTTTAAATTTTAAAATTATGTAAAAAATAATTAATAGATTTTAGTTATTTAAAATTTTATGAAATTATTAATTATAAAATAATGATATTATATTATATCATTATAATTATTAGAGGTATAAGTATGTAATTATAATTTTATTGTCAATTAAAAAAGTATATATAAAAATAAAAATAGCAAAATTATGATATTTTAATAAAATTTTAATTGTAAACATAAATTAAAATGTAATGACACAAAAATAAATTAAACATAATAAAAAACAACACAATAATAAAATGAAAGAAATAATAATACAATTAAAAAGATATTTGAATATTATCATACAATCATGATTGAGCCTAAACAAAAAGAGGATCATCACATTCACATACATTAATGCACTTATCATTAGTGTCCCCCCAACAATTATTCTCACTCACACATCCCCAATCATCCCTGCTTTCCACACCCCCATTTCCTAAAGTTGTTTGAGGCTAAGAAATGACACCTAAAGTTGGTTGGGATCTATACACATCACCTAAATAAGGATAATCAAAGTACTAATGATCATCCTACTCATAATGCAAGGCATTATTCTACCTTGATTCTGTCATGGTTTGGCACATTTATTATTTAAAACACAATGAAGTGGATGTTAAAAATATCATACAATATAAAATATATTAGACTATATATTCTATAAATAATCTACAAATATAGTTTACAACCAATTTAAACAATGTATCTATTTTAATTGGAATCCATTGATTGTTATTTAATTCTATAGAGAAGGATATCTATAAGTACAAATGTGTTCCTTGTGATAAGGTTAGATGTCCTCATCATAATCCTCATCATGTTACAAAATGAAAATATAATACTTAATGGTAATTAAATTAAGAAATAAAACCCATACATATATTAGTATAAAATAATTGAAACTCAAATACTTATGAACTAGGTGCATGTTCCTTCAAATCCCATATGAATAGTGGGATTGGTCATATTTTTTTAAAGCTAAAGTTTGTCATTTACAACTAGTTTCTGATGGCTTGCTTAACCTATAAGGTTAAGACCATCCCAATATAAGCATAGTTCAATAAGGATCCTCCAATGATCAACTTTAAAATGATAAAGTCTACAATTAATTAAAACGTATAACTTTAAAAATAATTAATACAATAATTATAAAAAATACAACATTTAAACAAATTAAATAAAATATAACTATTTCTAAAACAAAATTGACCTCTTTTCTATTTTCCACTCTAATCGTGGAAAATTCAAGTTCATTATTATCTTTAAGTTATCCTTTTTTAATAATAGGGAATCCCTTGTGAATGATTTTATCTAGCACATCTATTGCAACAAGAAGTTATTATAGAAAATGTAATTGAGTAAAACATTACATAATTATTCATACTTTGTTTATTCATTTTTTTTCATAAAACAAATCTTACCCTCGTCCAATATGGTACCAAGTACATCCATAATTTAATTTACCATCCATGCATTGTGTTTCTAGGGAAGTCGGCATAAAAGACATCAGTATAATTTTTGTCAACCTTCACTAGAATGCTACCTACATTAAAAATATTGTTAATATTTTACTTTAAAAATATAAATCATATAAAAAGATAAATTTAAAATATACATTAATTTTAAAATATAGTAATATACCTATCATTTTTATCAAGTAATGCATCCTAACAAGCATCTATATATATAGTCCTCTTATTAGTGTTACAACAAGACCTTCTATACCTCTCCCTATTAGACCCATGAGGTTGTATATTGTGCTCATTATCTACTTCTATCTATCTAAGGCAGATGTAAGTGGAGAGGGGTTGTGACAGTCACCATCCCCATCATATGAAAAGTGAATGTAAATGGAAGGTAGGTCTAATGGACATGTAGCATTGGGTGAAATATTCCAATCAAGATGATTTACTAAAGGGAGAAGGTGAGTAATATGGGTGGGTGGATTGGGGAGGCATATTAGGGATACCCCCAAGACAATGATAAATATATTAAATAATTTAAGTTTACCGTAACATCAACTAAAAGCCTTCTAAATAATTACAAACTGTATAAACTAAAACATAAAATAAAAATTAGGGGAATTGAAAATATTTACATATTATAAAATAATTATAGAATTAAATTTAAAATAAAAAATTTCTTTAAATTTTTTAATTATTATTTAATTTTTCATATTTTCTATAAATTTATCTAATTTTTATTAATTTGGCCTACTTTGTTAAATTCCATAATTTTTTTTTTACAAATTTAATATATATTTTTCAAATTGGCATAAATTATCATAATTTTTATAAACCACCTTAATTTTCTATAATTTTTATTTCATATTTTTTAATTTTTCTCCTTTTTTTGAAATGTTTGACCTTTTTTATAATTTAACTTAATTTTTAAAATTTATTGTAAATTTGTTTTAGTTATAAAAAAATAGCCCTAAATTTATTGAATTTCATCTAGTTTACTGAATTTTGCATAATTGTCCTTAATTTTCCCTGAGTTTTTAAAATTATCTCAATTTCTCCTATTTTTCCAATTTCCCCTAAATCTCTTTAATTTTTCAAGTTTTCCCTAATTTGAACTATTTTTAAAAATTTACTTAATTCCCCTTAAATTTGTTGAATTTTCTCTATTTCCTTTAAATTTAATAAAATTTCCCTTATTTATCAAACTTGTTGACTTTACACCAATTTTTTAAACTTTCCATAATTTACATTAATTTTTCTTGATTTTTGGAATTTACATAAATTTCCCTAAATTTCTTAAATCTTTTCTATTTTTTAAATTGTCCTAAATTTCTCTAATTCCTCTATTTTTTGAATTTATCTTATATTTTCTATGTTTCCGTAAATTTGAGATATTATTCTAATTTAACCTAAAATTTTAAATTTATCATAAATTTCCATAGTTTATATAAATTTCCCTATTTTTTTAATAAATTTCCCTAATTTTTTGAATTTTCTCTAATTTATCCTAAATTTTCAAAATTATCGTAAATGGCCTTCATTTTTAAAAATCTCCCTACACTTATCAAAATTTTACTAATTTTTTATGTTTTTTAAAATGTAAACCGGCTTTTGAAAATTTGTCATAGAATTCCTTTTTTTTTATAAAAAAATTCCTTAAATTTTTGAATTTTCAATGATTTTACATAATTTTTCAAATTTCCCTTAAAATTTGGATTTTCCATAAATTTATTTCAATTTCCCTCAAATTTTTTAATATTTTCTAATTTAACATTTTTTTTGAAAATTTCCTAAATTTTCTTTATTTTCCCTAAATTTTATTACTTTTTTTTAACTAGTCCTAATTTTCCCTAGTTTTATGAATTTTCTTATTTTCTCCTAAATTTGTTGAATTTTTCATATTTTTAAATTTTTCCAAAATTTGCCTAATTTTATCTATTTTTCAAAAAATTCCTAATTATTTTGAATTTTCCTTATATTTATGTTTTTTTTTTTTAAATTTTACCTAACTTATCAAATTTTCACTAAATTTACCTCTTTTTGAAAATTTCCCTAAATTTATCAAAATTTTCCTAAATTTATCAAAATTTTCCTAAATATTTAAATATTTACTAATTAACATAAATTTAAAAAAAAATCTAATTTTATTCCTATTTTCCTCTAATTTTGGTAAATTTTCTTATACTTGGCAAATGTCTCCTAAAAGTTCATTTTTTTTTGCCAATTTATAATATTTTTTCAAACTTTAACTAAATTGCCTTAATTTACCCTATGTTTTGAAAATGTCCTTAATTGTCCTATTGTATGAATTCACCCTACATTTTCCTAATTTTCTATATATGTTTTTTGGTTTTCTACCAAATTTGTCAAAGTTTCCCTAAATTTGATAATTTTTACTAATTTAACTAATTTTTTGATTTTTTCTCAAATTACCCTAATTTATCTATTTTTTGGAATTTGTCTTAAATTTCTATAATTTTTCAAAAAAATTACCACTTTGTCTTTTTTTTTTCAAGATTACCCTAAAATTGAGAATTTTTTATAATTTAGATAATTTTTTGACTTTGCCCTAAATTACCTTAATTTTTGGAATTTTCCTTATATTTTAATATTTTTATAAATTAATATAATTTTTTAATTTATGCTAATTTAACCTAATTTTCCCTCAATTTGTCAATTTTTCATAAACTGCCCCTTAATTTCCCTTAATATTTTAAACTTACCCTAAATTAAGCTAATGATCACTATTTTTTCTAAATTTCCCTAATATTTCTAATTTGCCTTAATTTTTCATAATTCTTCCTATTTCATCTTAATTTTCTATATTTATTTGAGTTTTTTATTTATCTATTTTACTATCATTTATCATATTTTTTCAAAATTTCCCTAATTTTTTATATTTTGGCATTTTTTTAAATTAATTTGTAAAATTCCTTCTAAATTTAACTTTTTTTTTTGTTAATTTAATTTATTTTTTGTAATTTTCATTATATAAAATAATATTTTCAAGTTTTTCCTAATTTCCCCTATATTCCCCTTATTTTTTGAAATTGATGGGATTTTTTAAATTTTCCCTAATTTTAAAAATATACCCCCTTTTTTTATTTTACACTTCATTGCTCTATTGTGTTCAAAATTTCCCTAAATTTTAATATGTATTAAAAAAATCTAACTTCTATTTTATTAAAAATAAATTCAATCCTAATTTTTGTTTTTATGATATATAAAAGAGGGTTATATTAAGGCCTTCACCAATTCCCCTTTTTTTAACAATACATATAATTTATTGAGATGAGAGAATTAGTAAGAAGAGAATTTGAAGGAAGAAGATTTAAGGGGTAAGATAAAATATAGAATAAGATGAATATAAGGGGTTATAATATTATGATTAAAACTTATCTCTTGAATATGTGTACCATTATTCCTTCTCATTTTTGTAATTACCAATAAAATATTTGATTTTCTTGATAAAAGTGAGTTGGGGAATCTTGTGAAGTAAGAATACAATTGATCTTTTGTGCAAAAGAGGCACAACAATTATGTTATTTGATAAACTAATCCATAGTAAGGGTTGCCTATCTTGAATTTCCCAAATGGGGGACATACTTAGTGGATGTCCCTTATGTTTAAGCATCTATAATTTACCATTGTACTATAATATAGGATATTTTTTCCTATCGCACTTCATAAATTTTTTTTGGCATGTACTTTACTAGAAGGGTCTAGTGGACATGAAGACATGCTTTTCCTACCTCATTTCCATGGTTGAACACAAAAAATGATAAATGGTGGGAACCAAACCAATGTTCCATCCTATATTTTAGGGATTAAATCAAGGTATATTTAATTTTACTGGTGGTTTATTAGGTTGTGCTTTTTTACCCCAATTTTTGCCTAATTTGTGTTCCAAGTCCTCTTTTATCCATTTCAGAGAGCTACTATGCATTGGTTTGCTTCTAAATCTGATAGATCTTACTCAAAATGCTTTCCTCTTACAATTTTTAATTTATAATATCTTGTTCCATGATGAATTGGAATGTTTATAAGGTTGGCATGGTAGGAGCAAAAGCTGAAATTAGGTTATCTCCTAATGACTAGGTGAGAAGGGAGGGCTCCTTATGATAACATGTGATGGGAAGGGAAAATTATATTAACTGGGCTAAGGAACTATCTCTTCCATATCCTATTTGAGCCATCATCAAGAGTCATGCGAGGGTGAGAATAAGATGTCATGGATATGTCCATCATGGGAAAATGCAGAGAATAAGAGAATACTATGGTGAGCAAAAGAGCTGTGGATATCAATAAATTGATACCTAAATTATTAAAAATGAGGTAATTGGTTTGGCCAATTTTTTTATACTAATAAATGTGAATAATGAATGTAAGATGTGGTAAATTTAAACAAGTTAAATGACAAGATAATGAAAAAGGGGGACTAGAATTGAAGGAAATTAAAATGTGGCCCTTTTCTAATAATGATTTCATGAAGGACTATGAAGTCCAATATTTAATCACTCTCCATTAAAGTGAAGGTGTCCAAAATTTATCCCAAGTTTTTAATGAGGTTTTTTGTTTCATTAGTTTCTTTAAACTTCTTGAATTTGTCTTTGAGAATGAAAATAATTATTATAAGGGACTTTAGTTTCCAATTTAAGGTTGAGCATTTTTTTAAAGCTAGTATTTGTAATTGTACATGTCCTTAAAATTACCAAATAGGTTACTCCCCAATCAAGTGCTAAATATATCACAATTGTTAATGTTGAGAATTTATATTGGTTGTTTATCACATTAGAAATTT
The DNA here is from genome assembly GCA_037957365.1 of Torreya grandis. Taxonomy (NCBI): domain Eukaryota; kingdom Viridiplantae; phylum Streptophyta; class Pinopsida; order Cupressales; family Taxaceae; genus Torreya; species Torreya grandis. The sequence goes on along the minus strand of JARHVA010005909.1, from coordinate 564,487 downwards.
GGAATGAGTGGCTACCATTAATGAGCATATATGGTCACGAAGAATGCAACCTCCACTAGCTCAACTTGGGTTTCATTTTTTTTAATAATGGGTAAAAATGGGTTTTTTAAAAGGGCCCAAATCCTTGTAAAAACACTAATAAAAATATAAAATATAGGAGAGAATAACATAAAACATAAATTAAAATAGGTTTACAAAGAAGCCCAACTGTAAACATGTTATCTAACACAGTAAATAAAAATAACTAAACACAAATGACAAAGAGACTCTAGCTAATAATATTAAGGAACAATATTAGTGAGCACTCTTGAAATTTCCCATTCTAGAAATTTGGGGTTTTTTTAGTAATCTCTAGATCAACATCTTTCTCTTCCAAAACCTTTCCCTTGTCTTAAGTTTTTATCTCTCATTGGCATGATTCCTGAAGGGGGTTATTTTTTTCTTAAAATGCCTTGCTAAAACAACATAATAAAGGTTTATTTGTTATTAATATTCAATATTCTTAATTTCAAGGATATTCATAGCTTTTCATTAAGAGTTTTATTTTCATTTTTTGGGGTAATTATTTTTTCATCTAGCCCATTGACCTTTTTATTCAGCTCCTCCATATCATTTCTTGAGGCATGTATTTCCTTGGTGTGATATGAATACTTCTTAATTTTATAATATTCATTAACTTGGAGAAGAATTAAATTCATATTTCATTTATTATATCATTTTCCTTCATAAGCTAGTTTAAATGGTTGTGATGAAGGGAAGAGTCATTTTGAAGAGTATTAATTCTATCTCATGACTACGTGGAATGAGGGTAATTTTTATTTTCTTACACAAATCCTTTGAATTTTGATTGTGATTATGCTCTATATTGGAAAAAATATTTCATAATCTATTCATTTTCAAGAGAGAAAGGTAAGAGAAAAATTGGTTCAAAGTCAAACTTAGAAATTTCTTCATCAAAGACTTGCACAATAGAACATTCCTTCATTTTCTTAGGGACCTTTCAATTTACTAGCACTAATAGTAGCCTTACCTTATTTATTTCAGGGGATTTAAATGGTAATTGACTTAGGTATCTTGGGAGTGCAATGCTCATTATCAACATTAGTAGGGCTAGGGGTACATTTAGATGAAACATTATAATGGATAGTTTCTACAATATAATTATTTTGAGGATGGCTAGAGGATTGAGACTTAACTTGATGAAACAATAATCAAGCTATATTTTAACTAGATGCCAATCACATATTTATCAAGAGACATCATGATAAAAAAAGGGTGTATTAATAATCCTATTATAATGGAAATGGTTCAGCAAAGAAAAGTGATAAGAAAAAAGCACACTTGTATCTATCCTCTATAATGACATGCTACATCAAATGATAAATAACCTCATTCCAAGGTGTAGGAATAAAATATATGAAAACTCTATCTTGGAAATTGGTGAGTTTTTTTCCTTTGAGGAATGTCTGCATGTATTTGCTCTTGTCCTTCTTAGATTTATAAAATGTTAGACTTTCCATGCTCATGCCTATAACCTATGCAATCCTTTCCTTTGACACCTTGAAATATAGACCTCTCATGGTAACTAACCTTACATTCAATAAATTAGTTAATTCTTTGTAATATTATTGAAATATAATATTATAAATTGTTGTAGAAATTGTAGGAGAGATTTTGTCTCATAGTGATAGCTAGAAAGTCTCCATAGGAAGATGAAGAGTCTTTATAAAATATGATAGGTATAGTCACTTTGCTATATATTATTATAATATTTCATTTTAATGAATGTAATATGCAATAACTTTAGTTTTCACCATATCTCATTTTTATTGTCATCACTATAAGAGTGTAGGTTTTATTTTATTAATTCTCCATTCTTTATCTTAGCATGTTGCTTTCTAAGCCAATTAAAATACTACAAAATTTAGCATTTTATTGTTCAAGATTGTGCCACTCTGATTGACTATTAATCTAGGTGTATAATTTAGGCTTATGATATCTTAAGGTGTTTCAAACTATTTTGTTTAGTTTTTAATTAAAAAAAGAAACTTTTTGATGCCTATTTGAAGATGTTTTAGCTATTAAAATGAAGTTTTCACTATTTATATGTAAATACCAATTTTTTAAACTATTTATAAATGTTTTGTGGCTTTGTTTCATCTATTCTAGACTAAATTTTAACTAAACAAAGTTGATAATCACTTGAATTTGTATTGTATAGACCTATTAAGGTGTATTCCGGTAGTTTTTACTAATATGTGGCATTATTTCTCTTGCTTGGACTATGTTTTATTTTATTATTATAATCGTGGCTATGTTTTAGCTATTTTTGGATGTCTTTTGTCTTATTTTACACTTCATCCCACTTAATATTAGATAATTTTAAGGATTTTTGGTGGTTATCTATTTTTCAAACTCTTTTATGATAAGTACAAGTCATGTTGACTATCTCAAACCCATGTGGTAGCATTTACATCTCAATTTTATCCTTAAAGGAGTGCATGGAGTGGTGTTTAAAATTTTTATCACTCTTTCAAATGGCACCAAATCCCATTAGGTGAGATAAGTTAAATTCATTTCCTTTTATTTTTTTGATCACAAATAAAAATATAATTTTTAAAAAGAGAACATTCCCACAAGGGAATAACTAGTTTGATTTCCATTTTTTGACTCATTCAAAACAAATAATAAGTCATTTACAAACAAGAATAATTATGTTTTCAAAAATTAATAAATTTTTCAAAAATAAGTAAATTTTTTCAAATCATAAGCAATTCACAATGTTTGGTATCAATAGTGACTCCATGCATTTACGAGTCATGGAATCACAATAAAATTACTACACTAATAGCCTAATATAGTTATAACAATTACATATGTGGCATAGTTCCTATAAACCACTAGTGATATATAAGGAAAAATTTATTTTCCTATTCCTTTTATTACCCATTTGTGACTATCACCAGATGTAAATCCCAAAAAATTAACAAGAGACACTTTGAGTATATAGGGTTGTTACGACCACATACAAGGACTTATTATTTAAAGGGTATTTTATATTTGATAAAATCATTTTAACTTATTACCTAGGTACCAAATAACATTCTAATCTCACATACTTTAACATCTCTTTCACATACTACTAGTTATATACGAAGGATGACCTTTTTCCATGTATCAATAGGTATATAGGAAGGGAAAGCATATGGAGAGGTTTGATATATAAATTGGGTGGTATGTATAAAATGGATATTTTTGGATTGATATGGAACCATTACATCTCTTATTACAAAAATTATGAATTCAATTAAAACCATTGTCTAGATAGGTGGAAAATATACGAAGGATGACCTTTTTCCATGTATCAATAGGTATATAGGAAGGGAAATCATATGGAGAGGTTTGATATATCAATTGGGTGGTATGTAGAAAATGGATATTTTTGGATTGATATGGAACCATTACATCTCCTATTACAACCCTGACTAGGAATGATATCTAGTTAAAAGGTCTAGATAGGTGGAAAATATAGGCACTTCATTTTCATCACCTTCATCTCAAAATTTAAATTGGAATGGCATTCAAAAATAACATAAAAATACAGTTATAAATTGTCAATTAAGCCAATTATTTTCATAATAATTGATTTAATCCAAAATTATAATGACACATCCTTTATTATGGCAATGCATTGTGTTGCAACATTTAATGCGACATCAGCATCTTGAATCAAATTGGTCATTTTCAAGTGTCATTACAAGATAATTAAATTAATATTTTATTAAAAAATAAACATTATAAAATGCCACTATTCTTCTAATAATTGATTAATCATACTTAATCAATCTAGTCTTCTTCCAATGGAAAATTCCATGTATTTGGAATTATCTATTTTTTATATACATAAATTATAATATTAACTCACATTAGTGACATAATTTTTAAAGTCAATGGAATATGGATTAGAGTGAAATCAAGGTTGATTATGACATGGTTACTTACACACTCTATTACTCCTCTTTCAGAGCCTCTTACACACTCCTCTCTTACATAGATTATGACACACTCTAAGAGGACCAATCATTACACTTTTAATCCAACATTACTTCCACAATCCAAAAGCTCTTAAATTTATTTTCTTACACACTCCATGTGTGTAATCATGAATTTGAGGGTTCATTCTCCACCCTCCATTTGGAAATGATATGAATGATTGAAAATTATACCAAAAGGATATAAATAGAAGGGTCCACCTTTCATTTTAACAAGCTTTCTTGAACTAAACTTACCATGACTAAATCATATTAGATATTCAAAAGTATCATGATATTTCTAAGCCAAATCAAGTCTAGACAAGGGAAAATGTTGCCCATACATGGAGTTGACATTGCCAAAAATGTCTATTCTAAAATCCAAGCACATACCTCTTCAAATTAGAAAGAAAAGGAGTATCCAAAGAAGGTATAATACATTTAATTCCTTGCCACTTAATTTACCTTTTGTTTGTTCTTGTTCAATCCTAGTGGATACAATTAGAATGTTATATTCTTCAAGTTATTTTTGATTTCATGTCACTAATAATGATCTAGCCTTCTTTGGATTCTTGCTCTACATAATGGCAAACCTGGTGGGACACAACACACCATGATTTATTCTAAACTATAATTTTTATTTTTATTATTAAAATTGACCTAATTTCTAAGTTAATTCACTTATTTTTCTTCAAAAATATATTAATTTTCATCTCAGGTTAAAACATTAAATTCATACTATGAAATAATGAATTCACATAAGCAAATGAATAAATCATTCTAAACAATGGTGAAACCTCACATTAGTGAAATCATCCTAGAAATTAGTGAAGTAATTTATGGTCTTTTCTGACTATTTCTTTTAGGCCCAGATAATAGTGAAATTACACACCAAATCAATGAAATTGCACATTAAAACAATAAAATCATGTTATCTATCTATTTGATTTTCATATAGGTCAACAATAGTGATTTTTTCATCAACAACAACAATTTCATCATCCACAATAAATATATTTCATCAAGAGCAATGGACTCATCATAAAGTGTAGTGAATTTGTCATTAATAATAGTGAAATCATATATAAAAGTGGTGAAATTGTTTTTATCCCTTTTTTATTGTTTCAATTAGGTTTGGAAAACAATAATTTCACACAAGAAAATAATGAATCAATCTTGAACAATGTTGAAATTTCACATAATGGTGAAATCTCCTTACATATCTATGAATTCTTCCTACACATCAGTGAGTATATCCTCCAACAATTTGATCATTTCACATGTAAACTCAAGGCCCCAATTTAAAATATTGACATTTTCCTTACAATACCTTATCCAAATAATTTTTCAAACTAGAAACACAAGTATTTATTTTCAAAACATTTCTATTTGGGCTTAGAAGAATGTGCAATTTCAATTTGGGATTAAAACTTATTATTTCCTAAGTTATTTATTTTATTACATTTGTCTTGTTTTGATTCTATGTTATGCAATTACTTCAGGTTTATGCTCTCCCTTGGCAAGGTGACCCAAAAACATGAAGGTGACCACTTGTTTTATCTTGAGAGATTTACCTATTATGCTCTTCACTTGCCCTTAATGGGATTCCTACGAATCAGAATGACAATACCTTTCCTTATTATTTTAGCCTACATGATTGAGGTGAATTACCTTATCATAGGTATTTAGAGCATGAAAATTAGTATTTCATCCACCAATAATTATACTAGCCATATATATCTGACAAGGGATATAAATTATTAGTAGGTGTCATTAAGATTTTATAGAATTACGCATAAAGGTTTTCTTGAAATAAATAGATTAACTCCTAATGCTATGACATTATACATCACCATAAAGGAACCTAAGGTCTTTTCAGTATGGGATATATCCCCTTTTGAACATCCCAATGCCTAAATCTCTTCTTTGAAAAATTTTGTGCCCTTTGAGGACCATTTAGAAAGCTACATAAAACTTTAAGTATCAAAAACATCTGGTACCACTTCACCAAAATCCAATAGATGAAGTGGTTGTAAAGGGGTTATACCCCTTATATATAGCATAATTTTTGGATTGATTCATAATAACCTCTTTTTCCATAAAATAGTCACTAATGTAGGGGTGTAAAGGTAATAGTTCCCAAAGATTATGTTACACATATAGACCTTTGAGATAAGGGTGGGATTAAAACACCATCATAATTGCATTTAATTATTTAATACACCCTTAAAATTGTAATCTTATCAAAGGTGATTATATCAAAAGTTTAGTGAATGTGATGCAAGCATATATCAGTTATTAAAATAAGCTTATGATACTTATGTGTTTATTCTTGTTTTCTAAGTCAAAAACATATTTATATATTCAAAACCGACCAATACCAAGTCAATTCCAAATATGAAGTCTAAAACATTGTCATTCTATACCTACATAAAAAGACATTACTTTATCCATATTTCAATCCAAAAATTACTCTTTTTAGATTTCTTGTCAAACTTGGTCCAAATACATATTATTATTATTTAAACCATGTCATTAAGCTATACAATTTGAAGCATGTTATAGTTCGAAGTAAATTATAATTTTTAATTTCAAATTAATTATGAAATCATTTTATAACTTCTTATCCAACCATTGCCATTATGTTGTCCATTTAGTTCCAAACCCAATCTAAATTCTAATTTTAGTTCTAATTCCAAAGTCAAACACAATCATTTTTCTAATTTACAAAGTCAAAAATCAAACTCTTGTACTCAAAAATTCAATACCTAGTTCAATTCTGGTTAAACTTTATCTAAATCTAGCTTCAATCTAACTTTTATGCAATTTCAAACCAAGCCAACATTTCATAACACACTTGTTCGAAACCTAAGGTCAAAATTTTACAAACTTAATCAAATAATCTACCATAAACATTCCAAGTTCAAAAATCACTAAATTATTAAGTTCCTTTTATACATGCACTAATCATGTTTCAATGTTAAGTACAAGTTCAAACAAGTTAAAAATCCAAATATTAAGTATTTTAAACCTTTGTAAGATAAAAATTTGAGAAAATTTTATATACATAGACAAATTGATTCACATACCCATCTTGCTACATCTCTTACATTGACACACATTTTATTGAACCTTTCCTTCTTAGATGTTCAATTTAATTAACCGAGACTAGTCACTTTTAAAAATTCCAAACAAGTTAAAAATCCAAATATTAAGTATTTTAAACCATTGTAAGATAAAAATTTGAGAAAATTTTATATACATAGACAAATTGATTCACATACCAATCTTACTACATCTCTTACATTGACACACATTTTATTGAACCTTTCCTTCTTTGATGTTCAATTTAATATAACTGAGACTAGTCACTTTTAAAAATTCCACCCTATTCTGATCAACATTACATTTCAAATCCAAATAATTTTTAAACATTAAAACTTATTCCAAGGTGAAGATCGTAACCCCAAACATGCTAAAGTATACTCGGAGTGGAACTATTTATAACCCCTCTTTCAATGAGGAGGTAATTTACAATTTACATACATATAACCATTATGTCGAAGAAAAGCTAATGAATAATACCTTATAAATATACCATTCAATACCAACTAGGGACAAGGGCAACATTACCTCACAAACATATCTTCAAATTTTGAAAATGGGCAACATTAATAATACCTCCCAAGTGTATCATATAGTGTTGAACATGGACAAAACCAACAATACTTATCAAATACACCTTCTAGTGCTAACTATGGATAAGACTAGTTTACACAACACCTATTCTATAATAAAGATGAAAACCTTGTAATGTTTTTATAAATTGGAGATAAATTTCCTAATGGATTTTCAATGGATGATTTATGCTACTTAGTTAGATCTCCTGAAGAGACACCCCTTGCATTACTATAAAATCAAGCCACTCTTAACCAATTTCTGGCTCTTGTACCAACCTCTAGTCAAGCCCTCACAACATATATCAAAGGAATATGTCAACTTGTTAACTCAAATTCATAAATATAATTCATTTCATCTCAAATAAAATAGGCTAGTCAGGTCTTGGCCACTTTAGCTAACTCCTTAACTACTCTTTATATTCAAAAGTTATTACTTATAGAGCTAAATCCACCAACCAAGCCATAACCTAGGTTTCTAACCCATAAAATACCCAATACTAATCCATATTCCAGTAACACCTTAGTTTTGGACTTATTTAGAATGCCTTTATCTAAAAGCAATCCATTGGCTAATCCTGATCCTAATTCCCTCATGGATTCTTCTCAGCAAGTGGTTGATACTTCTCAACTAGTGCATTCCAATCCACATCAAGTTTTATCCAAAGTCCAACAAAACATTCAACTTACCAACAAATACTTTATTTTAATGTTCTTAATACTTTACACTAATGGTTGCTAACACACCTAAGTCAAAACATCAAGTTTTTAATACCCCTCAGCTTTAACAAGTGGTGACCAGTCCCCCACCTCAACAGGTGGTGACCAATACTCCACCTCAACAAGTGGTGACTAATATTACACCTCAATAGGTGGTGACAATTTCCAAACTTCAATAAGTGGAAAATAATCACCAAAAAATGTCGTCTAATCAAAATTCATTCTTATTAATCAACCACATACTATTTTTTGTCAACATATTACCTCATCAAGCCAACAACATATTCCACCTAACCAACAACAATTTCCTTTCATACTCTAGATTCTTATAAGTTAATAATAGGTTCCTTTCCATTGCCAATGAGTCCCATTCAATACCTAACAAAAAATTCCTCCATTTAGACCATAGTTCCCTCCAAACTAGCATCACGCTCAAAAACAAGTGCCTTACTATCAACAACTTCCATATCAACAATACAACCCCAATCAAAGGGTGAACATTCCTGGTAGAACCAATCAAATATAAATTCTACAATACCCAATACCACCACTTTATTCAGGTCAAGGTAATCTACCTATGAATACTAAAAAAAATGTACTCAATCCCTATCAATCCATCCCCACTTTACAAATATGCAAGAGGTAAAAGATGTAATTTTTTCCATATAAGCAGGAAATCATAATAAGAAGTTCAAGTTGGATGATATATATTCTTACCTGTTTGATATGAGCTATCTCCAGATCTCATTCCCACATCATTTTGAGATTTTCAAGTTTAGAAAATATAAAATAAAGGGTGATCTAAAGTAACAATTGAAATAATTCTTCATTCCTTGTCAATAAGTTGCCTATTGTAGTGTGTACTTCTCTTGTTTCCTTACAATTTGGTTAGGAAAGATTTAGAGTGGTTTCTCCATATACCTAAAAATTTATCTAGTATTTTTACTATAATGTAGAATATGAGGTGACTATGGTTGACTTCTGTCACACCAAACAAAGAGGAAGAGAGAGTTTTAATAGTTACTTTCAATGTTGGTGCACATTGGCCAATCAATTCCCACACAATCTCACTAATAAACAATTGGCCATAATCTTTAACACCAATATACAATTCTAATTATCTCATAATATTATACTTCATTGTGTAAACACATTTTAATAGATTAATTACAAATGGCTACAAATTGAGCAATCCCTCATTGATAAAGGGGTAATCAAATTCTATTCTCCAAACCAAGTTCATAATTAAGGTATAGATGTTAAATCCAACTCAATAGGAATAGAAATGTTGTAGGAAATAGGGTATTCAAATCTAGAGATGTGAAAATGGTGTAACCACTACCTTATTAAGAAACCCCACTTACTCATCCATTTATTTTGCAACAAACACCTCCAAGAAGAAGTCAATACCAAAATAGATTTTTTATTGATCTTGGAGAACCTATTTAGATAATTTTCCAAAATATGGTGGTAACTAACATGATCATTTGGCTAGTTCTAAAACCATTTCCATAAGGTCAACCTAAACCTAAATGGTATAGGAACATGAGTTCTGTGATTATCATTGGGTTAAATAACATTATATTTACATATGTGCACATCTTCTCCTCTTCATCTAATATTTACTAGAAAATGGTGAAATAGAGTTGGAAAACATTTCTTTATCATCTAATTAGAATTTAGGTATTTATCAAAACCCTTTTATACAAGATAATCATGATGTTCAGAATCAAAATTAGTGTTAAGCCAATAATTTGAATCAAAATAAGACTCCTTACAATTATAATCACAGGCTAAATGTATAACAATAACAAGCTAATAAGCATCAAAGATAGGACACCCATTCTAACTAGGTCAACTAAAATAATGTCCCCTATGACTATGATAATGTTATAGGTTGAATTACTAGTGGGCATATAACAACTATCAAGATCAATCCTAAGCCAACAACTAATAATATCTGACATCTACAACCATCTATTTTAGGACCTCCTATCTTTGATGCTTATCTGACATCTACAAGCTAATTAATTTTCCTTTGGTTTGAAATGGAAATAATGCTAGCTAATGACCAAGAATTAACATTATAGAACCTAACTTCCATTCTTATAATTATATTAATCACTTGCCAAATTAGGATTGTGTAATCTCAACTTGATGTTCTAAAGTTACAATCCAAGGTCTTGCACCTTCTTCCTCTAATAATCCCATTCAAATCCCTCTACATCAAAATTTTAAACTAACTATTTCTATTAATAATAAGCCTTATGATATTATGGACTAATTATAAAATACACTGGTAAAAAAATATATCATATATCTTTTTCATACATCAAACATTCAAAAAAAACATATTGAGTGAGGCTTTAAGCCAATCCAAGGTCACAAGTGAAATTGGGCCTGTAAAATTTCAAATGCTTGTGAGTCATTTGGCCCTAGGACAAAAACTTACGTTTGACCAAAGTGATATGTCACCCCTTGATCCTCTTCAAAATAACCCACTTTATATAGAGGCAATAATTTCCAAACATAAGATCAAGTGTGTACTCATATATAATAGTTCAAGTTTGAATATTATAAATTTAAAGTTGGTTAAACATTTAGGTTGTGTAATGATATATGTTTAACTAGATACTACTACCATCAAGGCCTATGATAATGAAAAGAGAGAATGATATGACACCATTTGATTGCCTTTTATCATCAAGCCTCTAACCCATGATACCCTTTTCTATGTCCCTAATATAGAGTTGTCATAAAACTTACTCCTTAGGTAACCTTGGATACATAAAGTACACACAATACCTTCTACTATGCATCAGTGCATCAAATTCCCTCATTGAGGATCATGGGTCCCCATACTAGTGATATTAAACTATAAGAATATTTTAAACATCTTTAATTAGACTATGAAAGCTATAATTATAGTCTGGGACAAGAACATATCCTAAAAAGGACAAAGAGGTAGTTGTTCAACTTCCTAAGTCAAAATATGTGGATTTGAGTACTCTTTCATCTACTTCGTCTACATCACCTCCTCAAATATTTGATCATTTTACCATTATAGATAAATGACATGGTGAATACTAAATTGGTAATTTTTTTCATAAAGCCAAATTTCCCAAAATCCCTAAATCACATGGTTGACCCAAAGTGAAGATTGTCCAAATTAAATGACATAAGAAGGATGATTCTCACCAAAAATGACCTATTGATGTTTTCAAAACTATTAAAAAATAACATGAACATATCAAAGGTGAAGATGATTGATACTTGATACAAAAGGAAAAAGTGTCATATTAAAAATAGAATAATGGATAACTAAGCTTATGAAGTCAAAGTCCTGGGGGCAAAACAAAAAGGTCCTATTGAGCCACCATCTACCACCAAACACAAAGTAACTTGAGGTATTGGACATAAACTAACTGGGGGTGATCCCTCGGAATGATGAAAATCATGAAAATGTCCAGATAGTAAAAATACAATCTCAACAAAAAAATAATCACACACATAAGAGAACTCAAAATTAAGTCAAAAGGCAATGGTCCAAGGAGACCAAAAAAAGGGGGCATATTTAAATGTCATAAAATCAAATGGACATGACTTAGTAAAATGTCTAAAAAATCATTGAATGACATATTTAAATTGTCGATACAAAAAATAATGACATATTCAAATATACAAGAAATAAAACATAGGCACAAGGGCAATATACAATGGAGCATATTTAAATGCTAAAAAATTCATGACAATAGCAAGGAAAAATAGTCAAGGAAGTGTGTAAAATAAAAGCATAAGCAACCAACATAAACATGTCATAGTGGCCCATAGATCAAATGTGTTAACAAAAAATGTCAAGTACATAACATATCAAGTACCTTGTGTAATGTATAATCATGGATAATGGGCATGTCTAAGTACATATATAATCTCAAACCTGATAATGTAGAGTGATCATCAAATCATATAACTAGTGTGGATCAAGATCATAGAATATGGATACCCCAAACATCGTAGTGATGTGAGTATAGGGATATCCTAACACCCATATGTGTATCATATATTTGTGTATACATGTATATGTGTATTTAGGAGTAAATTATATGCTAGCCCTCAACATGGAACTAACACATAAATGCCAAAGAGCCAATAAAACATGTAGGTACTGAAAGTGTTTTTTGAATTTTTGATTTTATTTTTTTGTTATTTTTGGTACCTTTAAGAGATACAATCAAAGAAGTCATCAGAATAAAAAAATGTAAGAACATTTGTCAATTTTTTCAAGTATTGATTATAATAATGGATTACCTATTCTTCAATATAATTATCCAATGGCTTCCTCGAAGCTAACGACATGGGAAGATAATCATAATGATCATGTGGTATATAAATCTCTATGATCATATCAACAAAGGTAACACACATATTTGTAGTATTCAATTTGTCTTATGTAATACACCTAAGTAGGGTAATGTAATGTATATTTGGGGTATAATAGTGTAATGTAATAGTAGTATGAATAATAATTTCATAAATGAATAATCCCACATGAATATAATGGAAGAGTGGGAGAGATTAGAGTAGTATAAATAGAGGGGCATAAGTTATTGTAAGACATCCAAGAAAAATGTATCAATTAGAGATAAATGCTCTGATAAAAAGGTAGCCACTTAAAGTGGAAAGTGATTCAAAGTTATTCCTTCCATAAAAGGAGTAAAACCTTAATATATTTAATATTTGTGTATGTGAGATATTAGGTTCCTAACATTTGGTATCAGATCTCTTTCCAGGGCCAGTGAAATTGTTTTTAGGAGGTTGTGCAAGTAGAGTTTTGTATTTTTGTACACTGTATGCTCTTACCTTGCCTTTGAGATCTTGGTGATCAAAAAGTGGATAAATTTTTTGTTTGAGATAACATATTTTATTTATGAAGTTGGTTTTGAGAGGGAAGTTGTTACAAATGTAGAAGTATTATTGTGAGTGTTTTTATTTCAGACATATTTTGGAGCATCATGGATAAAGTATAAGTTCTACATTGCATATTGAGGGTTTTAAAAAGTTATATATACATATTTATCTCTTGTACCAATCAAAATTTGAAGCCAAATCCTACCATCTAAAAGTGAATATTTCTATTTTTCATATAAAACATGATTGTGTTTTTATATACAGATCTCAAACCATACACAACCACACTAATTTTTTTTTGGGTTTTTTGCACCTTGGTTTCATATTTACATAATAGTTTGTATTCATGAATTTAATTAAGTATATCAAAACTTATAATATTTTTAATAACCGATTCTATGTAAAACAAAACACTTGATTGTTCTTTGCATGTAACTCTCAAATGAGAAACAATTGCACTAATTAATTTCTAGGTTTTATGCCCCTTATATACTTTTAGAATAGTTTTAACTTTTTAATTTCATTTATTATTTGAGAATTTATCATAGTTTTACTAACTTATACTATTTAAAAAAATAATAATATTATGGATGTTTTACTCACTACTACCCAAAAATATCAAATCAGTTTATTACTTTCAAAAGTGGATGCTACTTTGAATAAAATAATTACTCTAAATTGATTAAGTATTGATATTTTTGATATATTAAATCTTCATGACCTATAATAAAACAACATGATGTATGATTGGAGTGTGATATTAACTACAATAACTAGGTCAATGATTTATTTCCTACAGTTGAAGCATATGAACATGACATAGCTACATGGATAGATTTGGAGGATGTTTGTAGCATTTACTATATGTATTTATTTTAGTGGAAGGTGTATACACATAATATTTTAAAACTTTTATTGATTACTAACACTTTATATCTTGTAGGAACACATTGAGTCTCAATCTCTCTGAGTGCATGCCTTAAGGGGTGCACCACAAAAGGGGTGGGCAGACCATCGGTGTTTCATAATATGATTGTCCCTTTTGCCACTTGCCATCTACACACTCATCTCCTAAAAATATTAACCCTAATATTATTATTATTAGTCATACCCATTATAGTCATTTCCCTCTTTCCATCATCCTTTTCTTACCTTAATTCCCTTTTAAACTATTGGTTGTACTAGGTCAACCATGGCTGACCCTATATAGTTTAGGATATTTTTCACTCTTTTGTTTGTTAGACTTTCGACTGACCTAGCTCAGACCTAGTGAGTTATTCATGAAAACATAAAAGTTCAACCATGGCTAACCATTTACATTAGACATTTTTGGGAGGATTTAGAGCAAGATCCACCTGTATATAAAAGTTCATTTATAACCAATTGTAGAGAAGAGAAGTGAAGAATAATAAGTGAGAATAAACATCTACTTATTGATCATTATACTTAAGGAATAAAGATTAGGGTTTCATACTTTGTTTGGAGATATGGATCTTGTCTTGTGGAAAAGTCTTTTAGATGCATAGATATGTTTTGCAGCCTAGAGTTTATTTGTCTTTATTATCCTTACATACCAAAACAATATCTTACAAATCACCTTGGATAAGGGAGAGATTGAGGATTGGTGGGTTTGTCTTCAAGGTAAGCATTCCTAACTTTATTTATCCTTTGTAAGAGTAGATCGATAATGAAATTATGCTTCTCTCTTCCATGCATTAGGATTTCATATACATTGATGTGAGTATATGTCTTCTATGCATGTTTAGTTTAGTTTTTTTAATTTCTAACCCCCACTTTGTGGCACAAGCTTTGGTGAGCACTAGATTAGATTCACTTTCTTTTTTATTAGCATGGGTGAAATATCAAACTTTAGGACTCTTTTAGGGTTGTTTCATGATTATATTAGACTGTAATATTTAAAACCCTACCTCACATGGTGTATTATGACAAGTGATCCCCTAATAGGGTCTATAAGATCCCCATATTGGTCATGTTCCTGCTTAACAAATGTATTCCTAATCGGAAGTGTAGGTGTGCTCTATCTTCTCTGAGATAGGATCAATTTATAGACATGATGCATTTATGATTGCATATATTCTAGTGAACCCAACATGAAACTAATTTTTATAATATTTATTTCACTTTCTTTCATTCTTTTTAGCATTATTTTTTTCATATATTTATCATACTAGATTGACTTTGTTGACCTAGTTATAATCTCCGTGTGTAGGTTTTTAGGAACATGTAACTAATCAACTTAGACAACCCAATACAGGTTTATAGACTTTTAACTTCCTACTCATTCAACCCAACCCTTATACTATAGACTTCTAAACTTTTAGTTTATACTACTCATTCAACCCATTCGACCCTATATACTTTTAGTCATACATAAAACATACTAGGTCAACCCTAGTTGACCCTATACATTTTTAGGCTTTTATAATAGGTGCATACCTTTCTTTTCTTGTTACTTGCATGCTTAGAGTAGTTCACATAATCTAATTAGTGGGTTTTTAATAATTTTTTAGTTTCATTATTTATATTTTATGCACACAAGGTTGATCAACCTAGTCAACCCAGTTAGTAGTTTTTTCCAATATTATTTAAGGTTCTTGATCAAAAATATTCTTCATTTACATCTTTGATCCACCCTCCTTGAAAGCTTCAACTGATCTCAAGGTTCCCTTTTTATCTCTCTATTTCTT
Source organism: Torreya grandis (assembly GCA_037957365.1). Taxonomy (NCBI): domain Eukaryota; kingdom Viridiplantae; phylum Streptophyta; class Pinopsida; order Cupressales; family Taxaceae; genus Torreya; species Torreya grandis. The sequence continues at coordinate 548,443 of JARHVA010005909.1, read as the reverse complement.
TCTTTTATTTTCTTTCCTTTCATAGTTTGTAGTCTTCAAAACTTCCCTTGCATAGTCAACTAGATTGACCTTATCAACCCAATTTTGTGTTCTATGTGTTGTCTAAAAAACTAGGTTAACCCACTTATGCTAAAAGAATTTTGTTGCTAGTTGAACTCTATACATTTTTAGACCTTACTTCTATAATACAAGTTTTACCCTATCGATCTTATTCTATATTTTATGCATATAATGTCAATACTATACATTGTTTCAAATTAAAATTAGTCTCTATATGATAGTAATTAGTTCACCCATCATCCGTTCCAGTGACCGATCTCGGCCATCTCCTAGTCTGCTCCTGACCGATGTCATTTTCTTGTTACTTGCATGCTTAGAGTAGTTCACATAATCTAATTAGTGGGTTTTTAATAAATTTTTAGTTTCATTATTTATATTTTATGCACACAAGGCCAAATCACATAATCTAAATAAGTGCTTTTGAATCTACACCAGAAGTAGTAACATTTTTCTACCCAAGGCTAACCTACTTGGATTTCATCACCAAGGGGAAAGTTGAATTGATACTCTGGTCAAGTATAAAGCATGGTTAATGGTATATTTTGGCTAAACACCTGACACCCTTATTGGTATGGTGTGTGAAGTGAGGGGGTAGGCCCTAATACTAAGCCTGTATCATTTTCACTATAGTTTGTTTTAGCCCAAACTACCTGGAACCATCCTTAGATTTTTATCTAGTTCTTTGCTTTACAACCAACTTCCCATCACCGACTTAAAATAATTTATTAATAATATAATAAAACATCTTAGGTTGACCAATTAGTTAGCTATTTACTTTTCAAGTTTATTGTTTGCTCTTTACTCAATTATGTGTGAAAAAACTTGCATTAGCCAACATTAAATATTACTAGAAGAAAATACAATAAGGAAGATGCCACTTTTAGTACAATTTTTTGTATTGTGTGCCTCAATTGGATTGTCCAACATTGATCCAATTGACTATTTGTTTCCATTTAGATCTTACTTTCCTAGATTAACTACAAACATTATCTCTTTTCAATTCATCACCGGTTTCCTTCTGCACTTGTTCATGCTGCCGATGCTGGTGCTTCTGGTTCTTTAGCATCTCTGCAAACAGTTGAAGCTTTTATCTCCACACCCTAACTTTTTCATTAACATTTTTCATAACCTACTTGGATTTCATCACCATGGGGAATGTTGACTTGATACTCTGGTTAAGTATAAAGCATGGTTAATGGTATATTTTGGCTAAACATGACACCCTTATCTGTATGGTGTGTGAAGTGAGGGGGTAGGCCCTATACTATTCATTTTCAGGTCGACCCAATCAACCCTATACCTTTTTATAACCCCTATGAACTATATAGGATCAACCTATTAAACCCTGTACTATCTTCAACCCATTTTACCTCATTTCCAACATGATAATTGACTCCATTTATCTTACTTTCCTAGTACTACACTAGATCAACCCAATCGACCCTATACAATTTTGTAGTCCCTATTTTTGTGCTAGGCTGACCTAGTTGACCTTGTACTATTTCAGTCACTTCTTAGTTATTTGCTTTCTCATCTCTCTTCCTTTCCATTCATTCTAAAATTTATGTTTGATAGTGACACTGAGCTATAGTCAATAAACATGATGAATCTTACCAATCCTTATAGGGTCTCCCATAGACAGAGTAGGGCTCCTCTCATAGATGCTAGTAAGGTTCATATTTCCACTCGCACAATGAACTATGGGACCCCTCATAATACCTCTTTGGAACATAATCCTCTTTTCTCATTATAAGATCAATCCAAGTTAGAGTATACTCTAGAAATGATTTTCTTTATCTTTGGATTTCCTCAACATTGAGGACAGGATCCTTCTACCATTTACAATTTTATGATTAGTGGTTAATTTGAAGAGCCTCATTCACCTACTCTTACGCTCTCAAATAGATTTAGGTGTACCACTTTATTTGATTATTAGCCTCTTCCTTCAATTATGACTCCTTCTCATACCATGACTTATTCTTCTCTAACGTCTTTCACCTCCATACCTAGTATCTCCACTAACATGGTAGGTTATACATCTAGTGGGACTCTCTTAAGATCCACTATCCTTAATCCATCTACTATTTCTTCATTTTATACCTAAGGCAATCATGATTCTAGTGCTTCTTCATTTCAACCATTCACTTGTCCATCTTTTGCTACACAAGTAAATTTTTCCACTAGTTAATCTCACTCTCATAATTCTTATCAAGCTCCTATCAACACCAATAGTGATACGCAAGCCACTAATACTAACACTAATGCCAACGTTAATGCTTCTACTAATGCTAATCAAACACATCAACTTTTGTTGAAAAATTTAAATCAAATGAATACATTTCAAGCTCATAACACAAATCAAATGATTAGAATTCAAAACCACCTTCTTCACCTTCAATCTCATTTGCAACCAATGGCTTAGGGCACACATAACCAAAATGTTCCCCCTCATCCTCTTAGAGATTCTCAAGGAAATATCATTCCTCAACCTCCTTTGGTCAACAAAACCATCAAAAATTTATAAAATTAACCTCTTACTACTCAAATTGCTAATATTCATATAGGAAGTATAACACCTATAATTTATTATAATGGATTAACTGATCCTACCCTTTATCTTAAGACATTTGGAAATATTTATAAGGATTGGGTTAAATTAAACACCCTTTGTTTCTACAAAGATCCTTGCCAAAAATATCATAGGTGATGCCTTGGATTGGTACAATCAACTTAAACCATATTCCATTACTAGTTTGGAGGATTTAGTGAATGCTTTAGTACAAGAATTTAAACTAGTGATCTTCCTGAAAACACTTTGGCCCATTTCATAAATTGTAAATAAAAACAAATGAAACTACTTAAGACTTTGTTAAAACATGGAAAAATTTGTCAAACAAATGTGAACATAACATGGTTAATGACAATATTTTTCATCTCTTTACTAATTCCCTCTTTCCTAAATTATAATATCAAGCCCACACTCATTCCATGTATATTGGAGGAGGCTATTAACTGAGCTAAATATCAAGATTTCCTAATGCATCAATTTGATCGACCCCAACCTTCTGTGGGTCTTTGTCTCTTACTAAAGAACAAAAACCATAATGTTACCAATGATGATGTTATAGATTCTTATAACACCGTTCAAAATGTTTAAGCTATTATTCCTAACCAATATTTAGAATTAGCTCCTACTTATCAAAAATATACTAATCCTCATTTATCTTCACAAAATAACATCAACATTCATAAACCTCTATCCTCATTTGAATTTCTTAAGTGTCTACCTAGGCCTCTTACGTAAGAGCTTGAACCTACTCATCTTATGAAATCCTAGTATGATCTTAAAAAGTTTTGTTGGTTTCATGTTAGTTGGGGTTATTCTCATGAAACCTACAGACAAATTCCTAATTTAACTATGGATTTTCTTCTTGGTCCTAATTTTGATCATGATTCCATCATGTGAAAGCATCAACAAACTTATGAAATTGATTTTAAGGACTATAAAACACATGACAAAACTCAAGCCTTGAATCAAGAGAATGCTCATTTAGATATCTATAAAGACCCACTTCCTAATCACCAACCGATTCAAGACAAGCAAGACAAGCCCACCCCTTCCACCAATAATATAAAAAGTCTTATTGAACCAACTTCCAAAGAGAATGTGGTTATCATGACTAATATGTGAAGGGTGGTGGCTTTCATTGATTCCTAACCTATATATACTCCTTCATGTATAACACATCATGTTATCCAAGATTCTTCTCCAACTCATTTAAATGAGTTAGGGAAAGATGACCTTATTACTTTTTATGATCTAATTTATGATTCTCCCTTGGATAACACTTCCCATTATATTTCTACCACTCTTTTATCATCTTGTAATACTAATGATCACCAAATTTCTATTAGCACTTCTTCATACAATTCTCCAAATCAGCTTGAACCAACCTCTTCATCATCACAACATGATTTACAACCTTGTCCCAAACCTTCTTCTTACCAATAAAATTTTGAATGTACTTTGGCTCCTCCTTCTGAGGAGCTCCTTAACCATTATGTACCTATATCTAAAAACATTCTTATGGGCTATGATGAGTGGGATCCCATTATGGAGCTCACTAATCTCTTATCCCAAATTCCTTTCCTTGAGCTCATGAGGACTTCTTCCCATCATATAAACCATCTTATGGAACTATTATTCGAGATGAATGTCCCTTGTCCTCCTCTATTAGGATGGGAGGTAGCTTTATTTGGTTCTAAAGATAGTATTTTACAATAATGTTAAGAGATGTCTATTAATGTTGATAAAACTATATACACTTCTCTTTCCTTAAAATTTCCAATATATTATATGATTCTCAATGAGATTTTACTTCATTCAGATGATCCTCCCTTATTTATTAACATCCAAATAGGTGATATCCAAGTCAAGAATGCATTGATTGATGAGGATTACGGCATGTGTGTCACTTATCTCAATTTCATTAAAACTCTTGGATATTATGAATGTAATCTCAAGTCTACACACATCACCTACAAATGATATGATAGAAGGTAAATGCCTCCTCTAGGTTGAATGTGGCTTCCCATTACCATCCCACCTATCACCATCCATGTGAAGGTGATGATATTTAACTTCCCTCTTTATTATAACATCTTACTTGGTAGTCTATAGACTCACCACATGAGAGCCATTGCTTCTTTCGCCTACCAATGCATTAAATTCTCTCACAATGGAGCCATTTACAAGATTCAAGGTGATACTAACCCTTGGAATTTTAAATAATTCCAAGATCATGGTGTCTTCAAGATTCCTACTCTTGAGTTTTTCCTAAGCATTCCATTACATGAGTCACAACATCTAAACTTTCTCATTAATTCAACCCAAGGTTATAGTGGGCATCCTGAGCTCATTTGTAACATTCCTCCTAATCTCCTAGATTTTGATGATGATGAGCCTAATAAGATTAATTTAAAGATAAAAAATTATGATATCTTGCCTCATCTCATCTCATAGCTTCCTTCTTCCTTGTAGCCTCCCTCTCACAAACCTCCTTGTGATGACATTCCCATAGTCTTGACTAAGACTAGGCATTCTATTCACCATGCTCCATTTGATGACAAGGTTATCCCTACCTATGTCATTGATCTTCACACCTTAGATTACAATGATGGTTATTCCTTATAAGATCCATGGTTAGGTGGTCTTGTATAGGCCCATGATGCTAAGATTGTCTTTTATTGTTCTTATTTACTTGAGTATTTTCATGCATCTCATCATTTTCTTTCACTTATAGTTCCTGATTATTGTATTTTTGCCTTTTATCATAGGGTAAAGATGGCACTAACAGCTCTAATTTTCTAAGATCCATGTAGGAATATGCTCATGGATCATGATATGATCAAGCCTTACCATTTTTCTAGGCACCCTAACCCTCGTAGCTATTTTACCCTTGAAGTTAGTGAAAATATCCTTAGACATTCTATATATCCTATCCTTCCCTCAACAAAGCCCTTATTAGAATCCACTCCTACTCCCACTATAGTTGAGCCTCTTCTCAATCTTCCTATAGTTGAGCCTATTTCCATTCCTATTGTTTTTAAGCCTACCCCTATTTCTAATTTCATTGCTCCTTATATTGATCATAGTTCCATTTATTCCTCATCATCACCCTCCCTTGGTGATGGTTTCCTTCTATTACCCAAGATGGATCCTACCAAATTGGTTGATGAGTTTTCTCTGGATTATTATACTCCTATTTTTCCTCCTTTCATGAGTGATTCTAATAAAACCACTCACAAATGTATTTGTTGCTTCCATGGAATGGATAGCCATTCTTCCACCTCCTACCACAAGTTATGACAATATATTAATAACTTACATCCTTTTTACCCATCATCAAAAAAAGCCATACCTCCATCAAAGGTACTTCCTAAATATCTACCCAAGTATGGTGAGGTATATTTTCTATAGCATATATGTGGAACCCATCATACTGATCATTATCACATCCTTCAATAACATTTTAAGGACACCTTACAGCCATTCCCAGACCTTCTACCTCTCCTCCCATAGGTCATTCCCATAAAAAGGCTCCTCTTTCTTCTCCCATGGATCCACTTCCTCTAGTTTCATTACCTCATGTGGTTCCTTCACCACCTTATGTGCCTCTACCAGTGATTCCTTCACCCATGGACCTTCCCTCACCCGTGGACCCTTCTCCACTGGTGATTCCTAAATCTCCCATAGATCCTACTCCCTTGCATTCTCTAGACCATCCCTTGTCTGATTTCCCTCCTTATCATGATCATTTGAGCATTCCTAATTTTTTTTATGGAGGAGATTAGAAAAGAAGTATTTTCCTAGTATTCAATAAAGATTGATGAGACATTAGCAACAGTTCATTTCCAGCTTCATAGAAATTTATCTGATGTCTTCGATAACGTGTGTGGATAGATTTATTAGTATTTATGAGCACATGCATGGTGATTTTTCATTTTCAATTGAGTTGGAAGTGTTCTCTAATCTTATTTCTATTTATCTATTATATCATTTAACATTGTGTCAAATTTTTCCTTATCATTTATGGTGATTTATTACTTGTTGTACTATAATTGCTTATCTTATAATTTATATTTCACATATGATTGTATTTATTTATAATTTATTTATCTTTCTTTCTTAAGTTTTTCTCAAAATTTTTTTCTTTCCTCTTCATGATTATTTGCTTTCTTATCTCCATTTTTCATAGTTAATTATCATTGTGACTTGGTTATACAAACCCTATTCCCTTTGGTAATTTTTTCCCTTTTACCATGTGATCAGTTAGAAAAACAATCCTACTCATTACTATCTAGTTACATCAATCCACTTTTTCGATCTCTTTTTTCCCTCCTTCCTTTTTTTGCAATCTAAGCATATACACGGTTGAGAATTGAAATGACATACTAGTTCATTGTCAAGCCTAAGTGTCCTAATCAATCTTTGTCTTTGGTTACTTAACTTACTTTATCCTTAGCCTATATCTCATTCATGCATATCACTTCATCTCTCATGATTTGTCATTCCAAGTCCGTATGGAGGAGGAATCTTAAAAAGCCATAAAAATTTAAAAGCTAAATCATTTAAATAAAAGGCAGTGATATCAAAAGGCAAAATTATTCTTAAAAGTCCAATCATACTAAAAGATGTGATTCAAAGCACATCTCCTTATTATAGTCAAAGCTTAAACTCCATAGTTAGCCTCATAGTAAAGCCAAGGTCCTTTGGGTTATGGTAGACTAGTAGATTTGAAGAGGAGAATAAAAAATCTTGTAGTGCTACCTACTTTCTCATGCAAGTACCCAATCTTTCCAATAGATCGATGGATATGTAAGGGGTCTTGAAGAATGAGGAACATATTATGGGAAGGTAGGTCCAAATTACTTTTCCTATATCAATCTATCTTCATGAGTTGATCTTAGTAGCATGCCTATTTTCCTACAAAGCTTTGTGTCTAAAGTGAATAGGTCTCCTTTATACATAAATGACCACTAGTTATTTAATATCTTCTCATGTCCTTAGTATGCCTCATGTCTCTTAGGGTCTTCTCATAATATGCCTAAGTCTTGATTTTTAAATTCCCTTTTTCATTCCCTATATCCCTCATATTTCCTCTTGAGAAATATTGTTTTGTCTATTGATCACTCCCCTTGGGATTTCATTTATGAGTTGCATTGTAAGACCATGGGTAGGACCCAACCATCCTCACAAATTACCATCTATTCCTTCCTATTAACCACATCCTTTATTACCTTATTTTTCCTATTTATTCCACCCCAATTGTGTTCTCTTTGTGAGTTGCATTTTAAGATCGTGGATAGGACCTAACATTCCTCACAAAAATTTCCAATACCTAAGTCACAATCCAAAATTATAGGTGTCAAATATGAGATAATATTTGATTGATTATTAACTTAAACATCATTGACATGCTTCCCATCTTTATTTAGTATGTTTTATGCTTACTTCATTTCTTTTTCACCTTTTTATCTTCCTATTTTTCGAATGCATTTAAGAATATAACCATTTCTTAAATTTTTTATACTTCCTAGCTTGAATTAGTGTGATAAATTTAAGACCAATATTTTGACAATTTTGTTTTTTCTTTTATACTTCCCAACGTGGTTTATTATAATTGATTGATTTAATTTATTTGATTTTTTACCATCTGTGCCCTTTTACATACCTTCCATTTTATTACATTATTTTTCATACTTACCAACATGAATTAGTATGATTTTACTTGTTTTAATTTTATGTAAAAATATTTAACTTTGTTTTAAAAATAAATCCCTTTTTACCATATTGCTTTACCATTTCTTGGTTCTTTATACTTAGGCATTTCTTTTTTTTTTTTAATTGGTAAGTGGTTTTGAAGGTAGCATACCTAGAATAAGAGGCTCAAGAGCCAGAAAAGAAAGGAAGCTTTAAGACACAAGAAGGCTCAAAAGCCTCATAAAGGAGTATAATCTAGGATAAATAAAAGAGAGAACAACTCTCTTGTTTCAAGAAAGTCCAAAACTAGAAGAAACAAAAGATAACAGTAGTAGGGAACATCTTGTCAATGAAGGGTACCAAAGCAATAATTAAACAAATCTAAAAAACCAAAGAAGCACCTAAGTAGCAACATATTAACCAAAAGAAGGAGTTAGAATGAGTTGAATCACTTAGTGAGCTTGTTAAAACTATTCTTTAGTCCCTCCAAAGAGTTAAAAAGATTGAGTGTAGTGATTTAAGAAGGGTTTATCTTGTCAATGGTGGCTAGATCCATAGTATTTTTATTTCCTCCCTTCCAAAAACTTAGATGTAAGGTGTTAATGGTGCACACTTATTTCACTTGAAACTCAATAAAATCTAGAAAGGCTTGGTGAATGGCTAAATGAGTCATCTACTTGTTCCTAATCTAATTCATGGTGTCCTACATGTATTTCATTCTCTTGATAATGTCTTCTATTTTGGTCTTGAATATGAAGGAGTTTTCTATTTTCTTCTTTCCCTTTTCACTAAACTTGTTGATCTGAGTGATCTTCTTCTTTAGATCACTTATTTCTTCCTCAATCTATGTAATTTGACCATTTTGCCTAGGATCCTTGGGATGGGAAGGACTAGAGTTCATATCATCCTACCTCATGTGAAGAAGACTCTCAACTATGCCAATTTATTTACCCTTGTGAGAATTAGGTTTTGAATCCTTATATTTGTTTCTACTCTTGATAACCCTCTTAGGAGAGGGATGAGGTGAATAATGAAGGCTTGGGTTCTTAGACCTAACCCTACTTTGAAAAGGAGGCTCAGACAGGGGAAGGGGAAAAAATTATTGTCAGTGATAATGCTGTAATGGTGATGTAAGAGAAAGATAACCCTTTCATGAAGGGGTAGGGCATGTTTGTGCACTTGAAAATAAAGAATTAAAGCCTCAAAATATTTTAAGATGTAATAAGGAAAACTAACTCTAGGGCCTTTATGGAAATGGTTCAGGAGGACAAGGTGATGAAGTGATAGTGTTTTGTACCTACCTTCCAATGTGACAAACCTATCCAACATGAATGCCACCTCATTAAAAGGAGAAAGGAGAGAGGAATTAATAATGCCAATTTTAAAAAATTCTAAGGCATTAATGGAGGAGCCCTCCAAGAGACTTTTCTCCTTTACAACCTTGTTAAATTTGTTTCTATAAAATTTTAGACCATCCCTATTGAGACCTATAATAGAAGTACTGAGATCTTTCATGATAATGAGATTTTTACCTCTATAAATGACTTTATTATTCTTCTAGTTATTTACAAACTTGACCAAAATGTAGTTATCATGCCCGTTGATCCTTTGAATGGAATTGGAGAATCCTCCCACATTTAAAATATTCTAAAGATCTTTATTTTCCCTCTAATTTGAGTTTTAGATTGGCTCAACATGACAAGGAAATCCACCCATGATGATAAAAATAGGATTTTAGGTCAAGGTCACATAAAGAGTAGCTAAAAAATTACACCCACACTACCTTTGATTAGCCTAAAACTAACAATAAATAATATCCTAATGAAAGTGAGTGTGATATAAATAATGATTATCCTTCAAATGAGAGATTAAGTCATCTGTACTCTATCTAAACTTAACTAGTTGCCCTTTCTTTAAAAATGATTTCTTTAGTGTTATGAGGAATTTGATCATGATCATACAAAAATTTAAGCTAATTATTAGACACCCCCATGTTAGTAAAAGAGTCTGCCACATGGTTACCCTCTTTATATGTATGACAAATATTATGAATTGAAAATACCACACAAATGTTAATATCCTCCTAAATAAATTCTTTGATAGTCCAACTGGCTGAATGAGAACCCTTAAGGTGATTAATAATATTCAAAGAATGCCCTTCAATGATAATATTTTTGATATGATAGTCTCTTGCCAACCTAATCCCCCAGAGAGTAGCAAGTGCCTTAACATAATGGCTATATTGATTACCCATAAGACCTACATAAGAAGCAATTAGATTGCCTAAGTGATCCCTAATGATCCCACCTCTTCCTACTACTCCAAGATTGACTTTAGAAGTACCATCAAAGTTTAGTTTGTACCAATTTGTTGGAGGAGAGATCCATTGAACTATCAATATAAGGAGTTTTGATTTGAAGATATCTAAGAATGATGTTCCAACAAGAGAGTAATTTCTCCTTATCTTTAGGGAAAATATGTTTTTTAGGATGATTAAACTTAAGAACATTTTTCTTTTTATTACACATTTCCTAGCTTGAAATAGTGTGTAGTACATTTTCTTAATTAATTATATTTTTCCAAGTCATTTTTGCCTATTTCGTTTTAACCATGCATGTATTTTTACATAATTCTAGAAAAGAAACCACATCTCATATATTTCCTATAGCATATACAACAAAGATAAATATATGTGCTAGAAAGAAATATATCCTATAAATCCACAACCTCAACCATAGAGAATAACCATAATGAACAAACATAATAAACCATAATGAAAATATACACAACCAATAAAAATATGCCAAAATAATCCATATATATATATATCCTGAGTTTTGATACAACCATATACAATGCCCCATCTCTATGGCTAGGTCCCATCCTATCTATCTCATGGCCTACCCACATTGTCTACTGAAGCCTTGATCTGAATCTTATTAATAATATACTATAAGGTGGTCATCTAGGATCTTAGTCCATATAGGTATGTTACCCACACCTATGACTCCATCAGCTAGGTCTAGATCTCTATCATCTATGACACTATGGCCAAATGTGCAACTCTCTCCTTAGCTAAGGCCTTCCATGCCTGCATCTCACCTATACCCATCTCTACTGTGGAAGTATCCTCTCTCTCTATGCTCATAGATATCTTTCTACCTCCCTAACTAGTATAAAATAGCTCACCTAAGTTGGGGTAGATTGTATATTAGGGTAATCTTATGTAGTTAAATCATATGGTTGTAGAGTCTCATCCAAGATATTATAAAGTGTTCTCACTAAGGACCCCCATCTCTCCTCTGGATCCTTATATACATCTAAATAATCACACCAAATGGATATTAGATCATTGTTATATCTCAAAATATCTATCTATCTCTACTTCCAAATAAAAACTTAAAGAAATAATTTAACCATCTTTTCTTACATGTCTATGTCTCAAATACTATGGTCTCTCCATCCACACAAATAACTAGCACAGTCTCTCCATATGCATGGACTTTTAGTACCTACTCTATGGTCTGCCTCCTTAGCTCAAATCCATCTATCATATCTCACATCCATCTCATCTTGGGCTTGAGTGATCTCTCTATCATCCATCCTTCCTCTAGATCCTCTACTATCTCATTAGGGATGACATCAATCTTTGTTATCTCCTGCTATTTTCATCACTATCATGTCCTCAGTGGTCATATCTCCTCATGCTAAAAAATTAGTAGTGGTACATCTAGTATATCTACCTCCACATCCTTATCCTCCTACTCTGCTCCTGATCATGCTCAACCAGTCCATGGTAACTCACAACATGGTCTTAGTGTCAGTCATACTATCTATTGTTTAATTCCTATCCTCCCTCATGGATCCCTCACATGCTGAGCCCACTGCTCAAGCATCAATATCAATGTCACTAGATGAGGTATGCCCATCTATCCTAGCACTCTTACCACTAGATGTGGCTCTCTTCACCATGTGTAGTGTCCAATAATCTATATCCTCTCTATTATTAGTGTACCTATGTGTTAACTCACCCATGAAGCCACTATGTCTCAATATGACTACCACACTATGTCTTTACATCTCACTAATTTTAATGATAAAACATGAGGCATGGCCCACATTACTTGATCCTCCCTCTATCTCCATACCCAAGGTGACCTATCACTAACTACATGAGGCAACCCAACTAGATGATACATAGGAAACCTCTCATATATCTAGGCTATCATCAATATGATTAGTCCCATGGTCTTCTACCCTTTGACCAACATCTCATATAAATCATGTATGAGTTGGACCTAGATGATAGATCCTAGATCATATAAAACTCATTCTTCCATCATCATCTTACTTAAGGCTACCATCAATAATGGTACCCTACTAGCTAAATTTTGACATAACACCTATTGTGTCACAAGTCCTATTATAGTTTTTTAGATATGTAGAATCCATAATGTATATAAATCATCCATACTAAGTCTCCATCCTCTCAAAATCATCTCTGAACTTGTAGCCCACATGGCTAAAGATCTCCTATCCTCTATGATGTTTAGTATGCATGTGGTCACTGATGGTCCTACTATGGGCAGTCTGAGGATGTAATGGACATCCTCTCATATGATGGACACCTCTATCACATCTTGATCCACCTCCCATCTAAAGGTGTTAGTTAATTATTCTTAGTAATTGAGGAACAAGACTAATAGATATGAACTCATGGAGATCCTACACATGTCAGCTATGCCTCCTAGACCTATGGATACTAGTATATCTTTATCTCTATCTGATAGTTTCTACAATAATATTGGTAACCAAGACACATCCACCAATCTATAGAGCCTCTATCATCTTTGAAACCAAGAAACAATAAAGGATGTATCAATTCTTTCATGTCATGTATAGAACCAATACATTCTTTTTACATTTTTAAAGCAAAAACAAACCTAATTATTTTTAAACTTATTCATTTTACCCTATTTATAGCCTATTCAATCCTTCTTGCCCTCCTTTAGTCATTTCAAATCATTCTATCCCTATTTTAGCTTTTTGCATTATTTTATGTGCTTATTTTGGTTCTTTAGTCAACCTAGTTTGACCATAATTTCCCTATTTTTTTCCTTGGTTGACTTCAAAATCTTATTCAACCCTCTTGTTTCCCCTTCCTAGTGCTACATTTTCAATTTGGTCAGCACGAATCAGTTGGTAAATTGCATTAGGCTTTTATCTAGTAGAATGTATAGGGTCAACCCATACCTACTAGGTCAGCACTATAGATTTTGCTCAGTTTTAATATAATGGGTTGACTGGGTTAACCTAGTTCATTCTACCTATCGACCCCTTGCATTTTCCTTAAAAAGTGCATTTTTTTCCTTTCTTCATAATTCCTCTAAACTCATTTCCCATATTCCTATTTTCTACCCCTAAAAACTAATTTTATCTCATTTTAATATCTATAGATGCTCAAAATTCAAAATTATTGAAAATAAACTTAATTTAATACAAATTTCAAAAACTAGTTTGAGATTCTTAGCTGCATACCTATAGTGCACTTGTTGACACTCCTGGAGCTCCCTCTTGTCTAGCTTATTGTCTCTTCACCATCCTAGCTCATTTAGTCTCTAGAGATCTTTTTCTCTCCTTAACAAGTGAAAATAACAAATGACTTGTCTTTTCCCTATTTTAAAACACTTTTTAAAATTCAATTTCTTCAATTATTATCCTATAGATTCCTTATTTTCCCTATATATTTATTTTTACTCATCCATTTTCAGATCCATAAAATGCATTAGATTCATGATGATGTAGAGATTCTTTTCCATTATCATATGCTTATCTTCCAAACTTTTTGGTTTTTGGATATTTTTTTCACTAACTTCTACAAGTTTGCCTAGTGTTCTTCACATTGGATGCCTTCACATCTCTTGCAATCTACTTATTTATCTACAACACTAAGGCAAGTAAAGGTATGCATTTTTTAATTTTATCCTTTCCTTTATCTTATTTTTTGTTTATTTTACTATACTTAACATAAACATTGTGTGTTATCATGTTATATCCTAAAGCACCATCCCATGTTGCATGTACATGACACATGATAAGCTTTGAGTGCGCCATATATATACACATAATATTTTCAAACCTTTATTAATTATTGACACTCTGTATCTTATAGGAACCAATTGAGTCTCAATCTCTCTAAGTGCATGCCTTAAGGGGTGCACTGAGAAATGGGTGGGTAGACCATCGGTGCTTTGTAAGATTGTTATCCCTTTCACCACTTTCCATCTACATACTCATCTCATAAAAAACATTAAACCTAAGATTATTCTTCTCAGTCCTACCCATTTTAGTCATTTGCCTCTTTCCATCTTCTTTTTCTTGCCTTAATTACCTTTTGGACTATCAGTTATACTAGGTCAACCATGGCTGACCCTATACAATTTAGGTTATTTTTCACTCTTTGGATTTTTTAGCCTTTCATGTGACCTAGCTCAGATCTAGTGAATTATTCCTAAGAACATACAGGGTCAACCATGGCAGACCCTATACAACCAATGATTTTAGGAAGATTTGGGGCAAGATCTACTTAAATATACAAGTTCATTTCCAACCATTTGTAGAGAAGAGAAGTAAAAAAGAATAAGTGTGAAAAAACATCTATTTATTAACCATTCTACTTGAGGAATATAGCTTAGGGTTACATACTTTATTTGGAGATATGAATCTTGTCTTATGGATAAGTCTTTTGGATGCATACATAGGTTGTGTATCCTAGAACTAATTTGTCTTTATTATCCTTACATACCATAATAATCTCTTGCAAAGAACCTTGGCTAATGAAGATATTGAGGATTGATGGGTTCATCTTCAAAGTAAGTATTCATAACTTTATTTCTCCTTTGTAAGAGTAGATTGATAACATAGTTGTGCTTCTCTTTTCCATGTATTAGGATTTCATATACATTAACATGAGTATATGTCTTCTATGCATGTTTATTTTAGGTATTTTTTTATTTCTTACCCACACATTGTGCCACAAGTTTTGGTGAGCACTAGATTATATTTAATTTCTTTATTATTAACATATGTGAAATATCAAACCTTAGGACTCTTTTAGGGTTTTTGTATGATTGTGTTAGACTGTATGATTTGGAACCTTACCTCACATGGTTTATTATGACAAGTGATACCCTAATCAGGTCTAATGGATCCCTATATTAGTCATTATCCCACTTAACAAATGTATTCTCAATTAGAAGTGTAGTTATGCTCTATCTTTTTTGAGCCAAGATCAATTTATAAATCTGATGCATTTCTAATTGCATATAAAAGGCAATTGAAGAGCCATTACATGATATTGATGAGCTTCAATAGGAAACCAAAGATCCCCTATAGGTAACCATAGCTTCAAATACCTCAAATACACATGGCACTAAAAACATAATGTGTTTAAATAATAATTCTTAGGGGGGTAGAATGTATCTTTTATTAGCTCACTAGGTTGACTATTTTGAACAACCTTGTTCTAACTTTGAGGTGATGATCATTAAGTTTCAAATTTTAGTGCTTGACTATAACCTCTAAATGACCTTGTTTCCTATTAATTTTAATTCATCTATTTCCTTTGGACATCCTCCTAATGTTCTATTGATTCCATTCACACTACTATTATACATTATCCTATCAAACCACATGAACAAAAAGTGGAAGCAAAAAAGAAAACATGGCATGGCTTCTATCTAGTTTTCTACATATTTTTTATATGTTATTCTTTGCATGTTTTGAGGTGTTAGAGGTAAAATCACTGAGATGGGGGGTGAATCAATGAGCCCATATATTCAATTTTAATTGTAATTCTTTCAAACTATTAAACAATCAACATATATCAACTTGATCAAGCAACATTAACAAGAGAGCTCATTCATTTAATGCATACACAAGATCAAACACATAACATAAAATTCCTATGGGAAACCCTCATGGGTAATAAAACCCACTCTCAAGTATATAACACATAGAATACTATCCTATAATAAATTACAAACAAGATATTGATCAAATCCTTTAGACCAACAAGCCTTGATCATATCCTCCTGATCAAAGGCCTTTAGTGAAACACTTGTTTCACAAGGAACGACTAACCCTAAGGAAGATCAAGTCCTTTAGACCATCCTTTGAACACATACACCTTATAAATAATGTCTTCAACACCTAATTATGGTTTTCTATTTTATAACCCTTGTTTAAACTCTCTCTATCTCATGTAGGCCTCTCACATAGGCATGCCACAATCTCTCTCCTTCACTCAAACTATCTTCATATGCATACTCAGACCTCTTTGCATATCCTCAAAATAAAAGAGAACTATTTGGACATTAAAAATATGACCTATAGGTCATACACATAGTCCTCAATCTGATCTACTCATTAACTCATCAACTGGACACTCTACCTCTCCTTCACTCCATAACTCTCACAAATATCTTACACTTATCTCTTAAGTCTTCCCCCAAAGTCTAGAAATAATCATATTTAATTTCAATATATATATATATATATCATGAATTATCAACAACTTGGTCATACAAAATACATGCCTTCACCCTTAAAGCATCTTACATAGGTCACAATTAAGCACAATCCACTTTCAAATAGGCCTAAGTTACTTTTAGGTCCTATAGAGACCCATTCATCTCTTTGACACTTTTATGAGAAAAATAATAACACAGGAACACTTTTCCAACTCATTAAACCATGACACATGATCTATAGGTCCTCTTTAAGTTTTCCATATCCATCACAATACCCTTCTGCTTAAGCACAAATCACTTAAACAATATTCTATGCACATAGTCATCATGAACGAATACACATTCAACTTGTAAATTTTTTTCATAATGAATATGATTTTTAAAACCTTCATAATACACATAGATAATAATTATGGATTATACAACACTTCCCAACATCCAATTCATCATGATATATTGAAACAATATCAAAACAAGCTTGAACATCCTTCTCGGGTAACTTGTAGAATATACATAAGCACATAGTAAAATTTTAACCACAAAATATTTGATTGTACACATTTTAAGATATTCAAATTGATATTTATATATGTGCCTTGGAGTATTCTATAACTTTTATTTTTACTGCATGGTCAAATTCATCTTGGATCGAAAGATATGGCTCAAAAACTAAATAATGTCAAACTACCTGGAAGCCCAATTTTGCACCCACATATCTTTTACTATGTTTAGGATCATGTTATTAGACTTATTTCATCTAAACTAGGTAATAATTTTATCACAACCATATGAAAAAATCCCCTTGACTCATACACGTGGTAATGGTGATGTCAACAAACTGCCTACTCAGATTTTCTACCATTAAACCCAACCTATCTAGAAGAAAAATATGGACTAACAAATGAGTTACACTCATTTAAGCAAGATAAAAAATCATCATTTACCAATTATAGGACCCTTTTCACATTATCAATACTTCATACTCATCCCTGAACATCTCTAACCATGCCAAAACAAAAGATCAACCAAGCCAACATTAATCAAACTAGGACAAATCTTTGTCATTGTTAATTAGTATATTAAAGCACTTCATATACTCACTAGGACACATATATGACATAATAATGAAATCAATAAAAACTCTCCAACAATATCCTCCTTTGTCATTGATGTCAACAAACATCATTCAACTCATCTTCTTTATCTTCAAGCACTATCACAATAGGAACTTTCTCCCCCTTTGACACAATGACAAAGTGGGCACAAACTAATCTTGAGGACCTAAAAATAATACCAATAGGATAGGACTGACTTAAAAAATATGATACAAACTCCCCCTTACCTTGAGCGAACCTCTTCTTTTCTGGACAACTTCCTTCTCGCTACATGCCAACATTCTTTTCAACTAAACATTGCAATTAATGAAGATAGAATACACAAAATGATAACATCTAATGGAAATAACCAAGAAACATTTTAGAGGGAATCTCCCTAAGATATATGAGACATTGAACCTCTTGAGCATCTTTAGATCTCCATACACCATGAAGAACCACCTCACAAGCTCACTAGCCTTCTCTCTCAAACCACCCCAAGTACCACCAACATAAATTTATGCCACTTACCAAAAAAACATGCTCTCAAACAGCCTAATAACTCTCCTTAAAACATACATACATTTTTTTTTTATAAAAACCTAAACAATAAGCACTCATCTTCCCACTAGGCCTATTTGGCCTTTTTGTAGCCCTACTTGGAACTTGTAAAGCCCACAATTTTTAGTAGACACATATCCAAGACCCAAAACTTCATATCTAGAGAACTCTCATATGCTCCCTTAAGAACACCAATTTTCATGACCAAGATCATCATTTGAAACATACTTATTTCAAAAACCTACTAGCCAATTAGACCTCCATATTGACAAAAAAATGAATAACTTGAGAACCATAAACCTTCAAATCTTTCTGAAGCTTGTTTTGACAAACCATTTGGTCTATTTAACCTCCTTATTGAAAATTCACACTTATGAAGCTTATTATACACCTATATACATTCATCTGACACTTATTCAAACCACAAACATACCTAGAACATGCTAGAATAATGCCAACAAACCTTTATATGCAAAAATATCATCTTGACAAAACATAAATATTAATTTACCACTTGAAAAACTTTAATATGACCATATATATTGACCAAACATAGCTTATGACATCACTCTAACATCACCACAACATCCCTTCCACTTGGACATACCTACTCCAATAAAAAACACTCATCTCTAGACTTCTAAGATCATTTGAAGAATACCACAACAACACTTGCTTCTCCACTTAAAAGGAGTCTCTTAAGAAGCATAGATAAAGACATCCTTTGCATCAAAATGAACTAAAACTAAGTGAACCTAGGAGTGACCTACATCTCCTCAGTAACTATTAGAATCCTCTTACAGCTATAAGACTTCTTGCTCTTGTTCTTTTTCTTCTTAGTCTAAACTATGATAACTGGTTCTTTTTATATATCACTCTCCTCTTCTGAGATAGTATTGACAACACATGAAGAAACTATGGAATCTTGACATACCTTTTATTTTGAAGAAACAACCTTACAACTTATAACCTCATCACTGGGCATTGTTAATTGATGTTCTTTGCATCAAGCTTACTCAAAAATAGTAGGATGTTCACTTGGATCAATACACACCTCCAGACTAGACTTAACTAGTACCTTGGTCTTGTTCTTCACAACATGATCAATCAATGAGAGATCTTTTCACTCTTCACCTTCTAAATCATTTTCCACCATAGAAAATAGATTACTTTGACCTAAAATATCATCATGAATCACACTTACCACCTTTGGTTTCCATGAGTTAACTTGCCTTTTTCCTTGCACTCTTGGAGCCTGATTGAACTTATTCTAATTTTAAGACCTTTGCTTGTAGAATATAGCAATGTGACCTCTTTATTCATAGTTTTAATAGACCATACTCATTGATGGAATCTTAGCTTATCTTACCTTATTTAAGCAATGTTTAGGAAAGTGTCCCACATCATGATAGTTTAAGCACTCAACCTTTCTTACTCCTTTTGACTGATTACCCCCATCATAGTTCCAAATAAATTCATTTCTAATAGGTCTCTTGCATTCTCTATCCCTATGAAAAAATTGATTACGTGTATAATAGTAACCATTGAAACTTGCATACCTCATGGAATTTGGATGTCTAATCTAATTTGTCTTCATTCTCCAACACCTTCATTTCTTATTTGATGTTTTGTCTTCAAAGGTTGATCCACCTTTCTCTTATTGACATTCATGTCAACTTGAGAAACAAATTTGGTAACTTGATTAAAACCCAACCCATATCTATTACTAGATAAATTTTAGATATTTAGAAGATCATCTAGATCATTAGAACTTTTATCAAACTTGATAAATGATTTCACCTTGCTTGCAGACTTCTCTAACTAATGTTTCAAAGACATAATCTTAGAAACATACCTTGAGCATTCATCTTCTTTATCTTCTAGGCTTGTAGATAGGATTTGTAATTGATAAATGATATGTTTAACCATATATTTATAGTCCTTAACATATTCATTCATTCTTACCTCAAATACATTAAAATTTTCCTCATCGTCTTTGAGTTGAGACTTCATCTTCTTGTTAATCTTCTTCTCAATCTTTAGTTCTTCAAGAGCATTTATCAAAATAGTCTTATATTCCACCTCATTTTCATCATAATTTTAATCATTTTAAGTAGAATCCTTTTGATGTAAGCAAATACCTTATTCAACCATGAATAGGGATTCATCTTCAACATGACCATCATGATCATACTCTGAGTCACAATCTTCACTCTCATCTGATGAGCTACAATCTTATTTAGTGTAGAGATTCTTCTTATCCTTGAAGTACTTGTTCTTATTGTCAAACTTCTAAATATCTTTTTTATTTTATCTAACCTAAATGATATGTTTCCATCATCATGACCTTAATCATGGTATTCATCATCATAATTATTATACTTATGAGGGCACTTATTATCAAAATGTCCTATTTCACCATAATTGAAGCATTTTAGGGGTATTTTACCTTTGTACTTGCCTAAACCTATTCTCAATTTCCTTGAAATAAATGAAATTAGTTCATCCTCATCTATATCAAAAATTTCATCCTCTTTGTGTTTCTTACCTTGGAATTTCCTCTTTGGCTTTATTTTAGTATTGAAAGTTGCTTCCTTCTTTGGTGATATATCATCATTTTTCCTCATCTCATAAGAAATAAGGATGCCATGAATTTCATCCAACTTTAGCTAAGTAAGATCATGAATTTATTTCATAGTAGATACTTTAGGATTAAACTTGAGGGATAGGGACCTTAATAACTTTTGAAGTATAGTAGCTTCTTCAAGGATCTCTCCAAGACCTCTGATGATGTTCATAATATCATCAAATCTATATAGAAAGGATGCCATAGAATATTCTACATTCATCTTGAGACTTTCAAATTTCTTTCTATGAGTCTATAACTTAACAAGCTTGACCTTTAAATATTGTTCATAAATGATTTGCATTTTTTCCCATATCTCTTTAATAAAATTATAATAGATTACCTTGGTGCATTCAATCTATAAAAAACCACAAGCAATAGAATTCATTGCCTTAGAATTGTTCTCAAATAGCTTCTTGTCTATAACACTATATGAAGGAATGATAGGAACAACATAACCATCTATAATAGATTACCATACATCAAACCCTAGGGACATAATGTATGTCCTCATCCTAGCACTCCAAAATGCATAATTGGTTCCATTAAACATTGGTGCTTGCTTAGTAGATAAACATCTTTGATGACTACCCATATTTTACCTTAGATCACCTTCAAGCTGTCAATCCTTTACCAAAGGACCCATTTTGATACCAATTGTTAGAGGTACAATCACTGAGAGGGGGGGGTGAATCAGTGAGCTTAGATATTTAAGTTTTAATTATAGTCATTTCAAACTATTAAACAATTATCATATATCAACTTGATTAAGAAAAATTAACAAGAGATATCATTCATTCAATGCATACACAAGATCAAACACATAACACAAAGTTCCTATGGGAAACCCTCCTGGTGAATAAAACCTAATATCAAGTATAAAACATAGAATAATGTCCTGTAATAAATTACAAATAAGAGATTCATCAACTCTTTTAGACTAAAAATCCTTGATCATATCGTTTTGATCAAAGGCCTTTAGTGAAACACCTATTTCACAAGGAGCAACTTCTCCTAAGGAAGATCAAGTCCTTTAGACTCTCATTTGAAAACATCCACCTTAGAATTGATGTCTTGAACACTTGATGATGGATATTTATTTTCTAACCACTGCGTAAACTCTCTCTCTATCTCATATAGGTGTCTCACATAGGCATGCCATAATCTCTCTCCTTCACTCAAACTATCCTCATATACACACTCAAACCTCTTTGCATATTCTAAAATTTCAAGAGTACTATTTGGAAATTAGAAATATGACCTATAGGTCATACACATAGTCCTAAAACTACTCTACTCATTAACTTATCAACTAGGCACTTCACCTCTCCTTCACTCTACAACTCTCACAAACATGTTGCACTTATCTCTCAAGTCTTCCCCCAAAGTTTAAAAATCATCATCTTTGATATATATATATATATATATATATATATATATATATAATGAATTATACAAAAACTTATTTGGACATAGTACATGCCTTCACCATTAAGGCGTCTTACATAGGTCACACTTAAACACAATCCACTTTCAAATAGGCCTAAGTCACTTATAGGTCCTATGGAGACCCATTAAGCTCTTTGACACTTTTCCAAGCAAAATAAGAACATAGGAACTATTTTAAAACTCATGAACCCACTAAAAATTATCTATATGTCTTCCTTAAGTGTCCATATCCATCATAATACCCTTTTTCTTAAGCATAAATCACTTAAACAATATTCTATACACACAGTCATCAAGAATGAATACACAGTCAACTTTTAAACATTTTTTCATACTACATAGGATTGGTCAAGCCTTTATAATTCATATAGAGAATAATTATGGAGTATAAAACAATCCCAAATATCCAATTCATCATGAGATATTGAAACAATATCAAAACAAACTTAGACATCCTTCTTGGGTCACTTGCAGAATACACACAAACACATTGTCAAATTTGAACCACAATATCTTTAACTGTACACACTTTTAGATCTTAAAATTAATATTTATATATGTAATTATAGTATTATATATCTTCAATTTTTACTTCATGGTCAAATTCACCTTGGATCAAAAGATATGGATAAAAAACTAAACACTAGTCTTTTTTTTGTTAAATTCAAATATTTGAATTCAAACGGTCATAGTTAAACTCCAGACAATATGCTCACATATCATGTCATAAAATATTAGATAAATAATTCACCATTGATCTTGTTTGATATTTAACACCATTAAATTACTATCACTTTGACCACTTTGACTCCAATTGCAACATTAGATCAATCTGTATGATTACACATAAATAGTTTGATCCGTATACTTTACCTTTACTCAACATTAAATATCATGCATCTATCCTCATCTCATTACTTCCTAAAATAATGGAGAAAATTCACTCCATTTATCTCTTCGTGGGTTTATCAAACGTTAACTTTTGAAAAAATGACCAAGTATGGGAACCTTTGCTTATCTACTTAGAAGACCAACTTTGCACCTCCATATGTTTTGCTTTGCTCAAGCACATGTTTTGAAATTTGGACCATATGATATCCTCACATAGGAGAATATAACCATGTGAAAAAATTATCTTATAACCATTACATGTGTGAGATATAATAACATCAAAATTATCACTTAGATTTTTCTACCACAGAGCCAGTAATGTCAAAAACTTATTTGGAAGGTCAACTTTGAACATGCATATCTTTTATTGTGCTTTGGTGCTTGACCTAAAAATTAATAAAAACAAAATAGGCATAAAAATTAACAAGAATAATATGATTATAATGTTATGAAACATACACATGTGTGATATATTCCATCACCAATCTGTTTACTCAACTCTTTCTTGCCTTATGCAAATTTGGCTAAGTATGGGAAAATAATGTCAACCTGCATGGTAGCCTAATTTTTAACCCACATATATTTGAATATGCTTAGGCACATGTCTTTAGGTTTAGTTAATATTAAATATGAAATAATGTGATAAAAAACATATGACCAACTCCCCCTGACTCATCCACATATGGCAATGGTGTCAACAAACTACTTACTCATATTTTCTACCACTAAACCCTAACTATCTAGATGAAAACTATGGACTACTAAATTAATTAGACTCATGAACACAATATATCCAATCATCTTTGACCAATGATAGGACCCATTACAAATGATTAATAATTAAAATCATCCCTAAACATTTCTAACCATGCCAAAACTAAAGATCAACCAAGCCAACATTAAGCACACTAGGACAAACACATTGCACACTTCGTCATTGTTACGTAGGTTATCATAACACTTTAACCACTCACTAGGACACCTCCATGACATCATCATGATATCATTGACATCTCTCCAACATGAGGGTGAAACATGTCAAAGGGGATGTAATTTAATATACCTAGGTAGGGGAATATAATGTATATTTGGGGTATAATAGTGGAACGTAATAGTAATATGAATAGTAATGAATAGTAAGGTACTAAAGGAATAATATAACATTCATAGAATGTAATAGTGGGAGAAATAAAAATATTATAAATAAAGGGACATAGTCTATTTTAAGGCATCCAAGAAAATATATCAATTAATCTAAATGCTCTAATAAGGAAGTATCTTACTTGAAGTGAAAAGCGATTTCGAGTGATTCCTTCCATAAAATGAATAAAATATTAATATTCAATATTTATGTGTATTTTATGTACATGAGATATTATATTCTTAATAGCTTGTCATTAAACTTTCTAATATTTTCCAAGATTTAATTTCAAATGGGAGTCATGGTCTAGTAGTCATACGATTGTGGTCACCACATGTGTACCATAATATATAGGTGACCAAGTGTATCCATGGGATTCTAGCATCAACAAAGAGTATATGAGTTTATTTTTAGTATGTCCCAATTATTTGAGGAATTTAATTCCATGGTTGTATCATATTTGTTCGTATCAAGTTGGATATGGTGGTGATATACCCCATAAATATTAGTAGTGATAATAAACTCTTCATGCTTTGGTCACTTTAAAAGATAGTTGTCATTATAAAGATAGGAAGGATTTTACCTTTTGATAGGTTGTGAAGATTCTGATGAAGACTCCACATTGTTCACATGGTATAGTTTCATTTGACTTTTTAAAGGTTGGCTCAATGTTTTTAGCTAAAAGGGGTAAATTGAATAACAAGCATTTACATTCTCATCTACTATGGTTATGTTCCTCTTATCTATATTTAGTGTTGCTTCTTATGCAATTAGATTTATCCTATATTTAATAGGACCCATGGGTTCAAATAAGCTATGCAAAAGGTGATCAAATGGATCAAATTTTAGTGAGAATATTTTATCTTTCATATCATGATCAATATCTGTTAGGGTGTGGAGCTAAAAGCTTCACCAAGGAGCATTCATTATCAGGTTCGGGTCTACATAGACATTAGCATTGGTCAGGAGCGATCGACGTCGGTCAAAAGAAGTTGCAGAGACACCGACGTCAGTAGAGGGTCAGTCGACGGTGGTCACAGACAAGCAGCAGGAACTGACGTCGGTTACCTACGTGTCCACAAAGCTATTTTCGTGGACAGAAGCGAGTGTTTGCATGATAAGTTTGAGTTGAAGTCTCAAGCTCACATCTCTATTATTGGCATTACTATTTTTAGAGCCCTTGTTCAATTGGTTTAACTACTTGTTGGGTGTATATGCTCAAGTCTCCTAATTCTATATGTAGAATTAGATCTTCTTAGCTTAGTAGTGGATTATTGTAGTTGTTGGAGTTATTGTGAATTATTGTAATTCATTGTGTGTGAAGAACAGTATAGAATTGAATCAATCCAAGCTTGCTGGAGTTGATTATTCTTGAGAGAGAGAGCTCTTGAGGAATAGAGATCTAATGAGAGATCTATACGTCTAGGAGAGGTGTGGAAGAAAGAAGCTTTCTTCAATTGTATTCCTTTTGTAAAGAGTTTATTAATACAAGTTTTCAGGGTGTTTTCTTGTATCTCTTGTTCTTGCTATTATCATTCTAATTACTTGTCAATCTAGTTTGATTCCGCATTTATTGCTTTCACAATTGTAATCTATTGTTGGATTGATCCCCCAACAAGTGGTATTAGAGCATTGGTTACAGGTTTAGAGCTTGATAATTGGTATCAAAGTGCAGGTTCACTAACAGGTAGTTCAGATCTATGTAGTGTGTATTGATTACAGGTTCTTACAGGAGTTTTTGCAGGGATTTCTGTTTGAGTGGGAGAAGCAATGGCAGATGAAAGTAAATTGAGAATGGAAAAGTTCAATGGCAAAAATTACCAACACTGGAGAATGCATATAGAGGATTATCTGTATCAGAAAGATCTCTACTTACCGTTAGGTGGGATTGCAAAGAAGCTTGATGCTAATTCCATGAGATGCACATTTATTGGCTATGGCTCAGATGATTTTGGTTATAGATTATGGAATCTAGAAACTAATAAGGTAATCAGGAGTCGTGATGTTATTTTCAATGAAAGAGTGATGTATTGTGATCAGCTAAGGAAGTTGAATCAGTCTGAGCAGAGCAATGGTGAATTGGATGAGGTGAAAGTCCAAGATGAGCTTGTGGGAAACAGAAATAATCACTTGCAGGAAAACATAGAGACTGACGTCGGTAGATTAGGAACCGGCGTCGATAGGATAGAAACTAGCGTCAGCCATACAGAGACCGACGTCGGCCGTACAGGTATCGAGATTGGTCAAGAAGAATCGACGTCAGTCAGTAACAGGTCTACAGGTGACTGAGGTTGGTCACTATCAGAGAATTTGGGTGGACAGCATGTTGTGGATGAGTCTCAGACACCCATCAAGAGGTCAGAAAGGGTGAGTAAGCCTCCAATTAGATATTCTCCTTTATTTTATTTATTGCTAATTGATGGTGGAGAACTAGAGAGTTTTGAAGAAGCAATACAGGTGGAGTCCAAGAGTGAGTGGGAGTGTGGCATGGTTGAGGAGTTGGAGTCCTTAAGAGAGAACCAAACATGGGATTTGGTTGAATTGCCAGCAGGTAAGAGAACACTAAAGAACAGATGGACCTATAGGTTGAAGGAAGGTGAGAATGGACAGATGAGATATAAGGCCAGACTAGTAGTGAAAGGATTTGCACAAAAGCCAGGTATTGACTTTGGTGAGATTTTTTCTCTTGTTGTTAAAATGACTTCAATAAGGGTTGTATTGTCTTTGGTTGCTTTTGAGGATTTGCATCTTGAGCAGCTAGATGTTAAGACATCGTTTCTTCATGGAGACTTGGATGAGGAAATTTATATGGAACAGCCGGAAGGATTTGAGGTCAAGGGTAAGGAGAAGTTTGTGTGCAGATTGAAGAAAAGCTTGTATGGCCTCAAGCAAGCTCCTAGGCAATGGTATTTAAAATTTGATAGGTTTATGACTGAGTGTGGCTACAGTGGTGTCAATCAGACCATTGTGTGTATTTCAAGAGATTTGATAATAGTAGATATATTATTCTATTGTTGTATGTAGATGATATGTTGGTTGCAGGATCACACATGTAGGACATCTCTGAGCTTAAGGTGAAATTAGCTCAAACGTTTGCTATGAAGGATTTGGGAGCAGCAAAGAAAATCCTTGGCATGAGCATTAAGAGAGATAGGAAAAATCACAGGTTGATATTGTCTCAAGAAGATTATGTGGACAAGGTGTTGAAATGGTTCAATATGCAGGATGCTAAACTGGTAAGCACACCTTTGGCTGGACATTTTAAGTTGAGCAAAGAACAATGTCCTAATTCATATGATGAGGTAGAGTACATTAGTAAGGTTCCATATTCTTCCGCAGTAGGGAGTTTGATGTATGCAATGGTGTGTACTAGACTGGATATTGTCCAAGCAGTGGGAGTGGTAAGTAAGTATATGGCCAATCCAGGTAAGGAACATTGGAAAGCAATTCAGTGGATCCTTAGATATCTGAGAGGAACCAGCAGTAGGCACTTGTGCTATGGAGGTTCAGATACTTCTCTACATGGTTATGTAGATTCAGATATGGCAGGTGATTTGGATGGCAGGAGGAGCACCACAGGTTATGTTTTTACTGTAGGTGGAACGGTGGTTAGCTGGATATCTAAGTTGCAGAAGGTTGCTGCCTTGTCAACTATAGAAGCAGAGTATATTGCAGCCACAAAAGCTAGCAAGGAGATGATATGGATGACACAGTTCATGGATGAGCTTGGTAGGGACCATGAGAGTTGCAGATTGTACAGTGATAGTCAGAGTGCAATCCATTTAGCTAAGAATTCAGCCTTTCATTTAAGAACAAAGCACATACAGCTAAGGTATCACTTCATACGATAGGTATTGGAAGATGGTGAGTTGAAGCTGGAGAAGATCCATACAGATAGGAATCTTGCTGATATGTTAACCAAGCCGGTTACAAAGGAGAAGTTGAATCTTCATTCAACTTCTGTTGGTCTTCATGATTGAGTTAAAGATGGAGGAGCTAGAAGATGTTGCTGTACAGAAACTGGTGTAGCTGTTTATCTCCAAGTGGGAGATTGTTAGGGTGTGGAGCTAAAAGCTTCACCAAGGATCATTCATTATCAGGTTCAGGTCTACACAGACACTGATGTCGGTCAGGAGCGACTGACGTCGGTCATAGGTAGTTGCAGAGACGCTGACGTCGGCAGAGGGTCAGCCGATGGTGGTCACAGACAAGCAGCAGGAACTGACGTCGATTACCTGCGTGTCCAGAAAGCTATTTTCGTGGACAGAAGCGAGTGTTTGCATGATAAGTTTGAGTTGAAGTCTCAAGCTCACGTCTCTATTATTGGCATTAATATTTTTAGAGCCCTTTTTCAAGTGGTTTAACTGGTTGTTGGGTGTACATGTCAAGTCTCCTAATTCTATATGTAGAATTAGATCTTCTTAGCGTAGTAGTGGATTATTGTAGTTGTTGGAGTTATTGTGAATTATTGTAATTCATTATGTGTGAAGAATAGTATAGAATTGAATCAATCCAGGCTTGTTGGAGTTGATTGTTCTTGAGAGAGAGAGCTCTTGAGGAATAGAGATCTAGTGAGAGATCTATACATCTAGGAGAGGTGTGGAAGAAAGAAGCTTTCTTCAATTGTATTCCTTTTGTAAAGAGTTTGTTAATACAAGTTTTCAGGGTGTTTTCTTGTATCTCTTGTTCTTGCTATTATCATTCTAATTACTTGTCAATCTGGTTTAATTCTGCATTTATTGCTTTCACAATTGTAATCTATTGTTGGATTGATCCCCCAACAATATCATCATCACTATCATAGTAGTAAAAAATATGCCCATCATTTTTCTTAGTATTAAAAAATAAAGGAAGATCAAATGAAGAAGGTTATTATGGTTATAATGGTTGCTCTAATAATGGTTCTTTATTTTGATGTGCATCTATGTGATCCTTAATATTTGGTACCTTATTTATATCTAGATATGGAGGAGCCATTGTACTTGACTCACCTATTTCATAAGTGTGTATGTGATCAATAGGAATGCATTATTTAGGTGGTTCCACTATAAGAATGCATTCGATTTCATATTGTATCCTTTTGAAAATTTTGAAAGGTTCATCATCGATGAACATTTTTAATAAAGTTCATCATGTATAATTTTTTCACATAGATGAAGTATATATGTGATTGATTCCATTGAATATATCCAAGGTCTACCTAAAAGTACACTAAAATTTAACTATTGAGACATTACCTAAAAAGTAGCTAAAATAGGTTTTGGTCCTAATGTCACATCCAATGTAATTTGACTAACTAGATGACTATGTGAATTATCAAACCATTGGATAGGCATAATCTATGTTTGAATCACATTAGTGTTAATTCCCATGGTGGTAAAAAAATGGATACTACAAATGTTTAGGCTTGGTCCATTATCAATGAGCAACCTTTTGTGATCTAGGAATTTGACTCAAGAGATGATGGTTAGTATGGTGTTAGTTTCAAAATGAAAATAAGATGAAATAAATACACTAATAGCATAACTTCTCTAGGCCTAGACACTAGGGAGAGCTTATTTAACAATCATGAATGAAACACATAACTAAAATTCAAAAGAAAACTCTTTTACCTTCCTTGGATACTCTAAGGTGCTTGTTGTAGTGGCTTGCTTGCCTTGTGCTCATGAAGTCCTTGGCAACGGAAGCTTGGCTACCTCCATATCTCCTTGGCACCTTTAGTTTGTGGCTTGGCTTGGCTTGGAATCAATCTGTCATGGTAACACTAATTTATTGAAGCTTTTGGAACTAATTTGGAATTGTAACTTTGCATCAAAAAAGCTTAGAAATGATGTTCATGGCCTCTCTATTTATAGATTTTTGGATTTGATCAGAATCAACCTGAACCATCCATCTCAAGATTGAGATGTGTGGTTGAGGATTAATTATATTTTTAGAATTAAATTTTTAATTATCCTCATCATGGCATTAGATTAAGGGTAAATTAAGAGGCATGGAGGGCATCATGGAAGGCATTGATGAGGCATGCGAGGCATGAATGTTGATATTTGTAGCATTTATGGCCTAGGGATGTCTTCCTAAGAAATGAGGTCACTTGATGATGTAGATATTCAATATTCATTTCTAAAAAAAATATTTAGCAAGTTTTCATGGAATTATTAATTATGCCTTGATTTGGGTTAATTAACTCTTATACATGATTAAACACTTTGTGCACAAATTACTCAAATTGATCAGAATGCCTTGTTATTGGTCTAAAATGTGACTAGATTAGAATTAAAAGGTGATGTCATATGTACCAAAACCATATTACTATTTAGGATGTTTCCAAAAACAAATAACAAAGGCACATGTCCTATGTAAGATATTTGATAGGGAAGAACAATCTAGAGCACCCAAGTGTAAATTTGGCATTTTGACTCAAAATGAACTGATCAAAGTTAGCTGGCCCATAAATTACATTGCCACATTTAGGGACACCCTAGCTAAAATTAGTACTTAAATATGTTAGTTTTACATCATTTTGCATGTTTTAGTGTTTTAAGGCCAAATTATGCATTTTAGGTAGAAATTGGCCAAAAGCCTGATTAGAGGTTATCGATGGCCAGTTTTAGGTGTCTAAAGTTTGCCCCTATTTGGGAAGGTGTTTCAATCTATAATCATAGTAAAATATTCTCAAAGAATGAAAAGGTCCTACATGTCTACAACTTCATGATGATAAACTAACTGTAATGATGCCCCCTCAAGGGAATGGTTGGCATAAGGAGGTTGACAAACGGTCCCTCAAAATAAAGAAGTGAAATGAGGAGACCAAAGAAAAGAAAAATGATGGGGTGAAAAAAAAATGATATTGAAAAATTAGTCAAAATCATTGATAATGCAAATGGGACAGTGTACAATGGCTTGTCCAAAGGTGGTTATAATCATTGTACCCTGATAGTGGCAACATGGTATGATAACACAATTATTTGCCCAAAGGTGGTTATAATCATTGAGAAGATGGAGCTGCCTAAGTTAGGATAGACAAAGAAGATAATAACATGCCCTTGTATAGGTAGAAAAAGTAAAGTGGTGACAACACAATGATTTGCCCAAAGGTGGTTATAATCATTGAGAAATGTAGGTGGGACAATGTGCAATAATTTTCCCATAGGCAGTTATAGTCATTAGACCTTGATTATGGAAAACATGATAAAATTGGCTAAGGATGATGACAACTTAACACAGAGGGTAATGATGAATTGAAATAACCTATTAGTAGGGAGATGCTCATCCAAACTAATAGAGCTTAGAATTCTTTCATGTTTAATTACTCTATTTTGGATATTATTGGGAGTGAATCAAGATGTCAATGTCAAAAAGATGCTACCATTTCTAAATAGAATTTTTGAAGTTGAGGTTAATTATAGCATGTGATGGTAGGCTTCATGATAGAACACCATAAAGACTTGGCCAAAATATGCATAAAGACTAACTCCCATAATCCAATACTCAATAAGAAATAATGTACCAATCATAAAAACCATGATGACAATGTAATCATATGAATATAGATGGATTCAAGTGTAAGTGTGGATAAGGAATCATCCAATGAAAACACATAAACTAAATCAAATAAATAGTGCTAAAAGTAAACAAATAGGCAGACAAACAAAAAAAATAAGCAAAAACAAATAAACAAATAATGCAATAAAAATCCTACAAACATTGCCCCTAGAAAATAGGTGACAACTTACCAAATGAACTAAATAAGGGAATAGAATAAATAGAAGGGGGTGGTCGAGATATCTCCATATCCACTAGGAAAGTGGACATTGTCTACATAGTTTCATGGATGTAATATCTAATAAATAAATGCAAACCAAATGTAGTTCTCCCAGGGAATGGGAAGAATGTGATAACTGAGGAAAATAAATAGAATGGATGTGATAAAATAATAGGAATGGTCTTGAAAAATGGCAAGTGTATGAGAAAAAAGGCCAAAAAATATGAGGAAACTAAATGACAAGTGATTTGCTTGTAACTTAGTAAGGGTTCCTAGAATCTTTAAGGCAAAGAAGTGGTCAATATTTTTGTTCTTTTCTAATGATTTTCAAATATTTTTGGAAGGTTTGGAGTATCTCAACTCAATCAAGAATGATGAGGCACTAAATAGTTCAAGCTCACAAAATGGCAACAGCATTTAAAATAAGGTTAATCATAAAAGGTGAGAGTGTGGCTTAGGTTGCTCGTAAAATGGAAAAAGCATGGCATAGGTTGCTTGTAAAATGGTGAGAGAATGGCTTATGTTGCTTACAAATATAGTGAGAGCATGTCTTAGGTTGCTCATAAAATAGTGAGAGCATGGCTTAGGGTGATCAGGTTGATCTCAACAGAGTATTGAGCACTACCTATATAGTCAAAAAGTAGGACCTCAAGTCACTGTAGTTCCACAATTATAGTGGAGCAATTCAACTAGTGTAGCAGTCAATTCAAATAAAATAGGCACAATGGGTAGAAAAACATAGAATGACATAAGAAGCAATAAGTTGGTATGTCAAGACTTAATATTTACCCTAGTTTTCCCATAGGTAGTTATAACTAAGACACAATGACATATATAAATGGTACTAATTTTCCCAAAGGTATTTATAATTAGTAATAAGACTGGTGGTAAGAAAGAATAATCAAATGAAGGATGTAACTACTAAAACTTTTGTCAAACTATCCCAAAATATGATCTCTGTATGAAGTACTTGAACCAAATAATGAAATTGATCAGATACCTTGATGCTGAATATGCAGAATAGATGACAAAAACCAAGGTCAAATAAGCTAGGTTATAGAACACACAGGGTTGGTAGTTCAAAATTGGAAAGTGGAAATGGCAAAGAGGATGGATAAGGATGGTATTTGTATAAAGAAGAATAATGACAAAAAGGCATAAATGAAATTTTACTTATAGATAATACACCTTAGCGCTCAAGCATAGTACCACTTGAGATGAATAATATTCATTAGATTTAGAAGTTCTTCTCTATCTAGTGTGGCAAGCCTGTACACTCTTGATCCATAATTTGTAGTGATTATGTAAGGCTCTATCTAGTTTGGTTTGAATTTTTCTTTATGATTTTTTTCAACCATGGTATTCTTTTGGTTTTCTTTAAAAATAAGATCACCAAGTTCAAATGTTCTATACTTGACATGCTGATTATAGTGGCCTTTGAGTCAATTTTGATATGCTTGGAGATTATTGAGTGTGGTTGTGCATTTCTCATCCAGTAGGTCTAGCTCTTATAGGTGAGCTACTCAATAATCATGATCATCTAGAACATATTTGAAAGAGATACATCATGAAGGCACTTCAACCTCAATAGGAAGGGTGGCTTTAGTACCATAAACAAGTGAGTATGGAGTGGCTCCTATGGGGGTACAATGATTGTTATAGTAGGTCCAAATTGTAAGGAATATCTAGAGGTTCCAATCATGATTGGGATCATTAAAAATATTTTTGAGAATATTGACAATGGTTTTGTTGGATGCCTCAGCCTGGCCATTACCTTGAGGGTAATATTTTATATAAAAATGTTGTGTGATATTATATTCAACACATAACTGGTCTACATACTTGTTATTGAATGATCTTCTATTATTAGATATAATTTTATAAGGAATACCATAGTGGTAGATGAGATGGTTGAAGATGAATTTGGAAATTTATTTGCTAGTCACGTAAGTGAGGAGTATAGCTTCAACCCACTTAGTGAAATATTCAGTGGTGGTAAGGATATGTTTATGGCCATCAAATGAAGTGGGGTTAATCTTTATAATGATGTCAAGTCCCCATGTATAAAATGGCCATCGTGTCAACATCGGCTTCAGATTTTTTGCAAGGGCATGAATCAAATTAGCATGCCATTGACATTTGTCATACTTCTTTATATATGCAATGGCATCTACATCCATTATGGGCCAATAATAACCAGTACATAAGATATTTTTGGATAGGACTACCCCATTATAATGGGATTCACATACTCCTTCATGAACTTCTCTTAATGCTAATGTAGACTATGCCAAAGTTAAATAATGAAGTAGAGTTCCATCAAAACTATGATGATAAATGGTGGATCTAAGTAGAGTATAATGAGTAGAATGATGAATGAAGGATTTGGTTTGTTTTTAAGATAGGTTAGGTGGTATAACTTGGTCATGAAGGTAGTTTTAAAGGTATGAGTACCAAATATAATTAGGACCAATAATATCACAAATCATGACAATGGTTAAAGGTTCATGAGCTGGTGCTGACAAATTCTTGATAAGGAAATGATACTCTCTAGATTTTTCTATTTGTTGAATCAGAGAACCAATAGTAGCCATGGCATTTGTAATTTTGTTACTAGCCCTAGGTATATACTCAAACTAAATGTTGGCAATTTGTTGTTTAAGAGTATCGATCACAACTTTATATGGAACTAGTTTGTCATCTTTGGTTTGGAAATGATTTGTAACTTGATTGATGATTAACTACTAATCACCATAAACTTGGAGATGAGATATATTCCAATGCACTACTTGTCAAATTCTTACAATAAGTGCTTCATACTTGGCCATGTTGTTTGTATAAGAAAAGCTAATTCTGAATCATTTAGGGATTAGATCCCCCTATGGTGTAATAAACAATAGCCCTGCCCCTATTCCATGTGCAGTGAATGAACCATCAAAATACAGCTTCCAGGGCTACTCCTCAAAGGGTGTATCAATAATGGTCATGATGGATTCATTAAGAAATTAAACTTGAGTGGATGTGTGTCAATGAGAGGTGCTTCAACAAGTTGATCTGCAAGAACTTGTCCTTTGATTGCTTTTTGATTGACATACTCTATGTCAAACTCACTAAGAAGCATGATCCATTTAGCCATTCTAACTTTCAAAGCTATTTTAGATAGTAGATACTTGAGTGGATCTACTTTTAACATGTAATGGCATAATTTTTGAGTTGTGAAAACCATGGCTAGACAAGATTTTTCAATAGGTGCATAGTTATGTTCATATGTAACCAAGGTACAACTTAAGTAGTATACAACATGCTCTTTTCCATTATCATCATGTTGAGCCAAGAGTGCCCCTAGGGCATGATTGGTAGTGAATAGGTACAACAAGAATGGATTTCTTGACATAGGTGATAATAAAATAGGTAGATTAACAAGATAGTCCTTGAGTTATTGAAAAGTTGTTTGGTAGTGATCATCCCAATGAAATGCAACTCCTTTATTAAAAGGATGTGTAAATAGATGGCACTTATTTTCTAACTAAGAGATGAAGCATCACATTGACTATATCTTACCCTACAAACTATGGAGTTGCTTTGAATTGGTTGGTGGTGGCATCTTGGTTATAACATGGACTTTAGCTGAATCAACTTCAATACCTCTATGAGATATGATGAAGCTAAGTAATTTGCATGAATTTACACCAAACACACATTTATTTGGATTGAGTCTAAATTTTTACACTCATAGTCTTTCAAATATCTTATGCAGCATTACTGGGTGGTTGGCCCTAGTTTTTTATTTTCCCAATATATCATCGACATAGTCTTCAACAATATCATGTATCATATCATGGAATATGACAATCATGACCCTTTGATATGTCGCTCTAGCATTATTAAGGCCAAATGGCATTACCTGATAACAAAATGTTCCCCATGGAGTGGTGAATACTTTTTTATGTTGATCTTATGGTGTTATTTTGATCTAATTTTATCCTAAAAAGCCATACATGAATGAAAGAATTTCGTAATCTACAATTGAATCGATAATCATGTCGATATTAGGTAATGAAAAATCATCTTTAGGACAATATTTGTTGATGTCTCAAAAATTAGTATAAATTCTAATCCCTTCAAGCCTTTTGCTAATAGGTACTACATTAGAGATCCATTCTGAGTAGTTAATGGATTTGATACATATTGATTCTAAGAGTTTTTCCAACTCTTTCTTTACTAATACAACAATGTGAGGATGCATCTTATGTAGCTTTACTTTTTACTGATTTGGCATTAGGATTAACCATAAGGTGGTGCAAAACCAAGGTGGGGCCCAAACTCGACATGTCAGAATAAGCCCATACAAAGATACCTACAAATTCTCTCAATAGACCTATAAAGACATCACGTTCCTCCTCAATGAGGGATGTACCTAATTTTATCCATTTTAGGTCTGATGGAGTCATGATGTTTATCTCTATTGTATCTTTGACTAGAAGGGTCAAATAATCTTCTAGGATAGTAGTCAATGACATAAATTGTTGAACTATGTCAGGATCCTCTGTTAGGACTTGTTCTTCAACTTCTCCTAGGCATGATGAATCTAAATCCCCTAATGAGAGATCTAGCCATGTGACAAAAATTGTCAAAAATTCTTGAAGAATTTGATCAAATACTTGTTGTTTCTCAAAACTAAATTTAGATCCATAGGCAAGTTCATTTTTGGTGGTCCCTTAGTCTAAATTCAAATAAAAATGAACACCCCCATCTAATGGCACTTGAAAGAAGTTTTCACCATTAGACTAGCCTTTATCCTTACTTTTTCCTTGGTCAGAAAGTGCCTTAAAGAGGTTTTCACTTTGGGACCTTAATGTTTTATTTATTTGTTTTTGGCTAAGGGTGTTCACTCACTCTCTAAAATAGGCTATAGGGTCCAATGTGATTGAGAATATTGATTTGTGATATTCCAACAAAACATTATCTCTAAGGCCTAAGAAATCATAGAATGCCTCATAACTCATCAATTATTATACTAGATTCTTGTTGGTCACAATCTATCAGTTAAGGATAATATAATGGTAATGAGTTGTAATTAATGGATAGGGTAAGGGTACAAATGACATAGTTATCAAATATATTGGTTTCATCTAGGTCATTAAAGGTGAGGCTAGGATTAGACTCTGCTTCACTATCAGCATCATCATCACTAGTCATTGGTGATGGAGTTTGAATAAGATATGTGGGGTCACCCGCAGGCAGTTTAAATCCAAGTCTATAAGGTCTTTCATACTTGGTAATGGAAATTGGCTCAATATTTCTTTACTAATTTAGTCTAAGGCCTCTTCCTTCATATTTGTGATGCTCCATGATCCTAT
Organism: Torreya grandis; assembly: GCA_037957365.1. Taxonomy (NCBI): domain Eukaryota; kingdom Viridiplantae; phylum Streptophyta; class Pinopsida; order Cupressales; family Taxaceae; genus Torreya; species Torreya grandis. The sequence goes on along the minus strand of JARHVA010005909.1, from coordinate 510,702 downwards.
TGGGAATATGATAATTTTCACTTTTATAACAATCAACCTGGTTGTCATTATATAACCATGATTCATCTCCTTTAAGAGGGTCAAGTTCTAGGCTAGATGCTGGTACAAATGTGATAGGTCCCTTATCTTTGCTCTTTTGTTGCCAATGCCTATGTGGGGTGACTTTAAGTTGCCCAAAGTTTTTTAGATTTTTAGGAAGATTAGAAATATGAAATGTATCATGGGTTATATATTCTCATAGTCCATGATCTAAAATGGTGAAATGATTGGAAGCTTCAGGAGGTGGCATGTGGGAAAGGGAATCCAAGGTATTAGGATCTATGCAATTATTTGGTGAAGGATTAATAAGTATAGCCTTTATTTTATCTTGATTGGATCTTGGATTCATACCATACTAATAATTATAGCTTTGAAATTTAGCCTCAAGATGCTTATAGTGTTCATATGGGTGTAAATCTCTTGGAATATTCACTTCCATCCCTTAGTGGGAAAACTTGATAGATTAGTGTAGTGTTGATGGAACTGCATGAATTTCATGTAACTAAGGCATACCTAAAAGCATATTATATGATAAATATAGATCAAGCACATGGCAAAGTGTATCATGAGTCAAAGGCCTAATAATAATTGGAAAATTAATGGTGCCTTATGACTCTCTTTCCTGATTATCATAGGCTTTGATAGTTATTGGTTTTGGCTAGAGATTTGTCATTGTGTACCTAAGAAGCTTGATGAGCTTTAGGGACACTATGTTGAGGCCAGATCCATTGTATATAAGTACATGTTTCACTTTATACCATCTTATAGAAAATTCTATGTATACTCAATTGTTATGGAGTGGGCCAAGGGAAGACATATCACTTTGGTTGAATGTGACTTGTTGGGCTGGAGCTAGGTGTCCAACCAAAGCTTGAAATTTATCAGGGGATATGTCACTAGCAATAGTGGATTGGGTCAAAAACTCATTCAAGATGTTCTTGTTGATTATTGATGTTCACAACAAATCTAAAATAGAAATTTGTGTTGGTGTCTTATACAATTTTTACACAATATCAAACTTCTTGTCTTGGTCAGTAGTGAATGGTTTATTTTGAGGTTGAATGGTTGGTTAGATGACAAGCAAAGTGGTGGATGGTTGTGGGCTTGAGATAGTAATCTTTGACGTCTAAGTTGTGATTGTATAATCATGATTAAATACTAGACCATTATTGCTAACTATTTTTGGAAATGATGTAGGACTAGAGAGGACAAGTCTCAATTACTTTTGCACTTGCATGTGGTCACGTGGCAAGAATGAGTTGTTTCTATAAGATCTAAAAGTGGAAGTCCTATTTTGCTGGTTTGCCTATATGCACTCCTAGGTCAAAAATGGATTATCCATGTAATTTGGCTAGATAGTATTATTTAGCAATAGTCTAGGTTGATTAGTTCTTGGTCTAGGATTAATGGAGATGGTATTAATGCTACCTCCTGCAATATGACCTACAACCTTGTTGTAGTCATGTGCCACTACATGGTGGGTTTATTGGTTGTTACTATTCTAACCTTGGTTCTATCCATTGCTTTATTTTTTTAGATTCTACTACTTATTTTATCGACTCTCCTAGTTTAGCTTTTGATTTTGATACTATTGATTTTACTATTACAATGGCCATTGTTGTTGTTATTGTTGATTGTTTTATTGTTGTTGATTGTTATGTCAAGGAAATGGGTTTTGATAAATCCCAAGAGTTTGATTGGAAGTGGAAGCACCATTATCTAATGTTATCTCCCCATTCTTTAACATATTTTCAATTAAATTCTTGATTTGGACACATATTCATAAATTATGCCCATTGACTTGATGATAGTCAAAAAATTCATTTTCATAGTACTAATCATGGTAAGGAATGCCTTACGGATAATTCTTTGGTATAGGCCAACTAATTAGATTAGTGGAAATAAACTTGAAAAATATAGATTCAATGGGCTCTCTTAGGTCACTAAAGACACAATGTGTAGGTATAGTTCTCTTAAGAGGAGGGATTTGCAATGGTAAAGGCTATTGTATTTGTTGTACAAGTTTTGGTTGTTGTGCTTGTGACATTGGTTGGAGAGGTTTCTAGGTAGGAGTAAGCTAAAAAGGTAGTGTGGATGAGGTTTTCATAGTTTGCACATGATAAGATTTGGTTACTCTATTTCCCACAATATTCTTATTTCAATTAAATTGCTTTGGTCTTTCTTGGTTATTGGCCTATGCTAGTTGCATTGCTTGTGCTTGAATAAGATGTTGCTATTGGTTATTTCCCTAATTGGTAGAATTAAGTTTTATGACTCCTTTATTGATGAGCATCCACTTGATCAAAAAACCTTTTATCAATGATCTCTTTGAATGTATGTGCACATTGTAACTCCAGATGGTAAGCTATCTCACTATGTAAATTTTTGGTAAACATAACAACTAATTGTTTATCTAGTAAACTATGGGTAAAATGGATTACAAGGGCTCTCCATCACTATAAATAACTTTCAAAACTTTCCCTATCTTTTTGCTTTGCTTATGTTAAGTCCACTAATGAAATCTCATGCTTGAGATTATAGGAAAAGTGTTACACAAATTTATCAAAAAGGTCATCAAAGTCTATTACTTAATTCTTGGGCAACTTTAAAAAACACTCCAAGGCTTGTCCATCCAAGCTCCTTGAAAACAACAATAAAATGTATATGTAACTATATGCCACCGATTGACATGTGACAAAGAATTTAGTCAAATGAGACTTAGGGTCACCTTTCCCTTTGTATCTGTCAAATTTGGGTGGTTTATATCCTAAAGGAAATGGTATCTAAAAATACTCCTTGTTGAATGGATAAGAACACACATCATATAATTTGAACTTCTTTAGTCTGATTCCCCACCAAAATGGTAGCAATCACATCTTTCATCTATTATAATGCTTGGGATAAGAAACTAGAAGGGATATTGGTTTGAGGGAGAATATTGGTTTGGGTAAATGGTTGGGAGGTCACAAGTGGAACACTTTGACTAGGGTATGATGGAGACACCTACTAGGGTACATTAGCTTGGTTGGGGAATAGACCAAGAATATGCATACATGGATTGGGATGTACTTGAAATTGCACATTTAGATGTGCAATAGTCTAGTTTGGGTCGGTGATAAATGTTTAAATAGGAGGATTTTGTGGTTGGGATGAAGGGATATAACTACAATGGCCTATTGTGGTTGAAAAGGGACATGCTACTGACTAATCAATCCTTACTATTGATTGGGAACTTGTGGACCAAGATCCTACCTCTAAATGTATGGCACATTTTGAACCATCAGTTATCTAATAGGTACTTGAGAAACATGGGGACCTCCTTGTTGCATGAATCCTTATGAAGAAGTGAAAGAAGATTATAGATTTAGCATTTGTCATTGACCAATATTTGCATGTTATTAACTAATCATTTCTTGGTTTTGAACTAGCATATTAGTCTATGATAAAAGAGGTACATTTGTCATTACCTAGCAAGGAGGAACAATAGTTTCCCCCAATTTAGGTGGAAACATATTCATCCTATATTGTATTGATACACTAGATTGTGTCTGCTATTATGGAATACCACTCACTACTTATTAATGGGGAGTATGATTCATCACATTCTATCATTGAGGTATAACATTAGATGTTGTTTGATTATCTAATCTTATAGGTTTTACATTTGAGGAAATAGCTAGTTGAGGCTAGAGTGCAAAAAATCCTATTCCTTGGTATGATGATCTACTCATGGGATTAACTATAGGCACATGTTGTTGGCTAGTTATTTGTGCATTAGTACCACTTTGATCAAAATTGGATGATGCTTACACATTTTCTACTACGTTTGTCTCAGTATTCAGTGTAGAGGATAAAGAAACTTCTTTAATAATTGGCATATGCATCAAGTTATCTACTAGAGTAGTTTGTACAAATGGGTCAAAACTTGGATTTTATTGTCCAATGAATTATATCAGCACTCTTGTTGATACTAGGTTAATGAGAGGCTTACTTACCATGTTCATCTGATTGAAATCACGTGCTAAATTTAAGTAAGTTTGGTATGCTATTTGCATTTGGTTAAAGTGATCTTTTATGATGTTTTTTCCTTGATTAGATATATTAGGGTCTTGATACATTGTTTGGACTAGAGCCATAGCATTGCTAGAAGAAGCCAGTTGATCATAAATGATATTGTGGGGCACTCTTACTAGACTTGTTAAATTTTCATGGGGGAAGTCTGCCAAAAACTTGGCCCCTACCTTTATGGCTCTAACCAAAATCTCATCTTTGTTCTCTAAAAAATATCACTCAAAAAAAAATGGATCATACGTGGAAGCTATATTAGTAGAATATGACTATTAAATAATTGGCTCATCTAATGTTGGTATTGTAGCTTGGTATTGCATGGTTTAATATTGGTCCTATTCAAAATAAGTTGGTGTGTTAATTAGGTATTTAGCTAATGGATCTTGGTTTTGGGCCCCTAATTGAGTATTATAAGAGGGATAAGAATCCATCTCATAAGCAATATTATCCACACAGGTGTCTTGCACCATTTCTTCTTGTGCAACTTCAATACTAATCCTTGGATTGTACATGAGTCCACTACGAGTGTAGGAATACATGTTGGGATTCATAGTCAATGCTTTGTGATAAAAGGTCAAAGAGTTATAAAAACTCTAAAAATGATAAATTATTTCAAATTAGTCTAATATAGGAATTTAAAATTTGCTAGGTGTTTTGGCCAAACATGGAATCAAAAGCTAGGCTCAAACAAGACATGTGCTAGGACTCTTAGCCAAATAATGTCAAAAGCTAGAATTTGAAAATGGATGAAAGTTTTAATATAATGGATTTGAAAAACTTATAACAAACATTAGGCATTTGATTCTTGGTCATGAACTTGATCAACTATGTATAAGGTATGAAACAAAAGACACTTTTAGTAATAGTTTATTTTCTCATAAATAATGGTATAAAACTTGGTTCTTTTGATAAATAGGCTAGACAAAGGTGAGTGGTATAACTATGTTTTAGACAAAGGATGACAAAAGGTACACTTATATTGGTCTAAAAATGTAGGAATAAATTTTATATTTTATGCAAAAGGGTCTATGAAACAAAGTTTGAAATGATTTGGGTAGTGTAATGATGCTCTGCTACCCAAAAGGTGTGATAAAAAAGTTTGTTTCAAAGACTCTCTAAGGCAAAGAAATTTTTCCACAATTTTGATAGCATAACACTACCTTTCTTGACTCAAAATGTTGTGGTATATAGACTTAAAGTGAAAGTGTCTAGCATAAAATGGATTAAGTATATAAAGTGAGGACAACGATTGAGTCTTAAACATCCTTCAACCCAAATTGGAAATTAAACCTAAGTTCCCTCAAGTTTAGTGTAAATGGTGAACCCAATTAAAACATCAACCCTATGAACTTGTAAAGGTGTAATTCTGAATTTAGATTATAAGTGAAGGACTTAAACAACTTTGGTCAAGGTCTAGACTCAATTGGGCAACATAGCTATGCCAAAGTGGATGATATGACTCTCAATAGTTTTGATGAACTTTGAACAAGGAAAATTGATGATCTCATATGGGTAGCATAATACCTATTTCAAATAAAAATGAGGACCATGTGTTTGGTTTGGGATTGTTTGTTCACACCAAGTTTTGAATCCAAAGAAGACTTTAATTTAGGACAAGACCAACTAAAAAATCAACCTTAGATCCTAAACTAACAAGGTTTATTTGGTACTATTATAATCCTTTAATATACATCATTTGAGAGGATTTTAAGTGTTCATACAAAAGTAAATACGTATTATATAGTAGGGTTTTTACACCCCCTTCTCTCAAATGATAGTACTATGACATAGACCTTGAGGTGCACCTTGCACCAACAATCCTTCCACATCAAGTGAGGATTTTGTCTAAGATCTAACAAGTTTCCAAACAATCTAGGGGAATCAATTACATAATGACTTTTATGCCAAACAATTCAAAATAAAATCATGGATTTTGAGTCTATATCACTTAGATTGTTGCAAAAAGGTATAGTCCTTTTTACAATGACTACATCCTACTATTCACTCAGTGTAGTGCGATGTCCAAAGTGCCACTATGTCCCATATGCAACTCTAAAGGAGCCAAATGAATTCAATGTTGAGAGATGAAACCCCAGGTTAAAGCTTCCCCAAATAACTTGTGCGAGGTGATGAAGTTCCCCTCACAAGCCAAGATGCATAAAAAAATAAAGCATGAAAGTAGAAAGACTTTAGGGTCATTTTCAAGGTCACCCAAACTTTGATGAGTTTTTGGGGAGTGATTTAGATGAATTTCTTTCTAAGCCTTAGACTAGGCAACTTGTAATAGGAATGGAACTTTTCATTCCAAGGGTTCCCTATAAGGGACAAATAGAAGAGCATACACACAACATTCCTCTTTTTGCTAAACAAAATTTGATTAAACAACTATTACAAACAAAAATAGACGAGTAGGTTAAATTTTAAAACCCAAATGAAATGTTTTGTGGTATTCATGAGATAATTTATAGATGTGTCCATGGAGAACATGATTGTAAGATTTATCAATCAAAGAGCAATAATAGGAAAAGAAATTAGAAAACCCTAGTTGGCCTATGGTTTGATGTTTAAAGATCTAGTTTACTAAATGTTTAACCCAAATTTGGATTTTAAAATCATACTTGGTAGAAAGGGTCATGGATATATAAATGATAGGCCAAAATGGTGAATATTTAATCTACATAAGGCTAACTAATGTGATAAACTTAGATTTACCATATAGTAAATTTATAAAATTGAGATAGGATATTAATGGAAGGTAATACTAAGATATAAAAATAACATAAAAGATAGTACTTAGCTGGTTCTGATGCTAATGTAAGTCTAGATATGGTACACATAAAAATTAGGTAGGAAGATATTTATGGATCAGTCATCAGATTCTAGATTTGGTGTCTCTAACTCTTTAGATATTTGTGTCAACTAGGATGGTTATGTTGATGCTAGTGTCTTGTATAAAATGTCTACTCAAATAGGATGTGACCACCTAAATGATTTTGGGTTTGCATTCACCTTCACTCTATTGAATTCATATTTGGGTCATGGACTATCAGTGTTGGTGAAATGACAAAACCCTATCTTTTCATATTGAATATGACTTTTGGGGAAATGGGTTAGTGGGCACACAGTGTCAAGCTTACCCACAATGACCCCACTATCAAAGGACACTATCTGCATAGCCAATACTCTAGAATAATTCCTTAAAATAATATATTTATGCCTTATGTGTTATCTTGTGTGAAAAATGTAATGTGTGTAAATCAAGTATAATATCAACCTATCTTATAACTTGGCAAATATGACCTGATGACTACTCCTTTAGTACTTCAGACCTATAACTAGTCTATTACTTTGACTAATATTAGAATAGGGTAGAATAAGAAAGCTTTTGGTAACTTGAGTGCTCTTTTGGTATGATTATTAGGTGAGGAATGAATGAGGTTTGATGTTATATTTAAACTAATCTTATCAAGATAGAAATTAAATTAAAGCACTTAGGCCAAACATTTTAATATGTTTCATTTGAAAATTGGATGACTTTAGGGAACTAAATAATTTCAACAATGAGGACAATAATGTCGATCCCAAGAACAAGATCAAAACTTGCATAGGTATAATATAAGTACATGTTAAACATTCTAGGCAAGATCATATGTTTGTGTCATCAACATAAGGCTAGTCAGACTAAGAGATGGGCCAAGGGGCATAAGATAAATCAAATGAAAGGATTGAAAAAGTAAGGAATCTATAGAACTAAAAGGAAAAATAAAGATATATGTTTGACAAGTGTAAATACTTGAGGTGATACATAATTATTGACATTTATGGCCTTACAAGACAAATATCAACCCCTAACATTAAAAACTTTTGGTGACAACCATCTTAGCCAACTTATGGTGATTTCATGCATGGTCATGTCATCATTGGTCCTATTGAGAGTCTTTGAACATTGTTAGGAGTGTCATGGTGTGTCATAAGGCATGTTTGAATCCATTGTGTCATGGATATCTTGAGTTTTTTTGATGAGGTGACAATGATCATAATGAGCTTGGGGTGAGAGAGATGATTGTCAAGAAGTCTTTAAAATTTCATGAGTGGTTTTAGCCCTTTTTGAGGAGTTTAAGGATCTTTTGGTAAAGTTAAGGTATCTTCATAGGTTCATGGTCATTAGTTCTCATGATATAGGAGCATTTTCAAGCCATTTTATTGTGAGAGGGTCTTTTCAAGGCAATATGAAAGATGTTTAACCTTGCTTCAGTTATGATATGAATATTTATTGGCATGTTGAATTTCATTGTCCATCATATACTCTTTCAAGCTCAATTAGCACCTTTAAACACCCCTTAAGCCATCAATCACCTCATATATTAATTTATAAGACATAGAGGAAGTGTAAATGTTTTAATGTAAATTACATTAAAGATAGTCTTAAAAAGGTCTTATTTACATCATATTTCCACCACTATACATTTCCTAGCCTTAAAATCCCATTTTGAGACCCATTCACACCTTTTGACTAGTCAAATGGCCCCCATATGCCAACTTATGTCCCTCTCACTTCCTCCTACATATTTACTATTTTAAAGTTTTATTAACTCATGTTACCTCTCATTTTCCCCTAAAATGGTGGTTCCCAACTCAAAACATGGAGAAAATGGTGGAAAAAGAAGTTTTTATGTGTTTTCTACATGTGTATGGACTTATATGGATTAATCTGTATAGAGGAATTAAAAATATTATAGGATGAATCATATCTAATGTATCAAACAAGTTTCATGGTATAATTATGTAATAAAAAATCAAAATTGGTCCTCTTACATCATTTACCTTCTTTACAAACCAAGACAACCCTTCATGTTTACACCTAGACAATATGGAGGAGAGATAATGGAGACCCAAGATATTAGCTAGAGGAAGCATACTTGGTCAGATTTCATTCACAATAATTTTTTTTCAAGATAGGTATCATGAGCTCTATGAACATTCCTTAAGAACTTAAGGGATCTGAGTATCATCCATGTCTACATAGGCCAAGTAGAACATAATAGCTTTCAAGGGTTTTTGACTTATTTGGCCAAACCAATGGTGGTTCCTATTTCCTCAAGTCTTGATTGAACTTATCAAATCATTTTTAATGTCTAGATCACATTTATGAGCTTTTAGAACTAGAAAAACTTCCTAACTATAGATTATATAGTTTATAAGTAGATTTAGGTAGTGAACAAAGTATTGAGTGCTCTCATCTTAAAGATTTGGTAATGTTGAGAGATTGGTTGAGTGTGTAATCCTTTTACATACCTCTTTTATCAAGTTTTAGGTCCATTAGTATATTATACACTTAGGATGTTTACAAGGAAGGGGTATACATATGAATCTGAGTTTCACTATGTAGGAACACTGTATATTATTCAATGTTGCCCTTAGAACCTTAGAACATAGTCAAAAGTATAGAATGAGATGTTGGAGTCATGATATGCCATCATCATATCATTTATTTCATGTATCTTATCTTATATGATATCTGCATAGGCCTAAAAACTACCCCCCTTGCCTTCAAATCTCATATAGTCAGTTTTTGTAAAGGTTAATGTTTCTTAGCCAATATTAAGGTTTCTTAAAGATTCCTAGGTTTTAGTTTTTGATTATATGTTCCCATTTTCTACCTCAAAACTTTTATCTTTGCATAGGTATGTGTATAATGGTGTTAAAAATTCTATTGGTTTGTCTTGAAAAGGTTTTCATACTCCATTCCATATCATGTTTTGTCCTCTACCATTTCATGTTGTTTTCACTACCATTACAATGTGTTTAAACCATGTCTTCATGTTCCAACCCCACTTTAATCCACATTCATCCTCATCCACCCTTCCCTCCAATTATAAACTATGTGAGATAGGCTTATACACACCTTATAGCCTTAAAAGACATAATATCATGGAAATTTGGATCTATATAGATCATATACCCTATTGAAGTAGTAAAAGAACACCTACATCATTGAATACAACCACCTATAGATAGTCATTTTTGGAATGTTATGATTAAAAATAAAGGTGAATAAATAGGTGAAAAGTCAAATAACATATGAAAGAAAAACTCCAAAGGAAATAATGAGGTCTCTATGCTCATTCAAGGTCTTCACTCCATAAGGTACTCAGTCCATACAGAGGTGTCTCATGATCACCTACAACCATCCTAAGAAGAGATGAACCAAGTGCATTACAATAAGAAACTTGGGACCTTATTGAACATATTTAAGTGAATGGATCATTTAAAACCCATTATAGCACTAGGGTTGATTCAATATCTTCTCAACAAGATCATTAGGTTGATCTAAAGTCAATATCCTAAGAGAGATACCTACAGGCATATCTACAAACACACTCAATCATGAGCCCAAGAAGTGGGAAGAATAGTGATTGAAGATTTTTAAGGTAAGTGAAGCTTTGAATGAGGTTATGAAATACATAGATAAATTTAAATTTAAAGGATAGAGTCTCAAAACTCAAAAAACAAATATGACCTAACCTTCATGTTGAAGACATCACCTACAACTATCATAAATTATCACTCATAGTGATAGGGTGAGGAACAAAAGAAAATAGAGGACCGATGGTTGTGTGTGTGTGTGTGTGTGTGTGTGTGTGTGTGTGTGTGTGTGTCTAATATATATATTCACTTTTTATATGTGAGTTGAGAAAATAAGGTCCTTGATAAGTCTTAGATACCTAAACCATGATGCATTTAAGTATTGGATCCACTAAGTTGAAAGATTCATCTATAGTAGTGTTAGGCCTAGGTCAAGGAGGATGTGTAAGTTTAAGGTCACATATTTTTTATAATATACTAAATTTGACCTCAAGTAACTCCTTAATGGAGTAAAATCCATAAACACAAGCTTATATAGACCTAAGTGTCAAACACATACAGTCATGAGTACACAATCAACGCTTAAAAACCAATCTTGGGAAAATTTGTTGTTTGAAGACCTCTAAAAGTCTAGTTAGGATCTCAAACTTGGAATATATTATAATTATAGATAAAATAAGATATTCATGATATCATAAGGGTTAGATAGTTAGTGGATATATTCACTATTCTATCTTATAAGTGTCATAGTTTGCTAGCTGCTTATGATGAGACTAGGTTCATTATTTGAAGATTTGAAGCCAAGATAGAGAGTTTAGAATTCATAAAAGGTTTTGAGGAAATTATAGATGTTAATTAATTGTTTTCATATACTATTTGAGGTGAAAACACTCATATTTTGTGTTAAAATTCACTTGAGGTCTAACTAAAGAGGATAAAACAACATAGGCCTATATTCATGAATTAGGACATATAATAGTTAGAGTAATTGTTAGAGTGATAAACATACATGAAGGAGAGGAAAAGAATATGAAAAATGGTGTATTATTTGGATAGTTCCAATTTGAGTATAATGACACTTAAATTGAGTATCATGGTTTACTCATACCTATTAGGTCTAATAGACCTAAGAAAGCCTATATATTCAGACTAGTTTCAAGGGAATAGAGGATGAAAACACATAAAGAAGAAGTGTGGATGAAATAATATGATTTTAAAAGTTTTATAAAACCTAGGTTGAGGTAGAAGTCACTAAAAATTATACCTTAGGGTTTCCCAGTGTTGACTACATACAAACCCTAGGCTAAAAAAGTTAGAGGTATAATCACTGAGAGGGGGGTGAATCCATGAGCCTAGATAATATAACTTCAATTTAAATATTTTATTAATCTTAATCAATTAACACAAGCATTCATTAATCATACACATTATTCATAGTAATGAATAAGAGAGACAATGCAAGATCAAACACATAACACAAGACATACATGGGAAACCCTCTTGGGGAATAAACCCACTCTCAAGCTTGTAAACACTTGGACTAATTTTACTATAAGGTATTATAAACTAGAGACTAATCATGTACTCATAATTATGATTTAGTGAAATCCTTGTTTCACAAAGATCACCTAACCCTAATATGAGCAACTCCTTTAGAACACCTACCTTTAATGAAACACTTGTTTCATAAGGAGCAATTGCCCTTACAGAAGACCAAGTCCTTTAGACCCTCCTTTGAATACCTTCACCTTTGAAATAATGTCTTCAATAAATGATGTTGAAAATATTATTATCACTCTTCACTTCACTCAACACTCCCTATTTAAAAAATCACATTACATACTTGAACTGACAAATAAAGATCAATTAGGACACATTACATATCCCAACTAGCCCCACTTCTTCAACTCTACACACTCAATGCATCCAAAGACACCTTTTAGATCACTCTTCACTCCTCAATAACAAATATATCACCACATAAATAACATGAACAAATGTTCATACACACAATCCACACTCTAAACTATCTCTTAGATCAACCACCAAGCTCACATAGACACCATATGTCCTTTGCTCATCCTCAACTTACAGGAGCACTATTCAGACATCAGAAATATAACCTATAGGTCATACACATAGTCCTCAATTTTTTATTCTTATCAACCCAACCATTGAGAAAACTTGGCCTCTTCTCTTTTTCTCTTTAATGCACGCCCCACTCCCACAAGCCTAGAAACCATCTCCTTTGGTTTTAATTATAGAGAGTCTTCATGATAAATAAATTCTTGATCAGCCATTAGACTTTCCTTAACCCATAAGGATTTTATTAAATCAAGACATGGATCAAAATAATCTTCATCAGTTATCCATAGCATCTACTGGTCACCCTTAAGTAGCTACACCTTTTAATAAGGCCCTTTTAGCTCTTATAAGTCTCATAGAGACCTATTCACCCACTTAACACTTCAACAAGAAAAATAAAAACTTAAGACCACTTACAAAAGCATTTATCCACTCCAAATGACCCCTTAGTAATAACCACATAGGTCCATGACACCTGGAACACCAAATACACACTTGAACCTACCAATTAGGTCACCTTGCTCTTTAGGTCCTCATACACATAAAACATAGTTACAAACTTTTGATTCAAACACAAAAATATCTCACATAACCACATGAAAAATTCATATAAATAGAACCTCAAAGATATTTTAAAAATCTCCATGTGACTTAGACACTCAAACACATGTTAAAACACCTCAAACTATCTCACTCAAGATGGCCACTCAAATTGGTTATACATAGTCAAAATACAACTAGTCTAATATGATTTTCCATATCTGATCAATAGCATAATATGAAAACCAATTCCTTCTCATAAGTCTTTGGACTTATAAAACATCTTCATGCTCATTTTATTCTTCAACTCAACTCAAAACATCTTCAACTTACCTTTGTAAGATGGTCACTTAAACAACTAGTAACCTTTAAGAACATAGTCAACTTCTTAACATTTGTTCATACAAAATATCAATTGGTCAAACCTTAAAATACAACACAAATCATACTCATGGATTATAAAACACTCCCAAATATCTAATTCATCATGAGACATCAAAACAACATCAACACAAGCTCAAACATTCTTCTCAGGTCACTTGTATAATAGAAATGAAAATACAATCAACTTTGAACCTCAATAATTGTGACTATACACACTTTCAGATCTTCAAATCAGGTTCAATAGATGTGGCATGGATTCATATCCATCTTTTATTTTTCTATCACCACAAATTAATTTTGGATCAAAAGGTATAGTTCAAATTCTATAGACTTGTTATTCCCTTTGCAAAATAAATCAAATATTTAAACAACAATGGTCACAATTAAAATTCAAACATTTTTCTCACATATTGTGTCCTCGCTACTCAAATAAATTACACATTGATGATCTTTTCTAAACTTTAATGCATAAGTGTCAATTCTCAAACATTAAACATTTGACAGTTGACCTTATCTCATGCCATCTAGAAACTTTGACTCAATGTGATTATCAATATTCTATGCATAGATCAGTCTTTAACACTGCTAAAAAGCTATCACTTTGAACTTTTGACTTTAATATGCACCATTTATTTTTATCTATATGATCACCCACTCACTGTTGATCCTTGGAAAAAACATGGTCTTTATCTCTTCTCAATGTTAAACATCATGCACCTATCTTTATCTTGCTGCTTCTTAAAATCTTGGAGTAAACACACTCCGTTGATATTGATATAACTTTTACTTGTGTATAAATAACTATGGAAACCATTGAAATATTCCTAAAAGGCCAAATTTTCACATTAATAACTTTCTCCTTACTTCCTTGCATATTCTCAATTTTTTTCCATATTATCTCCTCACATAGGAGAATCCAACCATGTGATAAATTTCTCCTAGAACCCTCACACGTGTGAGATATATTTCCATTAAAATTCATTCTTAAAATCTTCTATCATAGAGCCAACTATGCTTAGAAAGTACTTGGATGACCAACTTTTCTCCTGCATAACATTTACCATGATTTGGCACATGATATGAAAATTAGCATATAAATAAACTAGGCTCAAAATTGAATAAACCCATATGATCAACTTATCTTGACATTTTCACATGTGCAAGATATAACACCATCAAAATGCTTACTTAGCTTTTCTAGTCACATGCAAATTTGACTATGGAAAAAAATACTCAACCTTCTTGGGAGCCCAACTTTACATATGCATATCTTTTGACGTGATTTGTTGTATGACCTAAAAATTAGCACAAATAAAATAGGCATAAAAATGAAGAAATACATTTGATCATTTTTTCCTAACACCTCCATGCATGTAAATTTTGACCTTATTAACATGCTTACTCAGCTCTTCCTGGCCACATGTAAATTTGGCTAAGTATGTGAAAATAATGAATTATGACTCAAAATAAACCTTTAAACCCTCATATATCTGACCATGATTAGATGTATGACTTGAGATTTAGTGCATATCAACTAGGCACAAATGTGATCACAACCATATGACCAACTCCCCTTGTATCATCTACATGTGGCAATGGTGACATCAACAAATTGCCTACTCAGATTTTTTGCCACTAGACCCAAACTATCTAGATGAAATAAAGAAATAATATATGAGATACACTCACTTCCATAATCATTAAAATCACTCTTGACACCCCATAGGTATTCTAAAACATGTTAATAACAATAATATCATCCATAAAATTCCTCACTTAGTCAAACACTAAAGAACCATGTTGGAACACTAAGGGTCATTGAAGCACACTTTATCATTATCATTCTAGCACACATGACACCTCATCAACATATTTGGTCACCTTAGATACATCATTGAAAAACCTACAAAAATATCCCCCTTTGTCATTGATGTCAAACACTAATATAAACATTATGCTTATACTCAGTCTCTTTCTTTAGGTTCTTTCTCCCCCTTTGACACAATGACAAAGTGGGTTAAACTTGTGATCCTATGGACCTAAAAAAGATATCAAGGACCAATAATAAGAAGATACCATCTATAAGAGATTATGAATACTCCCCTTAACATTTAGTAAATTTATTCTCACCATGATCTTCTCAAACAACTCCATGACTTCAATTTTTTGATCATACATAGCTTCTATGAAGACAAAATATTCATGAACAACAGAAACTGCATGAACTTACCTTGAAAACATTAAGAGGGACTGATCCTAAGTCACTTGAGCTTAGGAACCTTTTTATTTTAATATATTTAGACCATTTCCAACAAATATGAATCAATATAATTTCCTCCATTTCTTCTCTCATATTCAACTACACAGTCGTTTAATCTTAAGACTTGACTAATTACAAAGCTCCCCCTCACATCATGCATATCTCTTCAATCCATTAAAATTAACTAACTTATCTCCCCCTAACTCCATGACATACATAAATTATCATCAAAATAAATTAGAGAACTTATTCATGATATCAAATATATGACAACACATTCTCCTCATCCTTCATATCAACCTTGTCTTATAGTCTTTCAACATTTGATCGATCAATTTGAGAAACATAAATTGAAAGGTTCTTACCTTCAAAACCAATAAAATTTAATGTATCTTGATCCCATTTAAACAATATTAACGTACATTTATATGCAATATAATATCTTGAAACCTCATCAGCCTTGATTAGACACCTGAAAACATCAATTCCCTACTTTCAGACCTTGCACACACAGGTCTGCCAATCAACAATGTCCTTCATAGTAATCCAACACATATTCTCATGAACTTATTTGTCTTATAACAACAATTAATATCCAACCAAAATCCATCATTCTTCATCTTTTTTTAAAGTGTATCCTTGAAGCTTACAGATAGACACCCCCTTGACATAGAGAGACTAAAAGTCCCAAAACTTTGGAGAGTATCATATGTCCATAATCTCATCTATCTTTTAGTCTTGCTTGAATTTGAATGAATTCTTGACTTCATTATTTTCTTCAAATTTGTCAATAAATGATTTCAATATAAACTCTTGTCTTCCCTTCATATCTATCATGGAAAATAAACCATCTTTGGTCTCAATCTGATCTCTCCTGATAGGCTTAGGTTTCCATACCAATTTGTGACCTCTTCCTAGCACATTAGGGGTTCCATACTACTTATTTTTCTTTGAGAAAAAATTCAACCTATTCTTATAATACCTAGCAATGTGACCAACTTTATGACATCTAAAACAAATAATATCATTCATACCTTTTGTTTGATGATGATAATGATCTTCTTTTTCTATCTAGACATAAGGCAAATTCTCTTAGCATTCTTGTATCTTCTTCATGTCTAATTTATTCTTTGTTGTAGAAGGTATTCAACCTTGATCATGATTATCCTTCATATATTTTGGTCTCAACACCATTACATGAATTTTAATAACATCTTTCCCTTTGTTAAGACTTGAGTGTTTCTTCAAAATATCCTTGTGGAGTCTAGCAATATGTCCTATCTTATTGCAATTATATAAAAAATATCATTCAACATAACTTTTTATTGATGAGTTATGACTTCTCCATGACCAATTTATCCTTCTAAGGCTCCATGTGAACTCATTCTAATAGATCATCTTTCTACAATATCTTTCCCTATGACCACATCGATAACAAAAATGACAATGGCATGAAAATAACTGACATACCTTATTACATTAGGCTATCTAACTAGTCTTCTTTCATTCCTCTTGACCTAAAATGACTTATTTTGATATTATTCAAGCTTACTTATATTGAAAACAAATTACCCATGTTCATTCTTCAATAAATATAACTTAGTTTCCAATTAAATACACTCATCTTCTTTAGATCTTATACTTGAAATAAAAACCATAAATTGACCTCTAATAGTTTGTATAGTCTCTTTATCACTCTTATCTTATTTATCCATGTTATATTTTATCTGACATGCTTTCTCTAACAAACTTCACTCAATAAAACTAACTTGTACTTCAAGACCTTTGATCACATACTATATACACCCTGAATTGGTCAAGCAACCACACATATCATGTCTTTTCATAGTCCTCTTCATAAGAGACTCTGACTAGAGAATACGAGCCTTGTTCACACTAGCCATGTCTTTATTTTTGCTTATCTTGGTGTAGTTTCTTTATTTTATCACCTTTTTACTCATTACCAGTCATATAGAACCTTTTAACCAATGATTCCACCTCAGCCAGATAGTATTCCTCATGCCAATCCTATTCTCCTAGGTCCCAAGCTTGTAGGACATGAGTGCCAGATTTGGACTAAATCATCATACATATAAGTGTCATATTTTTGGAACTCTTTTCCATTTGCATTTTGAGCCCCAAAAACCATTTGTCTTCACTTAATAGGTCCCTAACCATTCTTAGCCCCTCTCTTAAGTTTTGTTTACCTTTTTGATGCAAGCTAACATGAATAAAGCTCCCCAATTCAAAATAAAGATCCCCTATATAAAGGACTTCACAAGGCATTTTATATCTAGCACTTACTACTTTGGCACACTAAGTAATTAAAATTAGTCAATAGTATAGCTCAAAACTCTACATCACATATAAATTTGCATTCTTAATTAAAGAAGGGCCTAAACAAAATTTCATTCTTACATCTGGTATGTGCATTGATTATGAATGTTCCCTAAGGGAGAAATACATTTGATCTAAGACCCTAGCTTGATGGTTGATGTAGGTAGCAATCAAGATAGCAAGGGTTCTAGATTGTTTGATCATACTTCCCCTAACCTAGTTTTTTCCCTTTTACTTTTGATGTGTTTAGTATTTTGTGTGTGTAGGTAGACCTATGGTTTAAGAATAAAATAGGTTATAAATCACTATATATAAGTGATCATGGAGAAATAAATACACTTACAAGACCCAAAAACTAGATCACACCAGAATCTAGAATCAAAAATTGATTTGGAAAACAACAACAAAAATAAACTACAGTGCTAGAGACCAAAGCGTCCCATTTTTTGCACTCCTATCCTTTCATTGAATGAAATCTAGATTTAGATTTTTGATATCTTTCTAGTCCTGTACAATAGGTTCAACCTCTATATCAATCGTCTTAACCTTCTTTTTAAATAAGCTATTTCCTTTCCCCATGTAATTGATTTGATCAAATGGATATAAATTTGTGTTTTACTATACTTGATTATATTTTAACCCTTAGTCCAACCCCTTTATTTTTTAGGAACTAAACTCTAGTTTCCTAAAAATAATAAAACATTTGGTGAACTTGACTTGCTTTGAACAAATATCAAACCCTAGGTATGCCTAAGGTTTTTCCTTCACAATTTTTTGCAAAAATTCAATTTCAAAATTCTAATTTTTTATAAATTTTTGTACATTTATTTTATTCAAATTTATTTAGAATTCAAATTATTGTAATAATTTCAAGATTATAAAACTCTAACCTAAAACCCTAGATTTCCAAACTAGGTCCTCTAACCCTAAGCCTTCCTCCCTTACAATTTTAGATTTTTTTTTTGGAATTTTTGTAGATTGTTTGGAGTGTCAAAAATATTTTCAAAATCACTATGTTAGTAGTAATTTTTAAATTTATTTGTTCAATAGTAATTTTACATAATCTCTTTGGTGAAAGCAATAAAATGGCCACTAAGGCACTTCTTCCCTCTCATGCCATAGATAAATTTATAAAAAATTCTCATAATTATGACAATGAATGGACAAATTTGAAAAATTACACATTAGCCAAAAATGAAGAAAATGATTTCATTTACAATTAAGATAACTACTATTATTTTAATGAGGATTATGATGATGCATATGAAAGTGATAGTCAAGAAAAAGTAGATGCATCTACTTCTCTTAAATCTATCTCTTTTCTTCCCTCTTTTAAAGAAAATAATTTTGATAAATAGGAAAGGTACTTTTCACCTCATTCTCATATGCACAATGCATCAAATGAACAAATTAGTCATGCATTTCCATGTGAACCTCTCATTGGTGATAATTTGCTTACATTTAAACCTAGTTTCTCCCTCTCTTTTGCTACTTCTATGTTCAAATTACAACAATATAAATGAAACATAATCAAATATCTAATGCATAATTCAAATGATCAATCTCATGTTCTTAAATCTACTTTGTCATCTCAAACAATGACAAAAAAATGTTTAAATGATAAATATATTACTCTTACTTCTCATATTGAAAATTAAAATAATGCATGCACTCCATTCAAGGATAACATAGATGCACATAACATTCCAATTTCAGATGATAATTTATTGCATATTAGAAAAAAATTAACATTTTCTCTTACCCCTCTCCCTAATAATAATGGAAGTGATAATGAGTATCATAGTGAACACAAAAATGAATATAACAATGAGAGTGAATATGAAAGTGATACTTCTACTTCTCCTCTGTCAAATGAAAAAAATCATGATTGTGATAATGCATGGAATAATGATGACTATTATGTATATAGTGAAGAAGAAAATGCATCTCATGATTCTAACCCTTCTCTCACTCCTTCTCTTAAATATAATGCATTACAAAATGTTTCTTCTACTTCTATGCATATTTCTATTTCAAATGATGCACATGTCAATGATAACATCGCATCTTCTATTCAATTATAATGTGACTCACTAAATACTAAAGATACCAATGAATCTTCCAAGACACCCCTTACTAAAGTAGCACATGTTTCTCACTCTTCACCCAAAGAGAATGGAAGCCCACATACTTATACTAAGGTCCAAGTTACCATTCCTTCAAAGGATCAAGTGAACACACCCCATCTCTATCATCTAATTGATAAATGTAGCATTCCCATGGATAAATAAATGATCAAATTCAATGTTTAAATGAACCACTTCAAGATACTAATATACCATCCCAAGAGATTATTTCTTTGATACATGTAGTTGGTGAATTACAACACCAATTACATCTCCTTACTTTGGAAAACAAGGCTTATAAGTCTTGGATGGATTCTAATCACTTACATGGTAACCCTCTTTCCAAGACATTTATCAAAGCTTAATTACCTAAGTATTTTTATATACCATCATTACCTCAATTTGATGGAATTGACGATCCATTCTTACACCTTAAAACCTTTATTAAGGCTTTACCATTTCATGTGAGTCCTTTGACTATACTTAAGTTGTTCTAGCAGACATTAGTGGGTAATGCACATAATTGGTTATTTCATCTAATCCTCATTAGTTC
This sequence comes from Torreya grandis, assembly GCA_037957365.1. Classification (NCBI taxonomy): domain Eukaryota; kingdom Viridiplantae; phylum Streptophyta; class Pinopsida; order Cupressales; family Taxaceae; genus Torreya; species Torreya grandis. The sequence continues at coordinate 489,944 of JARHVA010005909.1, read as the reverse complement.
CTTGCATACATATGATGACTTAGAGGAGGCATTTCTTGGATATTACATTACAAACATGGGCCCTAACATTACATATGAGAAACTTGACACATTGCATCATAATACTTCAGAGTCAATTAGTGATTATATCTTACGATTCAAGACTCATATGTTAAGATTAATCTATAAAACAATAGATTTAGATATTTATCATATCTTTAATAAGGGGCTTTACCAACCCCTCCTAGATCATATATTATATTAGATAGAGTCCTCTTTTAGGCACTTATGTTATACAGTTTTTGCCTTGGAGAAGAAATTAGGATTGATTGAGTCATATTCAGTTGATCATATTAGTCTAGATTTCATAGCATTACCTCCATCTAGAACTCCTAAGACTCAGCATCCACCATGTCTAAAACAAGATAGGAGAGCACAACTAGAAAATCAACTAGTTAAGAATAGAGAGCTATTTTTTGAGGACCACTTACAGTATGCACTATAGATAATAGAAGTAAGGCACCACTATAGTTTGATTCAGAGTGAGATAGCCCATATATCATATTATCATCACTACTAGATAAGAGGTTAATCACATTGCATTTTACTCATTATTAAGATCCATATCTCCTACATAGGCAACCACATCAACCCTTATATAAATATCATCGTATCCATGGACATAGAGACAATGATTATTATGGACTCAAGGATTATATTAATAGATGTGTTGATAAAAACATCATAACATTTACATCAGGGGCACCAAGATCTCTTGCATCATGGAACCATAGACCTCATTCCTCCATTAATAAGTCATCCCAAGACATTCCTTCACAAAAATCATCAATCACTCATCATGAGAGTAATGTGGTTTCTAGGATAGAGCCTCATAAGAGATATCCTATCCCATCTACTCAGAGGGTTTGGAAACTAGTATAATGAGACCATCCTACATATAGCAGTGTAGTCTATGGAGTACATAGTGTAGTTACATATACATATCTAACATAGTCACAGGCACCATAAAAAAGTTTCTAAGGTCCTATCTCATGTAGCAACCCACTACAGTTAAGATTAGATGAACCCACATCATAAAGTATTAATCTAGATATATATTCACTATAACTAAGTTTTTAGGGACCTATTTCACATAGTAGCATACTAATATTGAGATTAGATGAGCTCCCATCATAGGTTATAGTTTCATCTTGATATATTACTCATTCATACACATTATAGTAGAGGCCATAGGGTGTTATTTCATGTAGCAATCCACTAAGCTGATGGAAAGATGAGCCTCCTTCATAGCACATAGTTTTAGTTATACATCCATTGAGATTGCATATTATAGAGTCTCCACATATAGATATAGTTAGTGCACCATAGACAACATTAGATATAGGGAATGTTCTTACCCAACATGAGTAGTATAGACACTTGTTCAGTTGGCCATCAAGCTTCAAAAAGTGATATAGTAACCATGGGGATAACATGCACATAGAAATATCTTACATCCCCTTATACTAACAAATAACATTCCTAGTTATAAATAACCATCCCTAACTAAACCAAATTATCTAAATCTCAATCTTACCATTATCCTACTTTACCAATATTAAACCAATTCACTTTATCAAATCAATTTACTAATTACATAACAACAAAGTTTTTAATCACATATGATTCAAAATCAATACTAGCATCACACTTGAACCTATCAACAATAATCAAATCACATCCCAAATACCATTTTACCAAACATATGCAACCTCAACATCAATTCCAAATGAACTATTTCTAATCAACCATTTATAATAAATATACCAATATACTCCAAATTCCATAACATAATATGCTTAAGTCAAAATAAACAAGTATCAATATATATAATGATTTTTCAATACATAAACACTAGTATCAAGTATAATCAATCATGAATGGGTAGCAAGTCCTCATTCTCAATCTCACTCTCTTCACTAGTGCTAGTCCCATAATCTACCCTAGCACTCGATGGCATCACACCTCTTTGAGATGTTACATGCCTCTTACAATGACTCTCTCACTCTAGTATCTGACCATGCTCCTCACACAAATATAGACATCAACTTTGAGGATCTATATACTCATCCATGATCCTCATGCTAATAGATCGAAAATCAGGTGGAGGCATCCTATGCTTATCTAGCTTAACTCTCAACTCATATCTCTCTCCTCCTACCCTAACATATGAAGCTATCACTATAACAACCCTATCAAATAGATGAGCATGAATATCAGTCATGACCATTGCTTTCTCTATCAATCCTTCCTCTAATGCATCATCAAGTATATACCATGTAAGATTTTAGAGTGTCAACTCAATTATGGTCTATTAATAATCATCATCTTCACCTCTTACCTTATCTTGTGGTCTCTCTTGAGCATCTCCTACTTCATATGTGCATAAAGTGTGAGACTACATTATCTATATACTTTGAAATCAAATTACAAACACAAATTTATATATATCTTAGATGTAATCATTATTTACCTCCCATCATCTAGACTGGCTCAAGATTCTCATACTCTATAACATCCCCTCCATCAATAAGATACAATAAACCCCATCAATGTCTAGCTCACTATGTGATATATGCATCTATACATCCAACATCATCCACATCTAAAATATCTATGACTGCATTTGTCATATCCAAAATTAATAGTGTGAGCTTAGCCTTAGTAGGTCTCACATGAGCTCTTACCCTCATAGATGCATACTCCTCACCCATATCCATGCTGATAGGCACACATTTTGTGGTACGCCAAACTATCTACTAAGGCACTTATACTGAAAGCACTCATATACCCCATCCTAGCAATCATGAATCTAATATATAACCCTCATGTATCATAGTTGTACTCCATCGTCTACCCACCTAGGAAATCCTTTGTAAGGCCTCCATATGATGTCATCAACCACTAATCCATGTAAAAACCACCTATAATGGTCCATCTTAAGGGATTAGATAGCTAATGTGCTCATCCACCACTCTCAAAATGGTTGTGGAGGTGCCCAATTTGCCCTTGGTAATTTAAATAGATGCATAATTACTATGTACTCATAGGCCCAACAATGTAATAAGGTTATCATACTCACCCTACCACTGAATAACACCTAGGTAAATATATAGAGATCCATATATAGGTGGGCTAGCATAGTCCTCCCCATGATAATATAATACCATATACCTTCATGCTTCACATAATCATATGCATCTTGTATGTAATAAATACTCCACTCCCATCCACAACAATAAAAAATGCCAACAAGATAGCCAACCACTTTTATAAGTGTGGAAAATTAGACTACATAATGACTAACAATAGCACATCACTATCACTACCTCTCTGATGTATACCCAAAATCACACTAACAAAATACAAGGATGCATGATCAATCACATCAGCACTCATATCATCTTATACCATCACTCGCTACCCACTAACCAGTAAATGTAGTATATGATACACATACTCTAATGTTAATCATCTCCCCTATAAGAAGTTAGAAAGTACATGTATCTACATTCTAACTCTTGCATAAGGCATTCATTAGATATTGATCCCACAACATTATACCTAGGTTAAACACATGACCTAACCCTACCCTATCCATAACCACTCTCTCATCAATAAATAATGATAGTAGCCTTAATATCTCCATCACCTAACCCATATAGAACTCTCTCATCCATACCTCACCTTTAAAAACACTAGAAATAACACATCTATCAATTAACAATACCAAATCAAAATTTAAGACAAAAAATAGTGAACAAGTCAACATCATAGAAAAATTATGCCTTTAGGAAAACAATACTAAAACTTGGATAGGAACACTGAACTTGACATAGGAGCTAAAAATAGAAAAAAAGTTTCTTATACTACTTTTAGGATCTCAAAAACACCAAAAAAAGGCCAAAAGGTTGACAAACACTAGGTGTTTGAATTACTTACTAGGGTCACATCACCACCAGCATTAACCTAGGCTACTAAATGCTCAATCTAGGTCACAATAGGTGTTCATCTCCTAAACATTGTTCTCTCTCTAGAGCTCAAAATCTCTACCTAGTCAATGCATAAATGAATCAAGAATCAATCCAATTTCCTTATATTAACCAACTTTTTCATTCAAAACAAAAAACCATTTTCCCATAACTCTAACCTTGAGACTCTATTTTTCAAATATTTTCCTTTCATGGAATCATAACAATGATACCTTTGACATCAGTAAAGATTCACTCTCTTACTATATTAACTACCTACTATGGCACAAACATTTGTATATATTTCTTATACCTAGACACACACCTTGATCATGATGAATCAAAAACATGTTTTAATCTCAACAACACAATCTAACCAATCCAATAACCTTTAAACCTATTCACAACATACCAACTTTGTTTCTATAACCATGCCACTAGTCATCAGTTTTGGTTTGACCTCCTCTATCAAATATTTCATCCCTCTCCCTAGAAGGGGGGCATCATTCATACTATTTATATTTCTACACTTACCCAACATACCCATCTACTTTCATAAGTGGATGCACCATGGTTCTTACACATCTAAGTATTTAGATTATTAGATTCAACTTAGATCAATTGAGATATATAGTGATTCAAATTATGTGGGTCACTCAACATCAATCAAGACATTCAGAGGGATATAACTTTGGTTTATAGATACATAGACTATTTAGATATAGTGGGTCAAATCTTATGGATTCATAGTGATTTCAATATAGATACACAAACTATTCAACTATAGTGGGTCTTATCATATGTATTCATAATGATTTTAGTATAGATACAAACTCATATACTAGATTTGGGAGCATGTACATACTACACATCTCACACATACAACTTCACATAGTGTGACATAATTTATAGAATCATATAACAAACTATAAACATAGTGCAGAGCATAGTGTTTTGAGTCTCTAATTTTACACATGAGGCATGGTAAGATATGCCATATTACATGTGGCTATACAATTACTAGATTATATAGATGTATCACTCGCATGCCAGATTTGGGGGTATGGCACACATGTTCATGTTCTTCATCACTAAGGATTATATAAATGGAATGAAAATACATCCCATTCTCTTCTTGTACATTGACCAGAGTTTCAAATTACACCCAATTATACCCAGGTTGTCACTAGGTTGGACTACATAACTATCTATAGTGGTTGGTCTATTGTATTAGTCAAATCTAGACTACATGATTTAATGTAGGATAGAGGATAAACATTAGTTTTGGGCCTCGAAGAATTTCTTAGTTCTAGTTCAGATATTTAGAGGTTGGGCATGACATATTTTTCTCTTCATGTTAGACATATTTTTATACACATTCCATATTACATGATTTTATGTGGGACAAAGGACATATATTAGTTTTAGGCCTCTGAGCATTCCTCATCTTTAGTTAGATTCAGTATAGGGGGCAAGCAATGCTCTCCACCATGATACATGGATTATACATTTAGATTCAATATAATGTCATCCACTCTATGGATTCCTTCTCTCTCTAGGCACTATTCAACTCTCCATCCACTTTTATGGCCAATAAGTGAGTTGGATCCTTGCAGGACATTCACCTCCACATAGGTAGGTTCAGGTATGCATTTTCTTCTTCTCTCTTCTACTCTAGTATTTCATTTCTTTTCATCACTAGAATAAAAGGGGGGGAATATATACACCCTAAATTGGTCAAGCAATCATACATATCATGTATTTTCATAGTCCTCTTCATAGGATACTTTGACTGGAGAATATGAGACTTATTCACACTAGCCATGTCTTTATTTCTACTTATCTTGGTCTTATTTCTTGCTTTTGTCACCTTTTTTCTCATTACCAATCATCTCAAACCTTCTAACTAGTAATTCCACCTCAGTTATACATTATTACCCATACCAATCTTGTTCCCCTAGGTCTTGAGCCTGTAGGATATGAGTGCTAGAATTGGACTACAGTTTTAGACATAGAAGTGTCCCATTTTTGGTGATCCTATCCATTTGCATTTTGAGCCCCAATGGTCATTTGTCTTCACTTAACAAGTCCCTAACCCATTTTATCCACTCCCTTAAGTTTTGTTTATCTTTTTATATTGGCTAATTTTAATAAATCTCCTAAATTCAAAATAAAGAGTCTCCTATATAATGGACTTCACAAGGAATTTTATATATCGCACTTACTACTTTGACACACTAAGTAATTAAAACTAGTCGATAGTATAGCTCAGAATTCTGCATCATATATAGATTTACATGCTTGATCAAGGAAGGGACTAGGTGAAAGTTTCTTACATATACCATTCATGTTAATTCTGTAAGTTTTCTAAGGGAGAACTAAATTTTATCTAAAACCCTAGCTTGAGGCTTAATATAGGCATCAATCATGATAACAGTGGTTCTAGATCAGGCGATCATATTTCCCTTAACCCAATTTTTTTCCCTTTTGATTTTGATGTGTTTGTTGTTTCATGTGTATAGGTATACCTAGGGTTTGAGAATAAAATAGGTTATATAATGATACATATATGTGATTGTGGAGAAATAAAGACACATACAAGACTTAGAAACTAGACTATACTAGAATCCATAATGAAAAACTAATTTAGACAATAGCACCAAAAGTGGACTATAGTGCCAGACACTAAAGTGTCCCATTTTTGGTGCTCCTATCCTTTCACTAAATGAAAGATAGATTCAAGTTTTTAATATCTTCCCAATCTTAGATAGTAATTTTCAACCTCTATATTAGCCGTCTCAGCCTATTTTTCTAGATAAATCATTTCCTTTCCCTATGTAATTGATTTAATAAAATTGATATAAATATATGTTTTACTATATTTGATTATATTTTACCCTTTATTACAGCCCCTTTATTTTTTAGGAACTAAACTCCAACTTCCCAAAAATAATAAAACACAAACCTCATTTTGTGATACCTCCTTATGAGCTCAACTCCTAAATCTACTTCATCTTCCTCGCTATTATATAACACTTCTTCATCACAACTATCATGGAAAACTTCTTCATTACTCATGATGTCCTTTTCTTTTGAACTCAAACTTGCCTTGGAATCTTGTAGCTAAAACTTGAGGTCATTCATAACCATCTTATCGCTTTTAATATCTTTATTCAAAGTAAACATTTATTCCTCAAGTGCCTTAATCATAGTCTTCCCCTATTTATTCTCTTTCTTTAACTATTTATCCATCTTTGTACCTACTTAGAATATCCTTCAAGCTATTAAGATTCATCCAAAGGACTGGCTCGGATACCAATTGTTAGAGGTATAATCAGTAGGGAGGGTGAATTTGTGAGCCTAGATAATCCAAATTAAATTTGAATCCTTTCTTACTCTTAATAAATTACCATAAACATTCATGAAGCATAAACATTATTCATATTAATGAACAAGATATATAATTCAAGATCAAGAACATAACACAAGAGATACATGGGAAACCCTCTTGGGGAATAAAACCCACTCTCAAGCTTGTAAATACTTTGACTACTTATCTTATAAGGTATTATAAACTAGAGACTGATCATGTCCTCCTAAAAAAGATTTAGTGAAACACCTATTCCATAAGGAACACCTACCCCTAAGATGATCAACTCCTTTAGACAACCTACCTTTAGTAAAACACCTATTTCACAAAGAGTAACTACCCCTAAGGAAGACTAAGTCATTTAGACCATCGTTTGAATACCTACACCTTTAAACTAATATATTCAACACCTGATGATGGAACTATGATTATCACTATTTACCTTGAATCAACACTCTTTATTAGCTAAAGCACATTACATACTTGAACTAAAAAATAAAGATCAATTAGGACACATTACATATCCCAACTAACCACACTTTTTCAAATCTACACACTCAATACATCCAAAGACACCTTTTGGATCATTCTTCACTCCTCAACAAAAACTATATCACGACATCAATAACATGACCAAATGGTTATACACATAGTCCACACTCTGAACTATCTCTCATATCAACCACCAAGCTCACATAGACACCATCTATCCTTCACTCATCCTCAACCTACAAGAGAACTATTCAAACATCATAAATATGAACTATACATCATATAAAAATTACTCAATCTACTTTGATCATTAATATAACCATTGGGCACACTTAACCTCTTATCTTCTTCACTTCAATGTACACACCACTCCCAAAAGCCTAGAAATCGTCTCCTTTGGTTTCACTATATATAGAGCCTTCATGATAGAAAACCTTTTAGTTGGCCATTAGACTTGCCTTAACACTTAAGGCTTCTCTTACATCAATACATGGATCAAAACAATATTCATTTGTTGGCTATAACATCTATGGATCACCCTTAAGAAGTTACACCTTTTAATAAGGCCCTTGTATCTCTTATAGGTCTCATGGAGACCTATTCAACCATTTAACACTTAAACAAGAAAAATAGAAAATCAAAACCTCTTCCAAAAGCATAGGTCCACTCCAAATGACCCATTAATCACATCCACATGGTTCCATGCCACTTATAACACTAACTCAACACTTGAACTTACCAATTAGGTCACCTCGCTCTTTAGGTCTTCATACATATAAAAAAAAGTCACAAACTTAGAATCAAACACACAAATAAGTTAAATAACCACATGAAAAATTCATATGAACAAAACCTCCAAGATCTTTGAAATATATCCATGTGACTTAAACACTCCAACACAATCCAAAACACCTCAAACTATCTCACTCAAGATGACCACTCAAACTAGTTATATATAGTCAAAATACATCTAGTCTAATATAATTCTCCATGTTTGATTAGGGAGCATAATATGAAAACCAATTACTTATCATAAGTATTTGAGAACTATACAACATATCTATACTCATTTTATTCTTCAACTCAGATCAAAACACCTTCAACTTTCTTCTGTAAGATGGTCACTTAATCTTCCATTAACCTTCAGGAACATAGTCAAATTCTTAACCTTTGTTCATAGAATATCAATTGGTCAAACCTCCAAAGAATACAAAGATCATCCTCATGGAGTCTAAAACACTCCTAACTATCTAAGTCATAATGAGACATAGAAACAAAATCAACACAAGCTCAAACATTCTTCTTAGGTCACTTGTATAATAAGCATAAAAACATAATCAACTTATAACCTGAATAACTATGACTGTACACATTTAAAGATCATCAAATTAGGTTCAATAGATGCACCATGGAGTCCTCTTCATATTTTATTTTTAAAACATCAACAAATTCATTTTATATCAAATTTTATAGTCCAAATTATACATACTATTTATTCCCTTTGCAAAAAAAATCAAATATTTAAATGACAATGATCACTATTAAAATTTGACCACTTTGCTCACATATCAAGTCCTCACTACTCAGATCAATTATAAACTATAGATATTTTCCAATACATAATTCCTAAGCACCAATGCTTAAACATTAAACAAGTGACATTTGACCTCATCTTGTGCAATATAGAAACTTTAACTTAATGTGCTCCATCAATATTCTATACATAGATCAATATTTTAACAATGCTAAACAACTGTCACTTTAACCTTTTGAATTTAATACACACCATTGATCTTTATCTATATGATCACCACTAAATGTTGATCCTTTTAAAAATATTAGTCTTTATCTCTTTTCAATGTTAAACATCATGAATCTATCCTCATCTCACTACTTGTTGACATCTTAGAGCAAACGTGTTCCTTCAATCTTGCTAAAACTTTAACTTGTGAAAAAATGACTATGGGAACCATTAAAATATGCCTGGAAAGCCAACTTTGCATAGTCATGACTTTTTCCTCACTCACTCACTTGTTTTCAAATTTGGGCCATATGATCTACTCACATAGGAGAATCCAACAATGTGACAAATTAATCTTATAACCCTCACATGTGTGAGATATATTACCATTAAAATTATTTATTAAAATCTTCTATCATAGAGCCAACTTGTTTATAAACTACCTAGGATACCAACTTTTCTCCTACATAACTTTTACCTTACTTTGGTGTGTGATCAAAAAATTAGCATAAATAAACTAGTCTCAAAACTAAATAAACCCATATGATCAACTTTGGTTGACATCTTCACATGTGTAATATATAACACCATCAAAATGCCTACTTAGCTTTTCTAGTCACATGTAAATTTGGCTAAGTATGGAAAAACATAGTCAAACTTCTTGGGATCCCAACTTTACATATGCATATCTTTTGACATACTTTGTCACATGATCTAAAAATCAGCATAGAAAAACTAAGCACAAAAATGAAAAAACCCATATGATCATTTTGTCCTGATAGCTCCATGTGTGTGAATGCTTACTCAGCTCTTTTTGGCCATATGCAAATTTGGCTAAATATGGGAAAACAATGAATTATAATTGACAAGTGAACTTTGCACCATCATATCTTTGATTTTGCTTTGATGCATGACTTGAGATTTAGTGCATATCAACTAGGCACAAATGTGATCAAAACCATATAACCAACTCCCAATGACTCATCCACATGTACTAATGGTGATTTTAGTAAACTACATACTTATATTTTCTATCACTGAGACTAAAACTATCTAGATGAAATAAATAACCACCAGATGAGATCCACTCACTTCCATACTCATTCTAGGAACTCTTCACACTCCATAGGGATTCTACAACATGTCCATACCAATAATATCTTTCATCAAATGAATCACTTATGAAAACACTAAATAACCATGTAGGAACACTGAGGCTCATTGAATCACACTTTGTCATTGTCATTCTAGCACACATGACACCTCATCAATATCCTTGGTCACCTTGGAGACATCACTGACAAACCTCAAACAAAATCTTGAGAGTGCATAAAGGAGTAGGGTAAAAATTTGGTGATTAAAGTCAATTGAAAAAGATTGGAGAGTGGTTAATAAAAATGTATCATTATGAGTTTAATCCACTTAGCTGACCTATAGGCCATCTAAACCCTCAAACATAGTTTTGGAATGTTTGTCCTAAAAACCTATCATAAGGCATAAAAAGCCACACCACCATAACACTACATTTATACCATTCGTAGATAGGTAGAAATTATTAGAAGGTACAAGAGGATGTTTAAATCCCTAATTAGGGGTTTTCAAAAACAATAAAATAGGTGAAAGGTGATCTTAAGTCTTAAAGGCTAGTTAGAAGTACACAACCCTAGGCAATCATTCGAGGCCTCTATTTAGATGCTCATATATTTCATCAATAATATATTCAAAACAATTGATCTTAGGAAATTTTAGGTACCCCTATTCAATTTATATCTATGAAGGATTAAGGTGATTTGAGGGACACACCTTTATGAACAAAGGTTAATACTGCTAGCCTATCCTATAGAAGAATGCAAGCCCATTTATCTACATAATTATCTTGATGCACCTTTTTCATGGGAGATCTATATTATTAGATAAGTTTGAGGCATAAATTTACCTAAAATACATGACAATATTTTTTATTTAGGTTTCCATACTGTATGAATCATTGTTAAGATTCTTGGACCTCTAAAACCTCTTGAAAACCCTAGATAAACCCAGTTTTGGAAAACTTGAAATTTTGGCATCTAAGCACACTATAATGGTCTAATAAATATTTAAAAAATCATGAAAACTCAAGATAGGACCTTTTAATGGTAACTTATTGTGTGGAATCTATACCAAAGTGTCATAAAACTATACTTTTCCTAGAAAAAGGTTAGAAAGAGAGGTGTAGATTTATTCTGAGGGATGCCAAACATTGGAAGGGAAGGTTCACCACTTATTATATCTCATAAAATCATCATATTGTCAAAAACATTCATATAAGTTCCTTTTAGGTTTCTTCAAATGAGCCAATCTACAAAAATGAAAGATAAGGTGACCTAGTCAACTATTATGACCAAATTATAGGTGTATATTAATCAAAAGGGCTCATGTTACGATGAAAGGAGTTTTTTTAAGCCTAAAAATCAGCCATTCATAGGTTATTGAGGTTTATTATAGGTTTTATGGCTACCAAATGCAAATAGTTGGGATATTAGGCCCAACTGGCCAATTTAACCTACTTGGTCAATCAAGAGAGTTAAAATTGATATAGGGAGACTTCTTAGGGAATTAACATAGAGATGTAACACATTTTAAATAGTAATTAAATGGAAAATAATTCACATTTCATGGTATAAATATATATTTGGGAAGTTATAAATCCGTATTGGCATATGAGGGGGAGTTACATCATTAAATGCCTCATGGAAAAGGCTTTTTCTAGAACTTTTTCAACATTGGTAACTGATGGAAGGAGAATAAGTGAGAAAAATATGGAATTCATGGACTCTTTATGAGTCAAAATTTAATAAGGATAGGTATCAACACTCCAAGTATATCATTCAAGGAACCTATTCAACCATAAGAACAACATATGAAGGGAATATGGGAAAAATGTTGAGATTTGTAACTCATGGTGGAATGAAGGAGGATCAATTATGACCCCTTCTCCAATTTTCCATGCCATATTCTCTTATTTAACTCTCCTATATTTTTATATATTTAGGGCTTATGTCTTTTTTTTGTATCCCTTAGGCTAGTATGAGGAAACTTTACCATGTTTTGTACTTGCAGACTTATTGGACTAATGAATACAACATTGTAACTTCTTCATGATTGGTAATTTATGTGTTCATGATTTTTTTATATTCATAATGGTGTAATATTCCCTTTGTAGGTCTAAGCTCCACATAGGTATTAATAAGTTTTTTTTATTAGGTTATCTAGTGTGTTGTGAGGTTGATGGCTCAAGTGTGAATTAGAAGTCTGATTGTAAGTTCCTTAAACTAGGCCTCCTTCTCATTACTCTCTTGATTTAGTTATTGAAAATAACCTCTAGGTGAAATACTATTTCTTACAATCCATTTAAGATAGTGATTTATTTTTATGCATTGTCCACTAGTGTTGTTAATAGTTCAAGTTGAGTGGATGGAACTATCATGTTTGTGAATCACCACTTTAGTTTGATTTCCATTATGTAATTTATTTTCTCTTTTAATCCTAATAGGATTAGGTATTTAGAGAGATAATTCAAGTGATAAATTAGGGAAGATATCCCCATAAAACTATAGTTTTGACCTAGACAATAGGTAACCCATAGCCTATAGGTCAATCCAATGTTATTCCAAGTTTGATAAGGGTTTGAATAGTCCTTTTCAAGAGGGTACAACGTAGGTAGCTAACATTCCTAAAACACCTAGTTGGACTAGCTATAAAGTGAATTTATACATACCTTGGTATCCTTAAAGGAAATGTGGAAGCTAAATAAATCTATTAGTAACCTCTGTTGTCATCTTAGAGAACTTCAAGCACCACATTAGCAAATTTGAAGTCAGTTTTCAATCTCAGAGTCATCATAACATCATTATTGTAAAGGTAATGGGGGTTTTTGGTCATATTCATACTATTATGCATATGTTATATGAGGAGTTATAGTAGTCTATGGGGAAAAATTATATCATTCACCTCCCTCTCAACCCTAACATAACCCTTATGAGCCTTATGTTGACCTTTAACAAACATTTTAATGGGCCTCCTTACTACCAAGACTATCCACTTTATTTTAAACCTCCTCTACCTCCTTGACAATATTGTTATTCTAATGAATAATCATAGTACCAACCTATTATTCCTTATAGTCAACTTCCATCAAACAATGATCATCTACACTTAGAGATTGAGGAGTTAAGGGAGGAGAGAGATAATTTGAAAGAATGCCTTGGATAATAGAATGAGATTGAATTCCAAGCCCTTTCCCATCAAAAAATCACCCCTTGAAACTAAAAACAATGTGTTAGGGCAAGAAATCCATCTCCTTTAATCACCTCTGTGATCATTAGAGACCTCTTAGTTCACAATTGCTTGTTTCCTGACAAGGCTAGCATTTCATTTATCCTAGAGTTAGTGGCAGATAATTTAAATTTGGTGTATGATCCTACCTCTAACCTTGAATTGTATTAGAATGGATATCCTATGAGGACATTTAGCCTTGTAAAAAACCTTCAACTCATACTTCATGCCTAATTTAAGCTTTAAATTTCATAATACATTATTATTTCAAACATGTTACCTCATTTTTCCATATGTTTGTCAAGTTATTTTATGACCAAGATTAGGGATGCTTATCTAGTGACTTATCTTATATGGTTTGCAGACTTGGGTATGGTGTAGGGATTAAAACTAGGTCTAGATCAATTTGTAATTTTCATATCCATCAATAAAAAATAACCACCTCAAGTTTTTATTATCTTCATCATCCTACTCCAAATCAACATATTTCTATTCAAGACCCCCTTCAAGATATCGTGCCTTCTCAATATCTTGTAGTAATCCCAACATGGAAGCCTTTATGGGATAAAAACCTAAATTATATCATGTATACCCAAGAAAAGGAGAGTAAGGAACAAGGGGAAGGTATTAAGTGTATTTTCAATATCTTTCTCAAGTTCTCTAAGTGCATATCTCATTTTCCATGATGTAGCTACTCATGATCATCAAACCATATCAAAACATGACAAGGTAACTAAAGATTTCAAGAACAAGAGTGTGGTATCTAAGCTTGTTGTTCCTAAGGTTCTAAGCTAGAACACATTGGAATCTATCAATCAAATTAATGAAGTTCATTTTCCTCCCACCCTCTCCTCTCTTTAAGAAGAACCAAGTGCATTAATATCAAAACTTGAACATCCAAATGTGGGAGGTAATCTATCAAGGCTAAGTAGTGGATTGGCAATCAATAAAGGGTCTAATCATATTACAACTGATAATGAAATTTAAAGACACCTCAAGCACATATGAAGAGTAAATCATGATTATAATTCCCATTCATCCCTCTATATCATATTTGGAGAATGAATGAGAGTTAGATGACTTGGAGCAGTCACAGTGGCATGATGATGAATTCAATAAAAACACAACTCAAGCAAACTCTCTCATGTAAGATAATCATTGAGACAACTCATATGAGCCCATTTTTGAGGCCAAGATTAGTTCAAGTGAATTATAATATAATTGGTAGCAATTATATATTGAGTTTTTGGGTGAACTTGAATAACTCAGTATGATAGATTTGGACTATGGAATTGGATAGTAGGCTAATGTTTCAAGTGAAGAAGGAAATGGAAGTTTAGAGGTGCCAAATAAAGATGAGTTAGAAATTTATGGGGTTGAATGGATGCATTTATTTATTAAAGATAAAGATGATCAATTTGTAATAGAACATGAGAGTGATCAGTGTGGTGTTTTAAAAGTAGATGGTAAGAATGGAAGTGAACCCCATGTTTTTTTAATTGATCATGCTGAGATATCCTTTTGGGAAGATTTGGAAAAACTTTTCTTGAGTTTAGACATTCCATATCTACCCCATAAGGATCTTGAGGAATGTCTTTTAAAGAGAACTATAAAAGTTGACTACTCTGAGTCTAATTGGCAAAATCAAGTGTAGCTCATGACCAAAGAAAAAATCACATTGATTATGTAAGATAGATGGATATGGGAAGAGTATGATTGGGAGATTGACTCACATAGTCAACCTATGCACCTAAAGATGGATACATAAGGTCCAATCACTTTCTTAAGGGACCATGAGCATGAAAATGCTTCTAGTTACAAGTGGGGGTCCTAATAAACACATAATTATTTGATATCATGTAGTCAACTTGACCAAAGGAATTTCCCTTCTGATCTTAGAGGATAAATGATCTGTACTTTAGTTTGTTATTTTTAGTAGTTATTGTCATGATTTAAGAAGTGTGTTATACACAAGTTGTAGATGATTTTTTTGATTTAGTGTCTTGATTTATTGTTAAGGTGTTAGGTTTGTTTCCTTTAGTTTTTTTGTTGTGGTTTGTTGTTTCCTATAGTCCAAGTGGTCATCAAGTCTTACTACTATGTTGAGTCATGATGAGTGACTAGGTTCTCTTGACTAATAGGCTAGTCATCCCTCAAAGTCACCAAAAATGTTGACATTTTTGGCCTCACAGTCCAAGTGTCAACCCATAATAATAAAAACTTTAGGTGACAACCATCCTAGCCTACTTATGGTGATCTCTTGCATGTTCATGTCATCATTGGTCTTGTTGAGAGTTTTTGAACCTTGTCAAGAGTGTCATGGTGTTTCATAAGGCATGTTTGAATCCATTGTGTCATATATTTATTGAGTCTTTTGGTGAGGTGATAGTGATCATAGTCATATTGGAATAAGAGAGATGACTATCAAAAAGTCTTGAAATGTCCATGAGTAATTTTAGCCCTGTTTGAGGAGTTAAAATATCTTTTGGTAAGGTTAAGTTAGCTTGATAGGTTCAGAGTCATTAGTTCTCATGACACATGAACCTTTTCAAGAAATTTTATTCTGAAAGGGTCTTTCCAAGGTAATATGAAGGATGCTTAACCTTGATTTGGTTATCATATGAAGATTTTTTGGCATTTTGAATTTCATTATCCATCATATACTATTTCAATCTCAATTAACACCTCTAAATACCATTTTATCCATTATTCACCTCATATATGCCCTTATAATTTATAAGACCTAGAGGAAGGGGAAGTGTTTCAATTAAAATTACATTAAAGAGAGTCTTGAAAATGTCTTATTCACATCATATTTCCACCACTTTATGTTTTATAGCCTTAAAAGCCCATTTTGAGACCCATTCACACAATTGTACTAGTTAAATGGGCCACACATGCCAAATTATGTCTCTCTCACTTCTTCCTCCATATTTACTATTTGAGAAGGTCTATTAACTCATAGTACCTATACTTTTTCTCTAAAATGGTAGTTCTTAGCTCGAAACATGGAAAAAATATTGGAAAAAGGACAGTTTTTTATGTGTTTTTTATAGGTGTATGGACTTGTACAAACTAATACATATAAAAGAAGTCAAAATATTATAGGGTGGCTCATATCTGATGTCTCAAACAATTTTCATGGTAGAAGGATGTAATAAAGACTCAAAATTGGTTCTCTTACTTCATCTACCTTCTTTGCAGACCAAGATATCCCTTCAAGTTTGTGCTCACACCATATTGAGGAGAGAGAATGGAGACCTAAGATCTAAGCCAAAGGAAGCATACTTGGCCAAATTTCATTCACAAGAATTTGTTTCTATATTTGTCCTTTGAGATTTATGAACATTCCTTAAGAAATTAAGGGATCTGAGTATCATCCATGTCTATATAGGCCAAGTAAAACATAATAGTTTTCATGGGTTTTTGATTTGTTTAGCCAAACCAATGGTGGTTCTTATTTCCTCAAGTATTGATTGAACTTATTAGATAATTTTCAATGTTTGGATCACATGTGTGAACTTGTGGAACCATAAAACATTAAATTTGGTATAGTCTGTAGTTTGTAGTTAGATTTGGGTAATGAACAGAGTGATGAGTTCTCTTATAAGAAATATTTGGAAATTTTTAGAGATTGGTTGAGTGACTCATCATTTTCCATACCTCTTTGCTCAAGTTCTAGGTCCATCACTATCATATACCCTCAATATGTTTTCAAGGAAGGGGTATAAATATGCATCTGAGTTTCATTATGTAGGAAAATTGTATATTATTTAATATTACCCTCAAAACCTTCTAACACACTCAAAAGTATGGAATGAGGTGTTAGAGACATGATATGCCATCATAATATACTTAGGTTCAGGTCTCTTAACCTCTATGATAGCCTCATAGGCCTAAAAACTACCTTCCTTGCCTCCAAAGCACATATAATCAATATTTGTAAAGGTTAAGGATTCATAGCCAATATTAAGGTTTCTTTGAGATTCCTAGGTTTCACTTTTTGACTATATGTGCCCCTTTTATACCTCCAAAGTGATATTTTTTCACAGGTACATGTATAAGGGTATTCAATGTTCTTTTGGTTTGTCTTGGAAAGGTTTCCATACTCCATTTCATGTCATTTTTTGTCCTCTACCATTTCATGTTGTTTTCATTAGCATTATGTTGTGTTGCAACCTTGTCTTAATGTTCCAACCCAAAATCACTCACAATCATCATCATCCACCCTTCCTTCCAAATTTTAACTATGTGAAATAAGCCTATACACACTTTGTAACAATTAAAATCCATAATATCATGGAAATATAGATCTATATAAGTCATACACCTTACTAAAGTAGTAAAAGAACACCTACAACATTAAATACAATAATCACTTATAGATAGTGTTTTTTTGGAATGTTATGATTTAAATAGAGGTGACTAAATAGGTGAAAAGTCAAATATAAGATGAAATTAAAACTCCAAAGGCACTATGAGGTCTTCATGCTCATTCAAGGTCTCCCCTCAATAGGGTACTCAGTTCGTATAGAGGTGTTTCATGATCAGCTACAACCATCCTAAGAAGAGATGAACCAAGTGTAATACAAGAAGAACCTTGAGACCTTAATGAAGATATTAGAGGTGAATGTATCATTGAAAATACCTGATTAAAATTAAGGTTGATTAAAGATATTATAAAAATATCATTATGTTGATCTAAATTTAAGATCCTAAGAGAGAGACCTACATGCATATCTACAAACACACTCAATCATGAGCCCAAGAAGTGGGAAGAATAATGATTGAAGACTATCAATCTAAGTGAATTTATAATGAGGTTATGAAATAAATGGAGAACATAAAAAAATTATGTAGTCTCAAAAATCAAATAAAAAATATGACCTAACCTTAATGTTGAAAACATCACCTATAGCTAGCAAAAAGTGTTACTCATAGTGATAGGGTGAGGAAGAAAAGAAAATAGAGGATTGAGGGTTAGATGTTGGTGTATATATAATGAGATGAATATATGTAATTATTATATGGGATTTTATCAAATAAGGTGCTTTATAATTAGTAGAGACCTAAACCATTATGCATTTAAGTACTGGATCTACTGAGTTGAAAGATTCATCTACAATAGTGTTAGGCATCAGTGAAGGAAGATGTGTAATTTCAAGGTCAAATTATTTGTGAGAATCTTATAAATATGACCTAAATTCACTAATAAATGGAGACAAATACACACATATATGCCTAGACAGACCTAAGTGTCAAACACCTATAGTCATCAATACATAGTCAATGCTTAAAAACTAGTCTTGGGGAAGTTTATAGTATGGAGACCTCTAAAGGTGTAGTCAGGCTCTTAAAATTGGTAAAAATTATAATTATAGGTAATTTTATATATTAATTATATACTAAGGTTTATAAATTTAGTTGATATATTCACTATTCTATCTTATAACTATATTAGTTTGCGAGCAACCTATGATGAGACTAGGTGCATTATTTGAAGATTTGAAGCCAAGACATAGAGTTTAGGATTCATAAAGGGTTTTCAAGAAATGAGAGATGTTAATTAAGGTTTTTAACATACTCTTTGAGGTGAAAAGACTTATATTTTGAGTCAAAATTCCCTTAAGGTCTAACTAAAGAGGACATACATACACAAGCCTATATTCATAAACTAGGACATCTAATAGTCAGAGTGATTGTTAGGGGGATAAAAATACATGAAGGAGAGGAAAAGAAGAGAAAAAAAGGGTTTATTAGTGGGATATTTAAAATTGGAGAAAAATAACACTTAAATTGAGTATCATGTTTTACTTAAATTTATTAGGTCTAATAGACCTAAGCAAGCCTATATATTCAAACTAGTTTGAGGGGACAAGAGGATGAACACACATAAATAAGTAGTATGGATGAAATAATAGGAATTTATAAGTTTTATAAACCTTATGTGAGGTATAATTCACTAAAACTTAGACCTCAGGGTTTCCTAGTCTTAACTACATACAAACCTTAGGCCAAAAGCTAAGAGTGCATAGAGGAGTAGGGTCAAAATTTGGTGTTTAAAGGCAATTGAAGAAGATTAGAGAGGGGATGAGAATAATGTATAATTATGAGTTTAAATAACTTAGGTAACCTATATGCCATCTACATTCTCAAACATAATTTAGGCCTATTTGGCCTAGAAACCTATTTTAAGGCCTAAAAAGCCAAACCAACATAAAACTACATTCAGACCATCCCTAGATAAGTAGACACCATGAGAAGGTGTAATGGGATATTTAAAGTTATAATGAGGTGTTTTAAAACAAATTAAAATATGGGAAATGTCATTTTTAGTCTTAAAGGCTAGTTCAAATCACATAGTCCTAAAAAGTCATTTGAGGCCTCTATTTGGATGCTCATATCTTTCATCACCAAGGGATTTAGAGTAAATGGTGATAGGAGATTTTAGGTACCCATATGAAATTTAAATCCATCGAGGATTGAGGCTTTTTTAAGGACTGGACTATATGAATGAAGTTTAAGACTGATAGCATGTCTAAATTACTTGTCGAAGAATACAAACCCAATTCTCTATGTACCTATCCTAATGCACCTTTTACATGGGAGATCGAGCTTATCAAAAAAGTTGGAGTGGTAAATGTACCTAAAATACATGACAATATTTTTTTATTTATGGGTCCATACTATATAAATCATTGATAAGAGTCATGGACCTCTAAAACCTCTCTAAAACTTAGGTAGACCCAATTTTGGAAAATTTGACAATTTGGCATCCTAAAACCCTAAAACAGTCTGATTAACACCTAGAACATCATGAAAACTCAAAATAATACCTAGTCATGGTTACCTAACTGTATAGAATCTATACATAAGTGTCAAAAAATTATACTTTTCTAGGAAAATGGACACAAAGAGAGGTGCATAGTTGTTCTTGTGATCATAGGAATTTGACAATAAAGAGGAGATTAGATAAAGTGTTAGTTAATGAAATCAACATACTAACATGCTAACATATCTAAGTCTAGATATTATGGGGAACATAATAGATAAAATACAACTAAAAACCTAACTAAAATGCTTGGTTTATGCTCAAAGAGTATTTGGTAATGGATTATTCTTTGCTCTTTCTCTCCTTAGCACCTTGTGGCTTGATGGGGCTTGGCTCAATATTTTGGTATTATAACAATACTTATATGAATATTTATACAAAACCCAAATTATAACTCTACAATTTCAAAGCTCCTGTTTGAATAGGAAATGGCTTGTATTTATAGGCTTAGAAACTAACCCCAACTCAAGGTGTGTTAAAGTGTAGTTTAAACATGCAATGGGTTCAATCCTAACAGAAGTGAGTTAATTAACCACAATAGAGTTAAAAGTGTCAAGAATTAATGATATTAAATTAATATCCATGGGTCTCCAAAATGTATATATTTTGAGGTATTTTCCAAAGGCTTGACAACTTACAAAGGTAATCGTGAAAAGCTACGATATTTCATATTTTTGAATTTAATTTTTTATTAATTCATTATTTACAAATGAATAATTCAACTAGGTTTTTAATTTTGTTTAAATTTTTAATTAATTATGATTAGATATTTAGGTCTTTCAAGATTTGATATTTGTTCATTTGCCCCACTTAATAGGTCCATAGGCTAAATTAACTATTGTAATATGATAGGATGATTAGGGATGAATCTGTGAGAGGTTATTGTTTCTTAAGCTAGGAAACCTCAATTATGGATGTCTTAACATGATTATAAGATTTGAAAAATAATACACAAGTAAATTTTGGATGTTTAGTGATTTCTAGGCTTAATTTGTAATGGTTAGTATGAATCAATCTGATGTCTAGTCAAAGGCCATTGGTCACAAGTTTTAGGTGTCTATAGTTTACCCATTTTTGGGAAGGCATTATAAGTTATAATCATAGTAACATCTTCTCAAATAATGAAAATGTCTTGTATGCTTACAAATTCAATGATAATGGATGAACTATATGTGCCCCCTTGAGAGAGTAGTTATAAAAGGTGTCAAAAATTGGTCACTCTAAAGGTGGAAATGATTGGAAAAAAGATGAAATGGGGTGGAAGGGTCTGATTTGCCCATAGGAAATTATAATAAGTGGTATATAGAGCTCCCCTAGTCAAGGTAGACAAATATGATGATTTACCCACAAGCATCTATAATCATCAGCATAGGTGGAATAAAAAAAGGTAATGATTTGACCAAAGGTGGTTTTAATAATTGAAAAATTAGTAGGGTAATAAGATATTGATTTGCTTATAGGTAGTTATAATTATTAAAAGAGAAAATAATGATTTGTCCATAGGTAGTTATAATCATTGGTAGGATAAAAACATGTACCAATAGGGTGGATAGAGATAATGGTTTGCCCAAAGGTGGTTATAAATATTATCACAATGAAAACATTCCCTATTTGGATAGAATAAAGAGAATTATTTGACCAAAGGTAGTTATAATCATCAAGTCTCAAATGGATAGAAACATAATGATTTGCCCAAAGGTAGTTAGAATCATTAGTAATGCAAGTGGGATAGTATAAAATGGTTTACCCAGAGGTAGTTATAAGCCTTGTACTCTGAGAGTGGAAAACATGATGTGAAATATGATGAATAATTGGTATAGAGGAGAAATATGAATTTGGGAAACCTGCTAGTAGGGAGATGCTCATCTGAACTAGCAAGGAAGAAAATTATTTTATTGTTTAATTACTCTATTTGGGATATGATTTAGATTAAATTGGGAATGTTGCTAGTGCCAAAGAGATATATTGTTGCTTCATTGATATGTAGGCTCTCATAGGTTATTTTTATATATCATGTGATGGTAGGCATCATGATAAATCACCATGAGGACTTGGCCAAAATGTGTATAAAGATTGACACATGATCCAATAATCAAGTGAAAATAATGCACCAATGATAAAAAAACATGATGACAATGTGGATACCTGAATATGGATGTATTTTTGAATAATGTGCAAGGAATCACCCAATGAATGCACATAGATTAAATAAAGGCACAAAAATAAAAAAAAATAGGAAAAAAAATAAAACATCTAGAAATGAAAGGAAACAAAAGAAAACAAAGAAAGAAAAATTAAATGAAATAAAAACAAACAATGGTTAATCATAATGTTATTAAAAATAAAGACAAAAAAGATGATGAAAATTTCCCCTTGATGAGAAGAGATAACAAAACAAATAAATAAAATGGGGGGAATAGAAGAAAAAGAAGGGGATGGTCGAGCTGTGTCTAGATGCACTACTCAAGTGGACACTACCTACATAGTTTTATGGACATAATATCTAACCAAACTTTAAGACAAATTTAGTTCTCCTAAGAAATGGGATAAAAGAAAAAGATTGAAAAAGAAAACATGATGAATGTTATAGAAGAATGTGGGAATGAGCTCACAAAATAGTGAGAGCATGGGATATTGTAAGGCCAATAAGGGCGGGGAAACTAAATGACAAGTGTTTTTTTGTGAGATAATAAGGGATCCTAGAATCCTTAAGGAAAAGAAGTGGTCAATTTTTGGGATTTTGTAAATCATTTTTTTACATATTTTTAGAAATTTCTAAGTATCTCAAATCAATCAAGAATGACGAGACATGAAATGATCCAAGATTGAAAAATGGTGAGAGTGTTCAAACTTAAAATTTCTCATAAAATGGTAAGATCATGGATTAGGTTACTTGTAAAATGATGAGATCATTGAAGGGGTGACTGAGCTGATCTCAATGTGAAATGAGCATGACCTACATAGTCCTAATAAGACCTCAAGTCATGGTATTTCCATCCACACAAAAGGTAGTGAGAACTGACTAGGTAATAACAAGCTCTAAAATCAATTAAAATTTCTAGGCAAATGAGAATAGTAATGACAAGGTGATGTGGTAATGTATGATAAAAGGTGTTGTTCCTAATTTTCCCATAGGTGGTTATAATTAGGAAACAACAACATAGGTCAGTGGTATTAATTTTCCCATAAGTGATTATAATTAGTAACACAAGGTAGAATACTAATTTTCCCATAGGTAGTTATAATCAATAACACCAATTAAATGTGAATTAAATATAAATTACTAAATCTAATATCAAACTACTTTCATAGACTATAATTTATACAGAAAAATTTAAAACATATGAAACTAGATCAGAATCCCCTTGTAGAAGGTGTGGGAAGAACCAAAGGAACTAAGATCAAAAAGGGTAGATAAGACAACTACAAATAGGCTTTGGTATAATAGAGATGGCATGGTACAATGGCATATGGCATAACACTATTTAGGATGATGATGGTATGAAAATTGGGTGAAATGGTAAGAGGGTTTCCTCCAAATGGTAAGGTAAGGTAAACGATAGGGTATGGAATAATGATAAAATGAATGGTAAATGAAAGAGGCAAGGTATGGTTTTTAGTTTTATGATTTTGACCAAGGAAATGTTTTTGTTGTTCCTGATGATGTGCAAATGCATATCCTAATCAGAAAATGATACAACCAAAATAATAAATCATGTAAATTATTAGCCCACGCCTCTTTTGAATACTTTCTTTATCAAGAACCTGATGTATATTTGGATGAAAATAATGTTGTGATCTTTATTGGTTACTGATTTTATTTCCTTAAAACATCAAAACAAGGTATATTTATATCCTATATAAAGGAAAGTATGGATAGGGATGGTAATATAGATAAATTTTAGATGATAGGTCTATTTTGAGAATGTAAAGGTGGATGATAATGGAATGTATAATGGTCAGTAATCAAATTAATATCAGGATTTTCAAGAACACATATTGTTGTTGATTCTAAATTTGACATAACTTCAATTATTGTGGGACCAAATACTTCTATATCTACTATCGATAGGACCACCATATTTTTTTATTGTTTGTCCTTGAGAGTATCTTCCATCTGATTAGGCTATAGATTGGAAGCTATATTTATGTTATCTTTAATAATGTCGTCATCAATAGGTGAAAAAATGCTACACTCAACTATTAGTACCTCAATGAGGTTTTCACCAATGAAGTTGTCTTGATTATCCCATAGCACCTCTAAGAAGGTTTCATTGAGGAACATTGAATTTTTTACTTCGATTATCTTCTAGTACTTCAAATAAGGTTTCACTAGAAGATATTGAGTTAAGACTTTGATTTCCCCTTAGTGCCTCCAAAAATGTTTCACTAAGATACTGTTCTTCTTCTACATGAATGTGGTATGGTCCCCTTTAATGTTCTTTAGCTAATATGTCCCTATAGATGAAGTTCAATAAGGTATGATTCTATTGGTCCCAATCGACACTTATGGGAGGTGAAAGGCCAATATAATTTTTAGGTTGGTTGATGGTAATGGCATGTGGAAAAATAATGGAATTAGAAGAGGCAAGCAACATAATCCTCATAGATTATACTAGGAGAACGTGTGTTGAACATGAAGTAATCATCCTAAAAATCCATGGAAGGATCACAAATTTATTCAAACTTATCTGTAAGGCATGTATAATCAATATTTTAATATTCATGAACATATTATAATTTTGAAGCTATTTCAAACTCAAGGGACCTTGAATCCAATGTTGAGACTGACATTGATTCCTCTTCTAATGTTAAATATGATGCTAGTTCAAGAATAGAACCTAATTCTAATTATGATTTTTCATCTAGTATAGACAATGTTATAAATGATGTCTTGTTTAATTTTTTGGTTTTTAGACAAGTAAGGGCCTATGATGGCATAATGAGATCCACAAAGAGTAGTTTTCTAAAGTGATACTCCTCAAAAATGGGAAAAAGGTCAAGAGAAAAATCCTTAGAGACTATCTTATCAAGGGAAGGATATTTTAAAATAGCCATATGATTGAGGTAATGATTTTCCCAAAGGTGGTTATAATCATTAAGAAGTGACTCAACAAAGACTATCTTGTCAGAGTGAGAATCCTTGACAATAGGTATAGTATTAAGAGATTATTCATCATATGTTGACTTGTCATAAATAGGTGGTTCAATAAAAACATCTCAGATTGGTTAGTTATTTTGGACTTGGTTAGTTATTTTGGACTTGGTTTACAAGTAGTTGTAAAATACTAGTTTTAAATATATCTTGGTGTTCAAATTATTGGCTTGGTTAGAGAGGTAAAAATTGGCTCAGTCTTGGCTATATGATTGGTATGGGTTTTTTGAAGTGGGTAATGGTTGGTAATGAATGAAGAATGATTGGTAGTTAGATAATGATAGGGAATTATGGAGCTTGATTTCTCACACAAGCTAAAGGATGAGGTCCTAAAATGGTAATGGTAGGGTGTCATGGAGCTTGATGGATTACACAAGCCAAAGGATGAGGTCTTATAATCAAAATGGTTACACATTGTAGAGTTTGGTTTATTTCACAAGCCAAAGGATGAGGTCCTAAAATAAAAATGGTAGTCCTTAGATGTTGAGGATCTTGATGTCTCTCACAATCTGAAGGAGGGTTAACAGTATAGGTTGGTGATTAGGTAGTCATGAAAGGGTGAGTTTCATATGTCAACTAGCCTGAAGAAGGGATCATCGAACATGGTGTTTGGCTTTATTCCTTAGATTGGGGATTGTAAAGAGGATATGGAGCTATATCATAAACCACTTATTCACCATAGGGGTCTTAATCAAAGTCAATTTGTGTAGCCATTCTATCATAACTTAGATTGTACCTAACTCTACCATAAGTGCAACTATACATATTTACATCAATAGTGAAAGCTTTGAAAAAAGGCCTAGAGTTATACAAACTCTTAAAAATAATGTCCAAAGGAAAAATGGTTTGAACTTGGTCTAACTTGGTCTAACTTGGTTGAGGGGTGGATCTGTATCTCTAAAATGGTCTATGCTAAAAATTGGTATGATGAGGTCTTATTTTTTATGGTTTGTTTCAATATTCAAACTAGTTTGTTTAGATATTTATCTAGTTTTATTATGCCATTCACCATTTAATAACTTATTTGTTAAAAGAGACTAGTTTTAATTATTGTTTGTGCCTAAATTTGGGAGAAATAACCCTATCTTCTATGTGCCTTTTATTTCATGCCTTATGTCACCTAACCAAGTTCATGTTTTAATTTCATATGCCTAGTCTATGCCAAAGTGTTCCAAGTTTGTTAGATTAAATACCCCTTTATTTAAAGTCTAGCTTTTGATGCCATATTTAACCAAATTTACTCACACTTGCCTTTGTTTGAGCATATATTTTGATGTTGTATTTGGCCAAAAGACCTATAAACCTTTTTATTTTCCTAGATTAGACCTATTTAGAACACTTTAAACCTAGAGTTTGGCATGCTAGTTTTTATTTAGCCACTTTGAACACTTTGGTCTATGCTAAAAATTGGTTTGATGAGGTCCTAGTTTTTATGGGTTGTTTCAATATTCTAAGGCACACCAAATTGAAATGATTTGCACAAAGTAACATTACACATTTCAATCAAGTACACACAATGTTTTTTACAAAATGTTTAAGGCAAAAAGCAAGGTGTCAAAGAAATATCATAACACCTCCTCAAACAACAAAGTAGTATGGTCACAAAACTTATTTTGATGTGTCACAAATAAAAAAATGGTTTTAGACTTCAAAATACCAAGAAAGTAAAGGAAAAGACACATATAACTAAGTATAACTTCCTAAATCCTTTAATTAACAAAGTTGCATGGTATTGCTAAAATCTATCTGTATACATGTTCTTAAGAGGATTTTAACTATTAATCCAAAAATAAAAGCACATGAAGTAGTAGGTTTCTTATAGCCCCCTTCTCCCAAGATATTTTATGGTGACATGGACCTTTGGGATGCTTTACCTACATCAAAAATATATCTATGATAAGTGGGGTTTGTATAAAACATAAAACTTCTATTGTCTAAATGGTCCCAAGTGTGATTAACACTAGAGATGCATCATGTCAATTGAGTTCTTAATGGTTAACTTACTATGTAAGGGTCTATTTCTTTACATAGTGATTCCATCCATGGACTACTTAGTATAATCCCTTGGTTAAATAGACTTGACTTAGGTTTTTGCTATGAAAGGAGAGGTTAGCCACTCAACTCCTTAGATCTTGTAGTATGTGTACCCTTATTTGTATACCCCACCATGCAGTGGGATTTAAATAATTTTGGGAGATGAAACCCTAGGTCAAAGCATCCCCAAAAAACTGGTGAAAAAGCTATGAACTCCCCTCCACAAGCCAAATTGCATAAAAATAAAACTAATGAAAAGACTTTAGAGGTTGATTTTAGATCACCCAAACCATATGGGTTTTGGGGAGATCCTAGAAAACATTATTTCCATGCCTTGAACTAGGCACAAATTTCAAGTGAAAAGGCACTTTTGGTCACCCAAGTTCCCTATAGGGGATGGGGGGAGAGCATACATACACTCTTTATTTTTCACAAACAAACAATCAAGTATAAAACAACACTTTTTGAAAAAATTTGAACTAAAACAAGTGTTAATTTCATGCACCAAATGAAATGTTTGATAAAGTTTTTGTCCCCTTGGCTTATTTTTAAAAATTGTAAGAAATTTACACAAAATAACTTAACACAAATCACCTAGGTTTATTTTAAGCACTAAAAATCAAATGTTCAAAACTTGACCATTCTTTTTAGGAACTAAAATGAATTTTTCAAGACTTTAAACTTGTAAATTCATGTCTTATTCTTGCCTTGGTCCTACAAGGGTTAGAGAGTTTCCTTATACTTTGAAGCATATTTATGTATGAGAAAAAAATATTTGGAAATATAACTCTCAGGTTTCTCTATATTTTTTACACAGAGAATCAACATTGATCTATGTAGGGATTGATGTCAATTGATATGCATTAGCATTGTCTGATAGGAATCATCATAGATTCTTTCCTATCTAGAAAAATCAAAGTAAATTGAATACATTTTTCTTCTTAGCAATATAAGTATAGACCCATGAAATAATACTAGATCCTACGATAAAATAGTTAGTAAAATGATATCTAGGCCCTTCGAAATAAAAACAAACTCTAGAAAGCTCAAGATAAAATCAAAAAACACATTCCCTCTATGCCCTATTTCTACACATAGGGATCAACATCAATTTAGGATAATCAAAATTGATTATTAAAAGGATCAACATCGATTCATTGGTAAAATAGAGTGTTAATAAAAAATAGAATATGGAAAATCAAAACAAAAATATAATTTTTTAAATATCCAAGATTTTTTTTGAAAATTTATGAGTTGCACTTTGGTATCCTTGGTGCATGGGTTAATTTATTTCCCACCGAGCATATCATTTATGATCATAGGAATTTGAAAATAGAGAGGAGGTTAAATCAAGTGTTACTTCATAAATAATAAAATCAACACACTAACATACTAACATATATAAGCCTAGATCTTAGGTGGAGCATAATAGACAAAATACAATTGAAAACCCAACTAAAATGAGAAAAACAACATTTACCTTCTTTGAGAGCTCTAACTGATTTTTTTATGGCTTGCTTGGTTTATTCTCAAAGAGTCTTTGGCAATGTACTATTCTTTGCTCCTTTTCTCCTTGGCACCATTGTAGCTTGCTTGATGTGTCTTATTCTTGTGGATTGATGTGGCTTGGATCAATATTTTGGAATTATAACACTATAATTATGAATCTTGCTACAAAACCTACATCATAACTCTACAATTTCTAAGCTCCTTTTTTAATAGGCAATGGCTTGTATTTATAGGCTTAGAAACTAACCCCAATTCAAGGTGAGTTTAAGTATAGTTTAAACATGGAATGGATTCAAGCCTAAACTAAGTGAATTGTTTAACCCCATTAGAGTTAAAATGTGTCAATAATTAATGATTTGTAATGAATAGGCATGGGTCTCCGAAAAGAGATATTTTCCAAAGGCTTGACAATTTACAAAGGTAATTTTGAAAAGATGGGATATTTCATATTTTTGAATTTCCTTTTTTAGTAATTATTTAATTGCACATGGATAATTTAACTAGGATTTTAATTTGTTTTAGTTTATTAATTAATTATGATTAGCCATTTATCTCTTTCAATATTTGATATTTGTTTATGTGCCTCACTTAATAGGTCCATAGGCCAAATTAACTATTATAATGTCATAGGATGATTAGGGATGAATACACGAGAGGTTATTATTGTTTATTATAGGATACCCAAATTAGTTATGTCTCAATGTGATTCTGATCTTTGATAAATACTACACAATTAAATTTAGGATGTTTAATTATTCCTTGCTTAATTTGCAATGATTGGTAGGAATCAATCTAAAGTCTAATCGAAGGATATTGGTGGCTAGATTTAGGTGTATATATTTTTTAGGGATGAAAATAATTGGAATGTAAGGTTTACCACTTATTATATATCCTCAATCCATCAAATTCTCAAAAACATGTATGTGAGTGCCTCTGTAGGTTTATTTTAATGAGCCAGTTTGTAAAAATGAATGACAGGGTGACCTAATCAACTAATATGACCAAATTATAGATATTTCTTGATCAAATGGGTTAATTTTATGATATAAGGAGTTGTGTTAGGAATGAAACTCATCCATTCATAGGTTTTTTAGGGTTTTTGTGGGTTTCATGGTTGCCAAATATAAATAGTTAGGCTATTAGGCCCAATTGGCCTATCTGGCCTACTTCATCAATCAAAAAAGTTAAAATTGGCATAAAGATACTTTTGAGGGATTTAATGTAGATATTTAATACTTGGTAACTGATTTTTTAAGGGGAAATAATTCACATTTCATGGTAGAAAGAGAGAGTGGGGTAGTTATCAAGCCTCATTGGCATATCAGGGGGAGTTACATCACTAAATGCCTCATGAAGAAGCATTTTACTCAACCTTTTCCAATGTTGGAAACTTATGAAAGGAGAATAATTTGGAAAAATGTGGCTTACATGGACTCTTGATGAGTCAAGTTTTATTAATAATAGGCATCAACACTCCAAGGATATCATTCAAGGCACATATTCAACCATAAGAGCAATGTATGAAGGGAATATGGAAAAATGTTGAGACTTGTAACTAATGGTGGAGTGAAAGAGGATCAATTATGACCCATTATATAATTTTAAACACCACTCTCTATTATTTCACTATCCCATCCTTCTATATATTCAGACCTTATGGCCTTGTTTTGTATCCCTTGGGTTGGTATGAAGAAACTCTGTTAGGTTTTATACTTATAGACCTATTGGAGTGATGAATAAAACATTAGCTTCTTCATAATCAGTAATTAGTGTGTTCATATTTGTTTTGATATGAATAGTGGTGTAATTTTCCATTTGTAAGTCCAATTTCCACCTAGGTATTAACAAATTTTCTTAGTAGGTTATCTAGTGTGTTATGAGGTTGATGGCTCAATTTTGAAGTGGAAGTCTGATTGCAAGTGCCTTGAACTAGGTATTATTATTATTATTATTATTATTATTATTATTATTATTACTATTACCCTCTTACTTTAGTCATTAAAACTAACCTCTAGGTGAAATATTGTTTATTAGAATCCATTAAGGATAGTTTTTTAGTTCTATTCATTGTCCACTAGTGCTGTTAGAAGTTCAAGTTGAGTGGATGAACTATCATGTTGGTGCATCACCACTTTAGTGTAGATTTACTTTATGCAATATATTTTACCTTTTCATCCCAATAGGATTAGGTATTTAGAGATAATTAAAATGATAAATTAGAGGAGCTATCCCCATAAAATAGAGGTTTTGACTAGACAATAGGTAACCCAAATTCTATAGGTTAATACAATGTTAGTCTAAGTTTGAGGAGACTTTGAATAGTCCTTTTCAAGAGAGTACAACTTGGGTAGCTAAAAATAATCACAAGATATCATATACATACATTTTAATAGTATTTTAATTATTTTAAATGTTATAGGATATGTATACACATAATATTTTCAAACTTTATTAATTAATGATGCTTTCTATCTTGCATAAACTCATTGAGTCTCAATCTCTCTAAGTGCATGCCTTAATGGGTGCACTAGGAAAGGGGTGGGTAGACATTGGTTCTTTGTAGGATTATTTTCCCATTACTACCACTTATTATCCATCCAACCATCCCCCAAAAACACTCTCCTAAGCTTTGCCTCCTCTAGTCATTTTTTGATTTCATTAGTTGTTAGCCTAAACTCTTTTTTGATAGTTTAAACTACAATGTTTGCCCCATTGAGCCTATATTATAATTGATAAAACTCATTTAGGGTCTATTTATACCCCTAGCCAACCTATACCAAAACCTAATTTATTTTTTTTAAATAATGAAATAGAGTTGATTAGGCTGACCCTATTTGCTAAACTTTCAAAAAGGATTAGGGTTAGATTCAGCTATATATACACATTCATTTTTCAATTTCTAAGAGACAAAAAGAGTTAATTATTCATTTACACTTATTTAAAATCTAATATTCTACCATTATACTTGAGGATTCATATCTTAGGGTTTCTACTTGGATAAAAATATTGTCTTGTGAAAAAGTCTTGGATACTTTGGAATTTTTTAGTGATCCTTTTGAACACAACAACCTCTTGTGAAACACCTTTGACCAAGGAATAGATTGAGTCTTGATAGGTTCATCTTCAAATTAAGTATTTATAACTTTTTCCCTCTCTTTTAGTAGATATAAGTATCACAAGTAATGAATTTTGAATATATTGCTCTCTCCATACATTAAGTTTTTACTTCTACATAGCTTAATTAGGATTCTCTTATGCATGTTTAAATTTATGTTTACTAACCCCTCATTTGTGACAAAAGATTTGGTGTGCACCATATTAGATTTTAATTTTATTTTCATGTATAATTATGAATATGAAAACATAGGACTCAGTTAGGTTTATTGCATAGTTTTTCTTGACTAGAGGATTTAGAACCCTCCTTAGTGATATTATTATGGTAAGAGATCCCTTGGTTAGGTATAGTGGATCCATATGGGTCATGACCAGGAATATCTAATGTGTCAAAAATAAGAAGTTTAAGCAATATTTATATTCTCTAATCTAGGATTGGTTTAAAGATCAGTTGCATTTCCCTTTGTATACATTTTGGTGAACCTGATGTGAATCAAACCCTTTAAATTTTTATTTCACACCATTATTTTTATCATCACATTATATTTTTATATATTTTGAGTATTTTATTGAACTAGTCAGTGTAGTTCTAACTTTCTGCATGCATATTTAACACATAGTTACTTAAAAACTACTATGTTCTATCTATGTAGGTCTTCACCACATACAAGTTACTAGATCAAGAAGTTTAACATAACATTATTATTTAATTATAGATTGGCATAGATAGTCAAACCAGTTGAATATGTATTTTATTTTGTTCTATCAACATACAAGTATACAAACATTTTTGAATAGGTTGACTATATTCATTATCTCTTCTTTATCATGTATGGTTTTACAAACTTGGTTAAACCAGTCAACCCAGTTGGTAGAATTTTAAAGAAATATTTGAATATCATAGCATAAAACTTTGTGAGATAAAACATCTTAAATACCACCAAGGTTCCTTCCTTTTCTCTCTCTATCATTTTAGTTCTTCCTTTAGTACTATTTTTTACAAGTTTGTCCTCTATAAAATTGTAACCCTATAGCTAATTGGGTCAACCTAGTTGACTTATTTCTATAGTTTGTCTTCTATCTAAGAGACATAATCAATATATTCAAGTTTTTTCTTAAATACCTTACTTATGCAAAACAACATCAACCCAATCAACTTTTTTCTATAGTATTTCCATATAATTTTACTTAAAATGACTCTATATTATTCTCAATCAAGGAATTGACATCTATTTGTTAGTAATTAATTCACCTTTCATTTTTTGTTGTTTGCATGCTTATAGTAACTCACATAGCTTAAATAGTTGGTTTTTAAAATTACCATTCTAGTTACATTATTTTATTCTTTTGAAAATAATTACAAATAACTTTAAATTCAAAAAACATTAAGCATTTTTCTTCCCAATGCCTACCTACTTGGATTTTATCACCAAGGGGGAAGTTGACTTGGTTTTCTATCCAAGTATAAATACATGGGTGATCGTATATATTGGAAAAAAAAATTGCACCCTTATCATTTTGAGATTGTGTATTGAGGGGGTAGGTCCTAATACCAATATAATACCATCACCAATACAGATCCATTTCATCATAAACATCCTAAAAACTAACTTAGATTGCTTTCTAGTTCCCTATTTTAGCCAACTTTTCTATCACATTAAAATTTCACTTTATTATAACTCAATAACACTTAGGATTATCAAATATTAATAATTTAATTTTCATTTATTGCTTTATATTTGATCATTATGTGTTGTATTGTAAAACTTGTATTGGCCAACATTGTTGCAAGGTTTGTGCTATGTGTTCCAATTGGATCAACCACATTGATCCAATTGTTTGTGTTCTTGATTTCCTTTTTCTTCAACTTTATCTTTAAAAAAATGCCTTGTTTTAGACCATTATCATCTTGGTTGATTCAGTCTCTTATTTACTATTTTTCACCTTCCTTCTTGTAAAACATAGTCAACCTACATGAATGTGTATTATTATCTCTATGTTGTATCCCTTGTTCAATAGTACATTGTTGACCCATATAACTATGTATTATTTTCAACCTATGTCTAAGTATTACTCTATTGACCAAGTCAAATTTGTCCCTATTAGCTGATTTTATTCCTTGTTCAATTGAATTTATTCCTTATTTGGTTGACTTTATCCCTTATCTAGCTGATTTTATCCATGATGTTCCTTTTTCATTACTAATCTTATATTACTTCATTAAGTAACATGAAATCACCTATCAGAATCTTCTTGGATAGCTTGAATTCATTTAGACACTATTTGGTTTTCTCTTTTCTTCATTTCTTCACATCCTAAGAAAATCCTCACTCTTTGAATACTTCTTATCCTCCCTCATTTTTGGATGTCAACATGGTTCAAATCATGCCACAAGATGAGATTGGTAGATCATATTATTTCCATACCTATTAAGATATTTCCCATATTTAAACATATCATCATAATGTGGGGAAAATTGACACAAGTCTATCCAATAACTCCATAGGTAATCTGCCAACTAACAACCCTCCCCTTAATACCAACTCAAGGAGTCCTCCTACAAACACCAAACCACCAATTGATACCAATCAAATTATTGTATAGATAGTTAAAAAATGAACATAATGTAAACATATAACACCTCCCAAATGATACAAATACAACATAATTTGATCAATGTGGATAATCAACCTCCCATTCTTTTCTGTCAAAATAATCAAAATTTCATTCCTCCACCTCTTATAGATGCCACAGGGAATGTCATCCCCCAATATATCATGAAAAATAAAATGATCCAAAAAATTAAAAATTAACCTTTACCCCTTTCATTATTTCTATTGATATTGGTAACATATCTCTAACTATTAAATATGATGGGACTAAATACCCTGCATCTTTTCTTAAGGAATTTGGCAATGTTTATAAAGAGTGGATCCAAATTAATAATTTTGACACAACTAAAATTTTATTTAAAAATTTCATTAGTGATGTATTATAATGGTACAATAAACTTACCCAACATTACATATGTCAACAGAGTATTTATTCAATCCTCTCATTAAAGAGTTTCAACAAAATGATATTCCTAAAAATTGCCTTAGCCATTTCATCAATGCTAAGCAATATCCCACTGAATCAACTCATGATTTTATCAAGTGATAAATAAATATTTATCCCACAAGGTATATCATAACATGACTGATGAGAATTTATTTAAACTCTTTATAACCACAATAAATCCTTCACTTTAGTATAAGATACAAACTTTTACTCCTCAATTGCTCAATGAAGTTCTTGACCAGGCCAAGTGTCAAGGCTTCTTAATGAGATAATTTTAGCCTAATAATAGAATAATTAAAGTTTATTTTCAAAATTACATTAATTTAATAAACATAATTCCTGTTTAAACTAAGCTAGGAGTTGCTAGAGCTAACAATCCCTATCTTCTCACACACCACTAACTATGTAGAAAATGAAACACCCTTTAAACCATTCACATATCCAAATAATCCTCATAAATGGTATGAACCTAATAATTTTTTATGGTTACATGCTGAAATTAGTCACTCCCATGAAATATGTAGAGGGGTTACCAAATTTGATATATCTTATATTCTCAGTGATTCATTCAATCATGAAGCATGATTCAACTTTATCATTAAGATTACAACAATGCTTCTAAAAAATGACAAGCTCTCAAAGCTTCTTCTTAAAATATCCAAAAATATTTTTCCATATCTAAATTTCAACAATCCAAAAAATATGTTTGTGCCATTAACACTGATTATGACCAATATTATAACCATTCTCAATATGTCAACATTGATAAAGTCAATTATCAACATAAACTAGCCCACAAGGATCCTATTACTTAACCTAATAATGATAGAGAGTTTTTATTGATGTCATGGAGGTGTCCAGGTGAGTGGATGAAGTGTCTTGATAGTGTAAGTATCAATGATAAAGTGTGTAGTATGTTTATCCTTGAAGTAGGCCTGGTTGATCTTCATTTTTGGCATGATTAGGGATGGGTCTAAAGTATTGAGAATATGTGAGGGTTTTTATCATATGTAAAATATTTTTGGAGATCTTTTGTAAGTGCATGGTATTCAATGGTTCTTCATTATGTTCATTTTGGCATAGTTGGTTTTGTGATAGAAAAAGCTAAGCAGGCAGTTTGTTGACATCACCATTACCACGAATGTATGAGTTAGGGGGAGTTGGCCATATGGGTGTGATAATATTAGTCCTAAGTTGCTATGGCCAAAGTTTTATGTCATGTAATTGAGTACAACAAAATTTATTAAGGTTTAATGTTAGCTTTCTAGGTAAATTGTGTAAACTAGGAATTTGACTCAAGAGGGGTGATTAGTATTGTGTTAGTCCAAAAATGCAAAAAAATTGATAAACACACACTAATTAGCACATATATCTAGGCCTATTTACTAGGGTGAGATTAATAATTAAAAAAAAATGAAAATCATAATTAAAAAAGTAACTAAAAATAAGAATCCATCACCTTCCTTGGATGCTCCAAATGCTTGTTGTAGTGGCTTGCTCAGCTTGTGCTCATGAAGTATTCATCAAAGGAGGCTTGGCTATCTCCACTTCTTCTTGGAACCTTGTGGCTTTGGCTTGGCTTGGCTCAATATTTTGGCATCATAATTTTTTCATGTGAGAGCTCTTGGAATCAATTTGACATGGTAACTTCGTACAAATTAAGCTTAAAAATGATGTTCATAGCATCTCTATTTATAGATTTCCAAGAATGACCAAAATCAACAATAATCATCTATCTCAAGATTGAGATGTGTGGTCCTGGATTAATTGAATTATGTAATTCAAATCCATAATTATCCTCATCATGACTTTAGAATAAGGGACATTAATGAGGCATGGAAGGTAATAAAGAGGCATGGAAGACCCATAATCTTGATATTTGTGGCATTTATGGCCTAGGGATGTCTTTCCAAGAAATGAGGTCACCTAATGATGTAGATATTCAATATTCATGTCTAAAAAAAAAATTCAACAAGTTTTTATGGAATTATTAATTAGGCTCTAATTTGGTTTAATTAGCTCTTAGGCATGATTAAGCACTTTATGCACAAATTACTCAAATTGATCTGAATGTCTTGTTATTGGTCCAAAATTTGACTAGATTAGAATTGGAAGTCAATGTTAGATGAATTGGATCTTATATATCAATCATGATGTTTCCAACACCAAATAATAAATACACATATCTCGTATAAGAAATTTGATGTAAAAGATCAATCTAGAGCACCCAAGTGTAAAATTGTCATTTTGACTCAAAATGCTCTAGTCAAAGTTAGCTGGCCCATAAATTAAATTACCCTATTTAGTGATAATCTGGCCAAAATTGGCACTTGAATATGTCAATTGCAATTCACTTAATGTACTTTAGTGTTTTTAGGCCAAATTGTGCATTTTGGTGGAAATTGGTCATTACCCTGATTACAGGTCATTGATGGCCATATTTAGGTGTCTATAATTTTACCTTATTTGGGAAGGCATTGCAAGATATAAGCATAATAATTTATTCTCAAAGACTGAAAATATCCTATATTCCTATGACTACAATGATGATAAACTAACTGTATGATGACCACTCAAGGGAATGGTTGGCATAAGTAAGTCAACAAACAATCCCTCAAAAAGAAAAAGGTGAAACAAGGGGACCAAAGAAAGGAAAGATGATGGGGTAAGATCATAATGATATTGAAAAAATGGTCAAAATCATTGAGAATACACTTGGGATGGTGTAGAATAGTTTTCCTGAAGGTGGTTATAAGCATTATACCCTGATAGTGGTAATGTGGTATGATAACACAATGATTTTCCCAAAGGTGGTTATAATCATTGAGAAGATGGAGCTACCCTAGCTAGGATAGACAAACAAGATAATAACATGCCCTTGTATGGGTATAAAAATGGAAGTGGTGACAATACAATGATTTTCCCAAAGTTGGTTATAATCATTGAGAAATGTAGGAGGGATGGTGTGCAATGATTTGTCCATAGGTGGTTATAATCATTGGACATCAATTATGGCAAACATGATAAACTTGGTTGAGGATGATGATAAATTAACATAGAGGGTAATTATGAATTAGAACAATCTACTAGTATGGAGATGCTCATCTAAACTAAAAAAAGGTTTAAATTCTTTCATGGTTAATTACTCTATTTGGGATATGATTGAATCAGGATACCAATGTTGAAGAGATGTTGATGCCACCATTGATAAATAGACTTATTCAAGCTAAGGTTTTCTATAGCATATGTTGATAGGCATCATGGTATAACATCATGAGGACTTGGCTGAAATATGCATAAGGATTAACTCCTATAATCCAATACTTAATAGATAACAATGCACCAATGATAGAAACCAAGATGATAATGTAAGCATATGAATATGGATAGATTCAAGTGTAAGCATGGGCAAGGAATCACCCAATGAACACACATAAACTGAATCAAGGAAACAATTCTAAAAGCAAATACATAGGCATACAAATAAAATAATAAAGAAAGAAACAAAGAAACATTCAATAGAAACCATACAAACATTACCCCTAGAAAATAGGTGACAACTTAACAAATGAATAAAATGGGGGAATATAAGAAAAAGAAGGGGGTGGCTGACCTATCTCCGTATACACTAGGCAAGTGGGTGTTGCCTACATAGTTCCATAGATGTAATATCCAACAAAAAATTTAGGCCAAATGTAGTTTTCTCAGGAAATGGGTAGAAAAATGATAATTGGTGAAAAAAAATAGAATGGATGTGATAGAAGAATATGAATAGTCTTGAAAAATGGCAAGTGTGTGAGAGAAAAGGCCAAAGAGGATGGTGAAACTAAGTGATAAGTGGTTTGCTTGAAACTTAGTAAGGGTTCCCATAATCCTTAAGGCAAAGAAGTGGTCCATGTTTTTCTTGTTTTTTTCTTGTAGTTTTATTAATGTTTTTAGAATTATTTTGGAGTATCTCAACTTGATCAAGAATGATGGGACACTAAATGTTTTAAGCTCACAAAATGGTGAGAGTGTTAAAACTTAGTTTTCTCATAAAATGGTGAGAGCATTCAAAATTATGTTGCTCACAAAATAATGAGAGTGTTCAAATGTAGGTTGCTCACAAAATAATGAGAGCATTTAAACTTAGGTTGCTCATAGAATGGTAATATTTTTATAAAAAGGGTGACTGAGATAACCTCAAGAAGTATGAAGTGCTACCTACATAGTCCCAGAGTAGGACCTCAAGTCACTGTAGTTATACCCTACAACAAAGGAGTTTGATTAGTGTAGCAGTCAATTCAAACAAAACAAGCATAGTTGGTAAAAAGGCACAACATGGCATAGGAAGTGGGAAGTTGGTATGTCAAGGCTTAATAAACAAATGTTATCCCTTGTTTGCCCATAGGTGGTTTTAACTAGGACACAACGTCATAGATTAATGGTACTAATTTTCTCAAAGGTGGTTATAATTAGTAGTAAGATCGGTGATAAAAAAGGAATAACAAATGAAGGATATAATTGCCAAAAATTCTATCACACTAATCCAAATATGATAACTATCTGAAGTAATTAAACCAACTGATGAAAATAATCAAATTCATTGATGCTAAAAATGTGTAATGAATGGAAAAAACCAAGGTCAAATGGGCTAGGCTTTAGAACACACTAAGTCAATAGGTTAGAAATGTAAAGTGGATATGGCTAAGAGGATGGATAAAAATGACATTTGTACAAAGAAGAATAGTGATAAAATGTCATAAATGAAATGGTCCTTATAAATAATACACCTTAACACTAAAAAATTGTACCGCTTAAGGTGAATAATATTCATTGACTCAAGAAGTTCATCTCCATCTAGTGTGGCAAGCCTGTATGCTCATGATCCATAATTTTTAATAATAATGAAAGACCCTATCTAATTTGGTTTGAATTTACCTTTATGCTTCTTCTCAGTCATGGTATTCTTTTGGTTTTGTTTAAGAACAAGATCATGAAGTTATAATGTTTTATACTTGATACACTAATTGTAGTGGCCTTTGAGTCAGTTCTGATATGCCTAAAGATTGTTAAGCATAGCTATGCATTTTTCATCAAGAAGGTCTAGCTCCTACAGGTGAACTACTCGATAGTCATGATCATGTAAGACATGCTTGAAATATATGTGTAGTGAAGGTAACTTGACCTCAATAGGAAGGATGGCTTTAGTACCATAAAAAATTATGGAGTGGCTCCTATGTGAGTATGATGATTGTTACAATATGCTCAAAGGGTGGGGAATATCTATAGGTCTCAATCATGACTAGCATCATTGACAATATTTTTTAGAATATTGATAATGGTTTTGTTCAATGCTTCAACCTGTCCATTATCTTGAGGGTAATATGTTTTAGAAAAATGTTGTGTGATGTTATATTTGATTATAATGGTATCCCGTCTAATAGGTAGTAGTTCTATTACTAGCCCTTAGTATATGCTCAAATTGGATATTTTCAATTTGATGCTTTAGTGTATCGGCCATAGCCTTATATAGAACCAACTTGTCATCTTTGGTCTGTAAATGGTCTATGACTTGATTAATGATTAGTTGAGAATAACAATGAACTTTTAGATGAGATATATTCCATTTTACTAATTGTCAAATTCCTATGTTAAGTGCTTCATACTTGGTCATGTTGTTTGTATAAGGAAAACTAATTCTAAATGATTTAGGGATTAGATCCCCCTATGGTGCAATAAATAAGAAACTTGCCCCTAATCCATGTGCAATAAATGAGCCATCAAAATATAGATTCCAGTGTTACTCCCCAAGAGGTGTGTCAATGATGGTCATTATGGATTCATCAAGAAAATGAAATGTGAGTGGATTTGTGTCAACAAGGGGTGTTTCAATAGGTTCATCTGTAAGGACCTATCCTTTAATAACCTTCTAATTAACATACTCTATGTCAAAATTACTAATAAGTATGATCAATTTGGCCATTCTACCTTGTAAATATATTTTGGATAGTAAATAATTGAGTGGATCTACTTTTGAAATGACCATGGTCTTATTGTTCAACATGTAATGGTGTAGTTTTTGATCTGTGAAGACCATAACTAGATAAGATTTTTCAATAGGTACATATTTATGTTCATATGTGACCAAGGTATGATTTAATTGATAAACTACATTCTCTTTTCCATTTTTATCATGTTGAGCCAAAATTTCCCCAAAGGCATTAATGGTAGCTGATAGATACAAAAAGAATGGCCTTCTTGGCATAGGAGGTAATAAAATAGGTTGATTAACTTGATAGTCCTTGAGTTGTTAAAACAGCTATTTTATAGTGGTCATCATAGTGAAATGTAACTCCCTTATTTTGAACATGTGTAAATTTATGGCACTTGTATATTAAATAAGAGATGAATCATTAGATTGACTATATTTTTCCCTGCAAACTATGGAGTTACTTCAAATTGGTTGATGGCAACATCTCAATTATAACATGGACTTTGGCCAAATCAACTTCAATACCACTATGAGACAATGAATCCAAGTAAATTTATTGAGGTTACTCCAAACACACATTTCTTTGGATTGAGTTTGAATTTAAACTCCCTCAATATTTTAAATATCCTATGTAGCACTGCTAGATGGTTGGCCCTGGTTTTGGATTTTCCTAATATGTCATTGACATAGTCTTTAAAAATATCATGCATCATATAATAGAATATGAAATTCATGGCCCTATGATCTTTATCTCCAACATTCTTAAGAAAAAATGACATTACTTAATAACAAAATGTTCCTTATGGAGTGGTGAATGCTATTTTATTTTGGCCTTCTGGAGATATTCCGATCTAGTTGTATCCTGAAAATCCATCCATGAGTGAATGCATTTCATAACCTACCATGGAGTCGATGATCATGTAAATATTAGGTAATGAAAACTCATCCTTAGGATAAGATTCATTTATGTATTATAAATCATTATATATTTTGATTCCTTTAGGCTTTTTGATAACAATTACAACATTAAATATCCATTCTAAGTAGTCAATGGACCGAATAGATCCTGCTTCTAAGAGTTTTTCCAAATATTTCTTTACTAAGACAATAATGTGAGGATACATCTCATGCAACTTTTATTTCACTAGTTTTACATCAGGATTGACCATAAGGTGGTGCAAAACCAAGGTGTGGTTCAAACTTGGCATGCCAGAATAAGCACATGTAAAGATATCTACAAATTCTCTCAACAAAGCTATAAAGACTTCATGTTCCTCTTTAGTGAGAGATGCACCTAATTTTATCCATTTTGGGTCCAATAGAGTCCTAATGTTTACCTTTACTATATCTTTGACTATAAGGGTTGAACCATCTTCT
Source organism: Torreya grandis (assembly GCA_037957365.1). Lineage (NCBI taxonomy): Eukaryota > Viridiplantae > Streptophyta > Pinopsida > Cupressales > Taxaceae > Torreya > Torreya grandis. The sequence goes on along the minus strand of JARHVA010005909.1, from coordinate 446,962 downwards.
AGGATAGTAGGCAAAGACTTGAACTATTAGATATATCAGGGTCCTTTGTTAGGAATTGCTCTTCAACGTCTCCTAATCATGATGAATTAGAGTCCCCCAATGGGATATTTGGCTATGTGATAAAAATATACATAAATTCTTGAAGAATTTGATCAAATACTTTTTGTCCAAAAATAAACTCAAATCCATAGGTAAGTTCATCATTGGTGGTCTCCTAGTCTAAATTTAAAGGAGAATGAACACCCCCATCTAACAACACCTGAAATAGGTTTTCACCACTATAATGGCCTTTATCTTTACTTTTTCCCTAGTCAAAAAGTGCCTCAAAGAGGTTTTCTCTTAGGGATGCCAATGTTTTATTTATTTGTTTTTGGATAAGGGTGTTCACCCGCTCTCCAAAATAGGCTTCAAGATCTAATGTAATTGAGAATCTTGATTTATGATCTCCCAATAAAATATTGTCTCTAAGGCCTAGAAAGTCACATAATGCCTTATCATTTTAAAACTCATCAATCAATAAATTGGATTCTTGTTGTTCCTAATCTATCAATTAGGGATAGTATAATGGAAATGGGTTATGACAAATGATTAGGGTAAGAGTACATATGGCATTGTTATCGAATAGGTTAGTCTCAGCTAGGCCATCAAAGGTGAGGCTATGATCAAAATTTGCTTCACTATTAGCATCATCACCACTAGCCACTAGTGATGAAACTCAAATAAGATATGTGGGGTTACCCGAAGTGGTTTAAATCTAAGTCCATAGGGTATTTTTTACTTAGTCATAGAAATTGGCTCAATGATTCTTTGCTAATTTGGTCTAAGGCCTCTTCTTTCATAATCTTGATTCTCCATGATCCTATTGGGAATATGATACTTTACACTTCTATAAAAATCATCTTGGTTGTCATTGTAAAACCATGATTCATCCCCTTCAAGAGGGTCTGGTTCTAGACCAAATGCTGGTACAAACATGATAGGTCCCTTATCTTTGTTATTTTGTTTCCAATGCATGTGTGGGGTATTTTTAGGTCGCCCAAAGGTCTTTGGATTCTAAGGAAGATTGTTAATATGGAAGGTATCATGGGTCACATACTCCCCTAAGCCATTATCTAAAATGGTGAAATGATTGGAAGCATCAGGAGGTGGCATATGTGAAATGGAATCCAAGGTATTAGGATATATGCAATTATCTTGTGGAGGATCAATAATTATGTCCTTTCTTTTATCCTACTCAGAAATTAGATTCATGTCATGTTGGTAATTGTAGCTTTGAAAATTGGCCTCAAGATGTTTATAGTTTTCATATGGGTGTAAATATCTTGGAATATTCACTTCCATCCCTAAGTGAGAGAACTTGATACATTGGTGTAGCATTGACAGGACTACATGAAACTCATGTAACCAAGACCTACCTAGAAGCATATTATATGACAACTCAAGATCAAGCACCTGGAAAAGTGTATTATGGGTCAAAGGCCCAATGACAATTGGTAAGATAATGGTGCCTTATGATTCTCTTTATTGATTATCATAGGCTTTGATAGTTATCATTTTTGGTTAGAGATCTACCATTGTGTACCCAATAATCTTGATGAGCTTTAGATACACTATGTTAAGGCTTGATCCATTATCTAAAGGAGAAATTTTACTTTAAGCTACTTTATATAAAATTATATGTATAATGGATTATTATGGAGTGGGACAAGGGAAGACATATCACTTTGGTTAAATTTGAATTGTTGGGTTGGAGCTAGGTGTCCAACCAAAGCTTGAAATTTATTAAGGGATATGTCATTATCAATAGAGGATTAGGTTAAAAACTCATTCAAAATGTTCTTGTGGATTGTTGAAATTCATAGCAAATCTAAAATAAAAATTTATACTGGTGTCTTCTATAATTATTCCATAATATCAAACTTCTTGTCTTGGTCAATGGTGAATGGTTTATTTCAACGTTGAATGGTTGGTTGGATAATAGGCAAAGTGGTAGATGGTTATGAACCTGGGATAGTAATCTTTGAACTCCAAGTTATGATTCCACAATTGGGATTAGATGTTGGACCATAAATGCTAACAAATGTTAGGAATGGTTTGGTACTAGATAGGATAAGTCTTGGTTGCTAGTGCACTTTTATCTAGTCATGTGGCAAGGGTGAGTTATCAATATATGGTCCAAAAGTGGGGGTCCTAATTTATTGGTTTGCTTGTGTGTAGTCCTAGGTCAAAAAAGGATTATCCATGTAATTTGGTTGAGTGGTATTGTTTATAAATGGTCTAGATTGATTAGTTCTCGGTCTAGGATTAATGGAGATGATATTAACGCTTCCCCCTATAATATGACCTAAAAATGCATGGTAGGTTTGTTGGTTGTTACCATTATGACCTTGGTTTTGTCCATTATTTTGATGTTGTTGGTTCTATTGTTGATTCTACTAATTCTACTAGTTTGGCCTTTGATTTTGATACTATTGATTTTGTTGTTTAAATGGTTGGTGTTGTTGTTGTTTTTGATTGTTATGCTGCTATTGTGTGTTATGTTGAGGAAAGGGGTTTTGATAAATCTCAAGAGTTTGATTAGAGGTGGAAGTAAAATTATCCAATGTTATGTCCCCATTACCCAACATATTCTCAATCAAATACCTAATTTTCACACATCTTAATAGATTATTCCCATTGACCTAATGATATTCATAAAATTCATTTTCATGGTAACAATCAAGATAAGTAATGCCTTGTGGATAATGCTTTGGTATAAGCCAACTAATCAGATTAGTAGTGGTAAGTTTATGAAATATAAACTCAATAGGTTCTCTTTGGTCACTAAATACATGATGTGTAGGCATAGTTCTCCTTGGAGGAAGGGTTCATAATGGTAAAGGTTGTTGCATTTGTTGCACAGGTCTTGGTTATTGTGCTTGTGGCATTGGTTGGAGAGGTTTTTGGGTAGGAGTAAACTTAAAATATGGTGTAGATGATGTTTTTATTATTTGGACATGATGAAAATCATTTTCTCCATTACCCGTCACATTCCTATTATTTTTGAATTGCTTTAGTTTATCTTGGTTATTTGCCTATGCTAGTTGTGATGTTTTCACTTAGATTGGATGTTAGTTTTGGCCAATTACCTAATTGTTACATTGATTATTATTAGTTGATGTAAGCTTGATGATCCCTTTATTAATAAGGGCTCAATCAATCAATAAGCCTTTATCGATGATCTCCTTAAAAGCATGTGCACATTATAGTTCTCGATGATAAGCTATCTCACTATGAAAATTTTTAGTAAACACAATAGCTAATTATTTATCTAGTAAACTATGAGTGAATTAGCTTGAAAGGGCTCTCCATCACTATAGATAACTTACAAAATTCTCACCAACCTTTTTTTTTGTTTATGTTAAGTTAACCAATGAAATCTCATGTTCAAGATTATAGGAAAAGTGTTGCACAAACTTATCAAAAAGATCATAAAAATCTATTACTAAATTCTTGGGTAAATTTAAAAACCACTATAAGGCTTCTCTAGCCAAGCTCCTTGGAAATAATAACAAAAGGTATATATAGCTATATGTCATTGGTTGACATGTGACAAATAACTCAGTTAAATGGGCCTTAAGGTCACCTTTCTCTTTGTATTTGTCAAATTTTAGTGGTTCATATTATGGAGGAAATGGTATTTACAATTACTCTAAGTTGAATGGATAAGAACACACATCATCCAACTTAAAATTTTTAGTCTATTTCCCAACCTGAATGGTAGCAATTACATCCTTCATTTGTTGTAATTCTTGGGATAGGAAACTGGAAGGAACATTGGTTTGGGTAGATGGTTGGGAGGTCACAAGTGGGAAACCTTAACTAGGGTATGATGGAGATATTTTTTGGGGTATATTGGTTTGGTTAGGAAACAGACTAGGAATATGCATATGTGGATTATAATCTACTTGAAATTACACATTTGGTTGTCTAATATTATGGTTTGGGTTGGCTATGAAGGTTTGAATTGGAGGATTTTATGGTTGGAATGGAGGGATATATCTATATTGTGATTTTTGTGGTTGAAAAGGGACATGCTACTTACTAGTCAAACCTTACTATTTAGTCAAAACTTATAGACCAAGACCCTATCTCTAAACTTGTGGCACATTTTGAACTAATTTTTGTCTAGTAGGTACTTTAGAAAGATGGGAGCCTCCTTGTTACATGAATCCTTGTTGGGAAGTGAAAGCATGTTGAATATTCAACATCTATCACTAAAAAATATTTACACATTGTTGGCTAGTCAACAATTAGTTTTGGATTGGTACACTGGTATATGATTGAGGAGGTATATTTTACACTACTTGATGATGTGAAAAATTAGTTTCCCATTGTTGAGGTGGAAATATACTTATCCTATATTACATTGGTACACTAGATTGTGATTGTTGTTGTGGAATACTACTCATTACTTATTGGGGAGTAGGATTCATCACATTCAACAATTGAGGCATGACATTGCTTATTGGTTGACTACCTAATCATATTGGTTACACACTTGATGAAGTAATTGGTTGAGGTGGGGATGCAAAAACCCCTATTCCCTGATATAAACACATGTTGTTGACTAGTTGTTTGTGTGTTAGTACTACTTTAATTTGGATTGGACATTGCTTACACATTGTCCACTATATTTTACTCATTATTATATGTAGAAGCATAAGACACTTCTTCAATAATAGGCATATTCAACATGTTGTCCACCAAAGTGTTTTCCACAAAGGGGTCTAAACACTAATTGTCTTGACTAGTTAACTCTATCAAAACTCCTGTTGAAGGAACTAAGTCAATAAGAGGTTTGCTCACCATGGTAATTTGATTGAAATTGCATGCTAGATTCAGGTAGGTTTGATATGTTATCTCAATTTGGTTAAAGTGGTCTTCCATGAATTTTTTTCCTTTATTAGGCATATTAGGGTCCTGATACATTGTTTGGACTAGAGCTAAAGAGTTGATAGAAGAAGTTTGTTGATCATAAATTATGTTTTGGGGCATTCCTACTAGGCCTGGTAAATTCTCATGAGGGAAGTATGTTGTAAACTTGGCCCCTACCTCTATGGCTCAAACCAAAATCTAGTCTTTGTTCTCCAACAAATGATGTTCTAGCAAAAACGGATCATACATGGAAGGTGTATTAGTAGAGCATGACTATTGAGTAATTGGTTTGTTAGATGTGAGTATTATATCTAGGTATTATGTGGTTTGTTCTTGGTCTTGTTTTGAATAAGGTGGTGTATTAACCAAATAGTTAGGCAATGGATCTTAGCTTTGTGCCTCTAATTTAGTATTATTAGAAGGGTAAAGATCCATCTCATAATCAATATTATCCGCATAGGGTTCTTACATAATTTACTCCTATGTAATCTCATTACTAATCCCTGGATTGTACATGAGTCCACTATGAGTATAAGAATACATGTTAGGATCCATAGTCAAAGCTTTGTGATAGAAAGGGAAGAGAGTTATACAAACTCTAAAAGGACAATGTCTAAAAAGATGATGTTCAAAATTAGTCTAGATTAATTAAAAGGATCAAAAGGTCTATGCAAATAATTGTGATAACACAAGCTAACATTAAGTGTCTAACATTACACATCTTACACAAAAATATTAAGTAAATAAACCAAAAATCAAAATGTCAAATGCTAAGGTCAAAGTGTTTCAAATCAGTCTAGTCTAGGAAATTAAAAGTTCCTAGGTCTTTTGGCCAAATATGACATCAAAAGCTAGGCTCAAATAAGGCATGTGCTAAGACTATTGGCCAAATGGCATAAAAAGCTAGACTTTGAAAATAGATGAAATTTTTAATCTAACAGATTTGAAACACTTCTAACAAACATTAAGTATTTGATTCTTGGAAATGGACTCGATCAAATAGGTATAAGGTATGAAACAAAAGGCACTTTAGATATAGTTTATTTTCTCAAAAATATGGTATAAAACTTGGTTCTTATGACAAATAAGTTAGTCAAAAGTGAATGGTGTAACTATGCTAGAAAAGGTTCACAAAAGTATACTTAGATTGGTTTGAAAATGTAGGAACAAATTTGAACTCTATGCAAGAAGGCCTATGAAACAATATATGAAATGTTTTGGGTAGCATAATAGTTCTAGACTACCCAAAAAATGTGACAAAATACTTGTTTTAAAAACTCTCTAAGGAAAATATAATTTCTCACAAATTTGAAATCATAACACTACCTTTCTTGACTCAAAATGTTATGGTGAATAGACTCAAATTACAAGTGTTTAGCATGAAATGACTTAAGTCTATCAAGTGGTGATAACGATCATGAGTCTTAAATGGCCTTCAACACAAATTGGAAATTAAACCTAAGTTCCCTCAAGTTTAGTGAAAATGGTGAACCCACTTAACACATAAATCCTATGAAATTATAAAGGTACAATTTCAAATTTAGATTATGAATGAAGGACTTAAACAACTTTTGCAAAGGTCTAGACTCAATTAGGCAGTATAACTATGCCAAAATGGATGATATGACTCCAAGTTTTGATGAACTTTGAACAAGGCAAATTGTTGATTTCATGTGGGAAATATAATGCCTCTTTGTTTAAAGGAAAATGAGGACCATGTGTTTGTTTTGAATCATTTGTTTACACCAAGTTTTGTCTCCAAATAAGACTTTAGTCTAGACAAAACTAATTAATTAATCACTCTTAGATCCTAAACTAATAATGTTGCTTGGTATTATTGGAATCTATCAATATACGTCATTTGAGAGGACTTTAAGTGTTCATCTAAAAGTAAATACACATTATATAGTAAGGTTTTTATGCCTCCCCCTTTTCTCAAATGATAGTAATACAACATAGACCTTGAGGTGGCCATTGCATAAATAATACTTCCACAAAAAGTGGGGATTTGTCTAAGATCTACAAGTTTCTAAATGTTCTATGGGAATCAATTGTACAATGACTTTCACATCAAATAACGCAAAATAAAAGCATGGATTTTGGGTCCATATCACTTAGCTTGTTGAAAAAAGGTCTACACTTTTTAACAACCACTACATCCTACTATTCACTCAATGTAGTGCGATGTACAAAGTGCCACTACATCCCATGTGCAACTCCAATATAGAGCCAAATGAAGTCAATGCTACGAGGTGAAACCCCAAGTCAAATATTCCCTAAAGAACTCAAGGGAGGTAATGACGTCCTCCTCATAAGCTAAGTTTACATGAAATAAAGAAAACATAAAATAGAAAGACTTTAGGGTCATTTTCATGGTCACCCAATACTTTTGTGAGTTTTTGGGGAGTGCTTTAGATGATGTTCTTTCTATGCCTTAGACTAGATAATTTGCAAATAAGGAAATTACTTTTGATTCCAAGGGTTCCCTAAAGGGGACAAATGGAAGAGGATACACACAACATCCTTGTATGTTGTGAAAATAAAGTGATAATTAAAATAATGAAAACAAAATTGACAAGTGTGTTCAATTTTAAGTCCAAATCAAATATTTGGTGGTGTTCATTTGACCCCTTGGTCTTAAAATTGTAAACTTTGAAAATTAATGCTTAAAACTTACTTAAGCACTTGAATGCTATATTAAACACCAAAATAATGTTCTTAGTTAATTTTAAAGCATACAAAAGATGATTTAAACACATTTTAGCAACTTTCCAAGTTGGTCTTATAAAAAAAATGTTAGCAAGTGGTTTAGATTCAAAGCATTTTTAAAGATGAAATAATTAACATAGGAAAATGAACTCTCAGGTTAACACAGTCGAGTTGGGATCCAAGTCAGGGTGAATTGGGTCAAGTTAGGCCGAGATGGGATCTGAGTCAGGGTGAGTTTGGATCTAAGTTGGGTTCTGAGTTAGGGTGAGTTGGGTCAAGTCAGGGTGAGTTGGGATCCAAGTCAGGGTGAGTTAGGATCCAAGTTGGGGTGAGTTAGGATCTGAGTTAGGGTGAGTTGGGATCAAAGTTGGGATCTGAGTAGGGGTGAGTTGGGATCTAAGTTAGGATGAGTTAGGATCTGAGTCAAGGCCAGTTGGGATCTAAGTTGAGGTGAGTTAGGATCTAAGTTGGGATCTAAGTCGAGGCAAGTTGGGATCTACATTGGGGCAAGTTAGGGAAATTTGGAATCTGAGAACAAAATTGTGAGCTCAAAAGAATAAGCTTTTTGGTCAAATATTCATTTTTTTTTTCACACTCCAAGATCCTACATGACAATGGTTAGTATGTTACTTGTAGGTGCTATTTGATCAAATTATGTGGTGTAGTCCTACTCCGTATGACATTATTTGAACTAGGAATTCGACTCAAGAGGGGTGATTACTATTGTATTAATCCAAAAATACAAACAAATTTATAAAAACACACTAATTAGCATACATGTCTAGGCCTAGTTACTAGGGTGAGCTTAAAAATAAAAATAAATAAAAAACACAACTAAAAAATTAAAGAAAAAATAAGAATCCTTTACCTTCCTTGGATGATCCAAATGCTTGTTGTAGTGGCTTGCTCATCTTGTGCTGATGAATTATTCATGAAAGGAGGCTTGGCAATCGCCTCTTCTCCTTGGCACCTTGTGACTTTATCTTGTCTTGGCTCAATATTTTAGCATCATAACTTTGGAATGTGAGAGATCTTGTAATCAATTTGACATGGTAAATTTCAACAAATTAAGCTTAAAAATGATGTTTAAGGCCTCTTTATTTACATATTTTCAATAATGACCATAATCAACCACGACCATCTATCTCAAGATTGAGATGTGTGGTCATGGATTAATTGAATTATGTAATTAAAATCCATAATTATCCTCATCATGAATTTGGAAGAAGGGACATTAATAAGGCATGGGAGGTAATAAAGAGGCATGGAAGACCCATAATCCTGATATTTGTGGCATTTATGGCCTAGGGATGTCTTCCCAAGAAATGAGGTCACCAGATGATGCATATATTTAATATTAATTTCTAAAAACAAGTTTTTAACAAGTTTCCATATAATTATTAATTAGGCTCGAATTTGGTTTAATTAGATCTTAAGAATGATTAAGCACTTTGTGTACAAATTACTCAAATTGATCAGAATGTCCTGTTATTGGTCTATAATTTGATTTCATTGGAATTGAAAGTCAATGTTAGATGTGTTGGATCCGTTAACCCATTTAGGATGTTTCTAACACCAAATAACAAAGACATGAATCTTATATAATAAATTTGATATAAAAGAGCAATCTAGAGTACCCAAGTGAAAAATTATCCCACTAGGCATGCCATTATGTGAACTAGGAATTTGACTCAAGAGGGGTGATTAGTATTGTGTTAGTCCAAAAATGTTAACAAATTGATAAAAACACACTAATTAGCATACATCTCTAGGGCTAGTTACTATGGTGAGCTTAATAATAAAAACAAATGAAAAGAAAAACTAAAAAAGTAAAGAAAAACAAGAATCCTTCACCTTAGATGCTCCAAATGCTTGTTTTAGTGGCTTTCTCAGATTGTGCTCATGAAGTCTTCATCAAAGGAGGCTTGACTATCTTCTCTTCTCCTTGGCACCTTGTGGATTTGGCTTGGCTTGGCTCAATATTTTAGCATCATAACTTTGGCATGTGAGAGATATTGGAATCAATTTGACATGGTAACTTTGAAAAAATTAAGCTTAAAAATGATGTTTAAGGCCTTTTTATTTATAGATTTTCAAGAATGACCTGAATCAACCATGACCATCTATCTCAAGATTGAGATGTGTGGCCATAGATTAATTGAATTATGTAATTAAAATCCATAATTATCCTCATCATGAATTTGGAAGAAGGGACATTAATGAGGCATGGGAGGAAATAAAGAGGAATGGAAGACCCATAATCTTGATATTTGTGGCATTTATGGCCTAGGGATGTCTTCCAAAAAATGAGGTCACCTGATGATGCAGATATTCAATATTTATTTCTAAAAATAAGTTTTCAACAAGTTTCCATGGAATTATTAATGAGGATCTAATTTGGTTTAATTAAATCTTAAGCATGATTAATCACTTTGTGTACAAATTACTCAAACTGATTAGAATGTCTTATTATTGGTCCAAAATTTGACTAGATTAGAATTGGAATCAATGTCAGATGCATTAGATTCATTATCCCATTTAGGATGTTGCCAAAACCAAATAATAAATACACACATATTATACAATAAATTTGATATAAAAGAGTAATCTAGAGCACCTAGGTGCAAAATTGGTATTTTGACTCAAAATGATCTGATCAAAGTTAGCTGACCCATAAATTGCATTGCCCCATTTAGTGATAACCTAGCCAAAATTGGCACTTGAATATGTCAATTTAAAATAATTTAATGTGATTTAGTGTTTTTAGGGTAAATTTTGTATTTTAGTGGAAATTGGTCAAAAGCCTGATTAGAGGTCATTGGTGGCCAGATTTAGGTGTTTACAGATTGCAGAGGTTCCCTTAGTCAGACTGTCACTGCACATCATGCATATATGTATGAGCCAATAAGTTTGTGAATTTAATTAAGGTATGAATCAATTAAATATTGGTAAAAATTTTAAATATAAATGTTTTCTATAGTTCCAAGAAGCTACCCTAAAAAAATGGAGACTTGAAGTGATTTCTAGTTCAAGTTATAAAGCTTCAAAGTTTCTCTAACAGACTATGATGGGTAAGAGAATGTCAAGTTTAACCATGTAAAAGACTAAGGTATTTGGTCTAGAAGATCCAATGGTGATAAATTAATTTTACATATTGAGATCAATGGTGTGTATGAAGTCAAAATGTCAAAGGTTGCATATGTAGGTGATAAGTGTCACAAGATAGCTAGTCTAACAGAAGATCAACGGTAAAAGGCAGTTCATACTGACAACAATCAATGGTGCACGATAAGTCAAAGAGTAAAAAATTCACACAAGACTAACAATTGGTAAAAGTGTAATTTAATATCATTATATTTCTCAAAAGGCACACAAGAGTGCCAAGTGTCATAATCTTGGGAGTTCTGAGAAAGATCTAATAGTAAGTACTACAAGTTAAAGACCTAGCTGATTTGTAGAGATTTATGGTACATATTTGGTTAATATTTCAAGGGTGAAAGAGATGAGGTCAATATTATCTATGTTTTACAATAAGAAAAGGTGAAAACTGAGCTACTTCAAAGAGATTGATGGAGCACATTTGTTCCAATTTGTTAAGAAACAGTAAGATGATGACAAGTGCTCGATGTTTAATAGTTAAGCGAAGGTAAAGGCTAGGGTAATATTGAGGTATATCAATGGTGAATGTTTAATATAATATATTAGTACATGAGATGATATAAAACTATTTAAATTTTAAAAATTACTTAGTGACCATTGGAATTCAAATATTTAAATTTATGAGGTAAAACCAATTTATGGTTTTTGAGCCATAACTTTTGATATATGCAAAATTTGACCATGGTGTAAAAATAAAAGTTGTATATTAATTTAAGTCACATATGGAAATATTATTTTTAAGGTATAAATATTTATACAATAAAATTTATTTATCTCCAAATTTTATTGTGTGTTTGTTCATACTCTACAAGTAACCTGAGAAGGGTAATTGAGTTATTCTTGATGGTATTTTGATGTTTTGAGATGAGATAGATATAATATAGTATTGTAGACTTCATAAGGATGATATATATGGGTTTTTAAGGTTTGAAAAATCCATATTTAGTATGAAAAAATGTTTATAAGGTGACTGTGTGTTTTTTCATGGTGTTCTAGTGTACAAAATATTATTTAAACCAATTAAGCTTTAGAAAAGGGTGTTGTGATGGTTGTTAGAACTTAAAGAGGACCCATAAATTATATGGCATGGGTCCATATATTTTAAAGTGTTCCTATGTTCTTATTTTTCTTAATAAGTGTCAAAGAGGTGAATGGGTCTTCACAGGACCTAAAAGGTGATTAGGCCTATTTGAAAGAAGGTTGTACTTAAAGGTGACCCATGTTGGATGCCTAAATGGTGAAGGCATGTGTTGTGTCTGATAAGGAAAGTTTTGATCATAAATATCATTAATAATATATAAAAGGGTGAAAGAAAAATGATTTTTTCTAGGCTTATTTAATAGATGTGAGAGAGTTGTGAAAAGAGGTGTGTGTGTGTGTGTGTGTGTGTGTGTTATGGAGTGAAGGAGAGGGTTTGTGCCTAGTCGATGAGTTGAAGAATGGAGCATGTTGATAACTATGTATATGACCTATAAGTTATATTTCTAATTTAAAAGATAGTATTGTTGTAGGTTTAAAGATTGAAGGTGGTCAGAAGGACTTTATCATTTTAGGGGTAGGTGTTCCTTGTGAAATAGGTGTTTCACTAAAGTTACTTAGAAGGACTTGATCTTCTTAGGGGTAGGTGTTCCTTGTGAAACAAGTGTTTCACTAAATTGTGGTTAGGACTTGACCAATCTCTTATTTGTGATCATATTATATGATAATTATTCCATGTGTTTTTAGGATTGAGAGTAGGTTTTATTCCCCAAGAGGGTTTCCCACATAGATATTGTGTTGTGTGTATGATCTTGCATTATCTATTATTCATTATTAGGAATGACTTGTAGATTATATGAATGCTTATGATAATTTAATAAGGGTTTAAAAGGAATGAAATTGAAGTTGAAATATCCTGAATAACTAATTCACCCCCCTCTCAGTGATTGTAACTCTAACAATTGGTATCAGATCAACTCCTTTGGTAAAGGGTTGATAGCTTGAAGGAGATCCAAGGTATAAATATCTATAGCCATCAAATGAAAGGAGTTTTTTCCACTAAGAAAGTACCAATGTTAAATGGTTCCAATTATGCTTTTTGAAGTGTAAGGATGAGGACCTACATCATGTCCCTTGGGTTTGACACTTGGCAGTCTATTTTGGATGGTTGTTTTGTACCTACTATTCTTCCTTCTAGTGATATAGATAAGAATTTGTTTGAAAACAATTATAAGGTAATGAATGCTATCACTTATGGTATTTTAGAGATTAAATACACCAATTTAATCCATTACACATATTCCAAGGAAATGTGGTATAAATTGAAGACTATTTATGAAGGAGATTCAAAGTTTAATATGGAAAAGTTGTAAATTCACTGAAGATAATTTGAGAGTCTTAAGATGAAGGAAGAAGATTTTGTGGCATCCTTTCTATAAAGAGTTGATATGATTGTGAACATCATCAAAGGTCTTAGAGAGAATATTGAAGAATCTACTTTAGTTTAAAATGTATTAAGGTATCTTTCTCTCAATTTTGATTCTAAAGTATCTACTATAGAATAAAGTCATGATCTTACTTAGTTAAATATGGATGAATTACATGGCATTATTACTATTTCTGAGATGAGAGTCAATGATAGTATACCACCAAATAAAGAAGTAACATTCAAGATAGAAATGAAGCTAAAGAAGTTCCAAAGTAATAAACCCAAGGAGAATGACATATCTAATATTGATGAAGATGAAATAATTTATTTGTTTACAAGGAAATTGAAAATAGGGTGAGGCAAGTATAATGGTAAACTAACCTTCAAATTCTTCAATTATGGAGAGATATGACATTTTGCTAATAAGTGACCTCACAAGCATAAGAATAATGATGATGAAGAGCATGGTCAATGTCATGATGATGGTAAGATATATTTTAGGTCTAATAAAATTAAGAAGGGATTTAAAAGGTTTGACAATAATAATAAGTAATTCAAGGAAAACAAGAGTCTCTATACTAAAGAAGATTACAACTCATCAGATGAAAGTGAACACAGTGACTTAGATTATGATCATGAAGATGATGGTCCTATCAAAGATGAATATCTCTTCATGATTGAGGAAGGAAGTTTCTCATATCAAAAGGACTCTACTTAGAGTGATTCAGATGATGATTTAAATAAGGTGAACTATGATATTGAATTGATGAATGTTTTTGAAGAACTAAATATTGAGAAGAAAAATAATGAGAAGATTAAGTCTCAAATCAAGGACTATGAGGAGAAATTTAGTGTGTTTGAGGAAAGAATGAATGAAGACATCAAAGAACATGAGGATATAGTCAAACATCTCAGTTGTTAATTAGAAATCATATGTAAAATCTTGAAAGCTAAAGAAGATGAATGTATAAGGTATGTAATTGAAAATGAGACATTAAAAATTGAGTTAAAGCAGACATCACTAAGATATAGTCATCTATGATATTTGAAAAGAGCTCAAGTGATCTAGACAATATTTTGAGTGGTAAAAAACATGTAAGTGATAGAACTGGTCTTGGATACAAAGAAGAACAAGGAAATGCAACTCAAGATAAGTTGAACACTAATGTAGATTAGACCTTGAATGCCAAAAATCACTCAGGGAATGAAGCTAATGTTAGAGTGAAGACAAATCAGATCAAACAACCAAATGCCATGAGGTATGCAAGTTTCAATGGTTATTATTACGTATGTTATAAGTTTGGGCATAGATCTAGAGAATGTAAGAGACCTGTTAGAAATGAGTTTACATGGAACTATGATGGGGGTCATCAGTCAAAAGGAGTGAACAAAGTTGAGTTCTTTAACTATCTTGATGAGGGATATTTTGCTAAATATTGTCCAAATAAGGTATGGCAAGGTGAGTCTTCTTCAAAAGGAGTAGTTTGTTTCAATTATCAAAAGAATGGATATATTGTAAGATTTTGTTCTAATTAAGAAAGGAAAGATAAAATTATTGTAAGAGGTATAGTGTGATTCAATTGTCAACAAAGAGGTCACATTACTAGATCCTAGAAGTAAAGACCTATAAGATAGAATTAGATTTAATCAAGCTCATAGAGTGCAACAAAAAAGGCAAGTTAACTCATGGAAACCAAAGGTGGTAGGTGTGAGTCATGATGAGTCTATAAGTCTAAGTAATCTATATTTTATGGTGGATAATGCTACAGAAGTTAGAGAATGCCAAGAACTCTCATTTTATACTCATGTTGAGATTGAAGAGACCAAGCTCAAGGAGAAGACCAAGGTTTTGGTTGAGGCTAGTTTTAAGGTGTTTTTGGATGCTAATAAGAAACCTACTATGGTTGAACATGTTTCAAGCTTGGCTCATTTGTTGTCAAGGTTTGAAGGTGATGTTTGGCAATGCAAATGAGATACTTTAGTGATGAATGTATGCCAAAATTCCATAGTTTCTCTAAATGCTGTATATCCTATCATATAAAAGAAAGTGAGGGATGTATAAAAGGAATAAGTTGTCAAAGTTTAGACTAAGAAGAATAAGATAAATAAGTCCTATAGATATAAGAGTATTCCAATGGTTACTAAGGATATGTGGGCCACTCCTAGATTCACTTCATTTTAAGAGCATTATGGTGTAGAGTAGGTCTTTATCTATGCTTCTTAAGAGACTCCTTTAAGTGGAGAAGCAAGCATTGTTGTGGTGTTCTTCAAAAGGTCCTAGAAGGCAAGAGATGAGTTTTTTTAGTTGAATTTGGTGTGTCAAGATGGGATAAGTTCTTTGATGAGGTCATAATGATGTCTTACAAGGGTGTTATCAATCTATATGGTCAAATCGAAGGTTTCCTAATGGAAAAGGAGGATTTCTGAGTTTTCAAGATGTTTTTTTGCATAGAAAGATTTAGTTAACTTTATTCTAGCATGTTACAGATGGTTTTATGGTCTAAAGATATGTTGAAGTCAAATTAGAGATTTTTGAGTGCTCTTGGTTTTCTCAATTTTGGCTTAAGGGTAAGCAGGCCTAAAATGGGTTATATTAAGTCAAGGTTCCCAAAGGTGTGAAGGCTCAAATATTGGTACAGAAAGTGTGTAATGGTTTTCTCTATTTGTGCGATAAGTTTCAAAGGTGGGTGTTGAACAAAAGGAGGTTTGTTGACCTTATTTTTTATGAAATTCTAGAGTTTTGGGCTATGCTAGAAAATTTATTTACCTTGTGAGTTGAGGTCTTAGTATTATTAATATGTTAAATGGGCTAAATGGGTTGTCAAATCAAGTTTCATAGAGATCTGAAGGTTTATAGTTTTCAAATTATTCATGTTTTTATCAAGATGAAGACCTAATTGGCTAATAGGTCTGTGAAGTAAGTATATTACATAAGATGATCTAGGTGATTCAAATTAGTGTGCTTAAGGAGGCATATTATAGTGACCTAGATATGAAGTTTTAGGTTTTGAAAGTATGTATACTAAAAGTTTTGGGCTCTAAAAGGAGTCTAAACAAGACTAGTGTGAAGATTTGATGTTTTTGCTTAGTTTATCCAAAAGAGAAAGGCATGAGATTTTCACAATGAGTTTTTAGGTTATTTTAGATAAAGTTTCCTATTTGGTGAGTGGCATGAAGTTCTATTAGTGGTCCTTGAGGTGGATTAAGAGAGAAGGCTAGTAAACCTATGTGGTGGTTCTTCATGGTGTGTGAAGATTTAAAGATGCTCAAGAGATTAAATGGCTCAAAGATCTTAGGGGGAGTCCCTATTAGATGTTTCTTAGTGATTTATATCATATTTTAGTTTTTTTTGTGTTATTTATTCATTGGCTATAGTGTTTAGATGAAGAGAGTGTTGACATGTAGCAAGAGGAAGTTGTCAAGGAAAAAAGAGGTAAGCTCAACATAAGTGTGAGTTAATATCATATTTTTAAGGTGGTCCTCTCCTATTGATGGTATTTTTAGGTCCTTAAAATCAATTTGTGACCACTTTGTCATTGTGTCAAAGGGGGAGAATATTCCTATTGTGAGAGTGCTTGAAGATAAAGAAGGAAGGTGAGCTATATGATGGGTGTTGACATCAATGATAAAGGGAGATATTTTTATAAAGTTTTTAGTGGTGTCATGGAGGTGTAAATGTGAGTGGATGAAGTGTATTTCTAGTCTAAGTATCAATGACAAAGTGTGTAGTATGCTTAAAGTAGGATTGGTTGATTTTATTTTTATCATGATTAGGGATGGGTTTGAAGTATTGATCATGTGTGAGGGAATATATTAGAGGTTGAGGATGAATTGGGAACTTGTGGAAGTGCATGGTAATCATACATTTATTCATTATGTTCATCATGGCATAGTTAGTTTTGTGATATAAAAATTTGAGTAGGAAGTTTGCTGATGTAATCGTTACCATGAATGGATTATTCAAGGGAAGTTTTTTATATGGGTGTGAACATACTAGTCCAAAGTTACTATGGTATATATTTCAAGTCATAAAATTTATTGCAACAAAATTTATTAAGGTTTAGTGTTGGATTTCCAGGCAGATGATAGAGGTTCCCTTAGCTAGACCATCACCACACATCATGTAAATATGTATGAGTTTTTATGTTTATGCATTTAATTTAGGTAAAAATAAAATTAATATTGGTCAAAGGCTTACATGTAAATCTTTTCTATAGTTCCAAGAAGCTACCCTAAAAATTTAGAGACTTGAAGATATTTCTAGCTTAAGTTATAAAGCTTCAAAGTTGTTCTAGCAGACTATGATGGGTCAAAGACCATCAAATTTAACCACATTAAAAACTAAGGTAATTGGTATATAATATAAAATGGTGATAAATTAATAATTCATATTGAGATTAATGGTGCATATTAATTCAAAATGTCAAAAGTTTCATGCATAGGTGACAAGTGTCACTTCTCGCTAGTTTGGTAGAAGGTCAATGGTGAAAGGTAGTTCATATTAATAAAGATCAATCATGAAGGACAAGTCAAAGAGTAAAAAATTAATGTGAGACTTATAAGTGGCGCAAGAGAAAGGAAATATCAATAAACTACTAATAAATCATGTGATGGTGCCAAGTGTCACAATCTCAAGAGTTTTGAGAAAGATCTAATGATGAAAACTGCAAGTTAAAGACCTAGATGATCCATAGAGATTGATGATGCATATTTGGTTAATATTAAAATGGTACAAAAGATGAGGTAAAAATGATATATTCTTAATAGTAATCAAAATGATATATGTTTAATAGTAATCAAAGGTAAAGACTGAGGTAATTCAAAGAGATTGACAGAGCCCATTTGTTCTAATTTGTTTGGAAGCAATGAGATGATGATAAGTGCTCAATGTTTATCAATTAAGTGAAGATAAATTTTAGGATACTTTTGAGGGAGATCAATGGTTAATTTTAAATCTAATATTTATCACATGAGATTATGGAAAAGTCTTTTAATTTTAATAGTTGCTCAGGGACCATTGGAATTCAAATATTTGAAATTATGAGGGAAGACTAGTCTATCATTTTTTAGCTATAACTTTTGATCTATGCAAAATTTAACCATGGTGTAAATATAAAAATTGTATAAGAATTATAGTCACATCTATAAATATTCATTTTAAGGCCTAAATATTTATACATTCAAATTTAATAAGCTCCAAATTTCACTGTGTGTTCGTTCATGCTCTACAAGTAACCCAAGAAGGGTAATTGAGTTGTTATTTATGGTATTTTGATGTTTCAAGATGAGATAGATTTTGAAGAATATTATAGAATCCATGAAGATTATATTTATGGATTTTATATTTTTTAACATGTATTCACTAAATTATGCTTACCCTACTAATTATATTAATTTCACACTAATTTTGCCTAAATGTTTATATTTCCTAGCCTAAAAATCCCCATCTCATTTATGTATCCTATAAACCGTTACCCCATTCCAAAACCAATTAATTTCCCCATTAAACTCATAATATACCCTTTTACCTATTAACCTACTCCCTAAATCAACTTGATAATTTAAAATTCATATTTATTCACCTACCACCCTAGCTGCCCTACCACCCTAGCCACCATACCACCCTATGCATTATTACATCCCTAAGAACCCTAAAATTCATTAATTCTTGTCTAATACCATCATTATCCTCTAAAAGTATAGATAAGTATCTATAAATAGAGAATCTCCTATAAGACTCTATAAGTCTCTAAACTAGATACTTCTAAATAATTTGTAATTCCTCTAAATTTCCCTCTATCTTCCTATAAAAGGCCATTTTTGGGCCATGTCCAAGCTAATTGGAAATCATATATAAATCCATCAAGCTCTCATATTTACACTCTCCATAACATCCCTCAAGCTCTCATTCAAGACATTATCCACTTCACACAAGCATTTAGAAGCCATTGAAAAGTTCATCAAGCAATCCAACATTTCTAATTTTGACATCAAATTATTCAAGTGCAAATATTGAAATGGAGTCATGAAGAGGTTAAAAATATGGTAAACATGCTCCATTTATTTTTATTTACTTTTCCTATCCATTCCTATTGGTGTCATTAGGTTTTAGGTTTCATTACTAAGTTTAGTAATATTACAAGAATTTAAAATTTGGTGCACATTTTGGTGTCTACGATGGGACTAACCTCATTTATTCAATATAATACTATTACTAGAAGTGATTTGAGTGATTACAGGGCCAACTGGACATAGATATAAGCCCAAATTTTCAAATTTTTCCATGTACAGGTGAATCATGACTTTTCCTTGGTATTCATGGTATTGTAGTCATGATTTTGTAAAAGCCAATTATAATATTGATATTTAGCCATTAACAGTTATGGGTTTGATAGGGTTTTAGCCTTCAACAAAACCATAAATTCAATAATCATGACTTTGTCTTCCTGATCATGATATTGTAGGTGATAGTAGCGATATTATCAAAATTAATAGTTGGGATTAGGTTATAGTTTGTTACTATTAACCCTCACTTTCTATAGGTATCATGTTTATTAGTATTATTTATATGTGTAGTAAATAAAGGAAATCCACTTAGGATCTAGCTATTTATACATTTTTGACAAAACCATGACTCCCTTAATAGTGATATTGAATTGACAATCATGGTGTTGTAGATTTGAGTTGTGATATTATCAAACATAATATTTAGGGGTAATTATATCACTTGTACCTTACTATCACTTAATAATAGATAATTATGTTCTCTATTCATTAATTTATCTATTTGAAAAGATATCCTAAATTTTTGGTTATAGGGAAGAAGAAATTGAACCAAGACCTTAACCTTTTGACCATGTTTGACAAAACCATGAATCCCTTAGTAGCAAATTTTCTCTGATAATCATAGGTTGGCATTTGGAAATTGAGATATTATATTCTTTATTAAAATTGGTAAACCTTTGAATTCATCTAGTAAACCTCTAACTTCATTACTTCTTATGTCACCAACAAAATCATCTACAAGTTTTGTGTAGAGGATTATAAGGTTTTATGAGTCAAGTTAGACTTTTTTTTATCAAAATATTATCAATTTTCCCATTTACATATTTTTCATATAAAAACCCTTTAATCTATAGGAAGATATTTCAACATATTATTTTTTATGTGCAGGGATCATAGGGGTAGGGAAAGACAAAACATTACCTAGGCCATTTTAAAAATTTCTACAATACTGCAAGTCCTGAACCTACAATTTTGTCCTGCAAGTTACAAATTTCTAGCTTAGATATATTAGGTTTAAATTTTTAGTTTCTAAGGAATATAGCATTCCATCACAAATAATTTATATTTAATTATCTACCTTGTTATTAATTTATTAGCACTTAGGATATATTTTTCTACCATCATCTGCAATATCGTAGATTATGATTTAACTATAATTACAATTTTGTTGGTTTGAATAGTGATATTATTATATAGTAGTGGTATATTTAGCTAACCGTAGTAGTATATTAACCTTTTACAAAGTCATGACTTATGATTTTTTTTTATTTTTTTTTAAGCTAGATGCAATATTGTCCTTTCTAGTTATGGTATTGCTCTATGCACTCATGGTTTTGTAGGGGCTTGCAAGATTTCAAAAATTTAAACTACTAACCATTTTGGTTGTAGGAACCTTCAATATTTTGGCACTCCAATCAGATTTCTAACCTTTGTGCTTGTAGGGAGTGATTCCATTTAGTATATTTTTCTTGTTTTCATTGTTGTCATAGTTTTTATTACATTTATCTTTTATAGTAAATTTTTTTCCTTTGTATATACTTGTTTTTTTATATATGTGTTGTCTCATAGATAATTTATCATATCATTGCCATCACACATAGGTAATTAAATTGGTTAATTAATTGTATCATGTGTTTACTTGTTTGTTATCCCCCCTATAGGATAAAATGTGACATGGAATTGACACCCATCCATATGCTTAGTATATAGGGGTTAGTTTCATAGATTTCACCACCATGATCTAACCAATCTTCATCTTTCGGTGGAGTCTAAATATTAGGAGAGTTATCACTATGTCCTAAGTGGAATTCCCCATAAAGGGTTCCATAGAGTGAGGGGAGGTTAAGATTTAAGACCTAGGGTAATTAGATAGCCTCTTACATAAACTTGGGCCCCAATGTACCATCATGTATATTAGGGATGCACCTAGATCCTTTTATATACCTTAGAGTAGGGGACTTCAGCCATAATAGGTGTACCACTATAGGAGTTAATATCAACTTTGAAGTAGCCATTAAATACAAGCAGGGTTGAGAGGGTTTGATAGATTCCATAATGGGTCATTTACCTATAGACTCACTTGTGAAGCCATTAGATGATGCAAACATTAAGTTACACATCCATTATAGTTTACTAATTTAGGATCATTTTTTGTATGTGTTATTGAGTGTTGTGACTAGACCTGTATTTTTTGTCAACCAACTCAGCCATACCCATATTTTATGTAATACCTTAGATACCCCTAGGTTTAAAATCATCATCCTATCATCATATCACATCCTAAATCCTCCATTACTCACCCATCATTCATCTCCATTTGACACTCCATTATTTACACTTAGTCTCCATATAGTACCCATCCTCTTGATCGATATCCATTTCAAACTTGAACCTTATATTTTTTTCATCATTGTATCTCATCCTAGTGCTCATATCACACTAGTCATCCACCTCTCATTTGTCCTTTCTCCTATACAACCAACACCCATATAGTATACATCTTAGATATCCATCTCGTATTCCTTTCATATTTGACCACTATATTTTGTACCTAATATTCATCATATTATCTCATATTCATACCATATAGTCCATATTATACATCTATTGTTTAACAACCCATCCCATTTGTCCTATAGCATCTTTAAGGAATAATCATCCCCCTTTCATAACTAGTTTATTTATACCATCTTATTTCTTATTTATTTATGAGTTTTGACCAATTTTTTCCCATAATACCACCCTATATTAATTTCATACTATCTTTGACCATTATCAATTGAATTTACATATAATATATCATCTCATATTCACCTTATAGTTCCCATCTTCTATCTACTATCCATACCATCTATATCCATCCTATAACAGTTGCATAGAGTATCCATCCCCTCTACTATCCATCACATCTATACTTTTCATTTCCCTCTTCACATCCTTTTTTATTATATATATCATTTTTCATATCCATTTTATATATCCATCCCTTTTATAACTTAGCTGATATCCACCCACATCATATTGAACATAGTATATATCCTCATCATGCCTTAGCATAGTAATCACCTCTCACATATTTATAAAATAGCTCAAATATATCCTCTTACCTCATATCCATTTGTATAGCCATCCTTTTTTGACCCATTGTCCATCATATTATCTCATATCCATCTCTCTTGTACTTGTATTACCTTATCCTCTCATAATTACCCTATCCACATAGCCCATCTTCCACATCTACTATCCACTAATTCACCCCACTTATCGTATAGCATCTTCATATAGTAATATCTATCTTTCACCAAATAGTTTGTATATATAAATTATATTTCCCACCCATTAAAATATTTTTGTCTATCATACCCATCTCATACTACATTTGATCATTGTCTTTTAAATATATATTCACCTTATAATGCCCATCCTTTTATCTAGTACCCATTTTACCCATATCCATCCCACAACACTTTCATATAATATACATCCTCCACATCTTCACAAACTAGATTTTATATATATCATCTTATCTCTTATCCATTTTTGTACTTTGGCTATCCACCTCATACCATCTTTGACCATTATTTATTCTTGCATATCCATCATATCCATTCTCTATCCCATTTAACATCTATATCTGCCCTATAACACATTCATTTAATAAAGACCTCTTTTACGTCTTCCTTTATAGCCCAATATCCATTTGTGTATCCATCCTTTTGAATGATTTTATCACACCAATTTGTATATAAATCACCTATAACTGTTATTCATCCATCACTTTTTTCCATTAGCATCTAATCACCACCCATTTCACCCTCATATTTTTTTGGTAATTAGTTCATCCACATCCATTCCTCCATTTATGGATAATTTTTCTTGAGTGGTTGTTCTTGTCCAATCCTTGATTCATCACATATCTCACCCCATACATATCACATATCTCTTATCCTCTACCCATCTCATTCTCTTTAAATAATATATTTAATCTTAAAATCAATATTTTAGTGGTAACCCATATTCTTTGAATAATTATTCACCATATCCCATCTCTTCTTGACTTTGGATTATCATTATACATAGTCTTATAAGATCCTAATATATCACCCATCATTATATTCATCTCTATCACATACCTTTTTCCTCTAGCACCCATCAACTTGTCCATTTACTAGTAGACAAATATATTTGATCCCATCACTCCTCCTTCATCCTTGCTAGATTCGTTTCATAACATACTTTGTCTCTTGGTAATTCTTGGTCATTCCATCTTATTACATCATCAACTTTTGACCACTAGTAATTTGATTTCTAGATAGAAGTAGTATTTCAAGACTTCTATATAATCCATAATATTTCATCACATCCATCTTTCACAATGTTTATCCACACCCAAGCCCAACCTAGGATTGGGCAGAGCTCCAAAAAGATAATAATCTAATGGAACATATGATTGACCCAACTCAAGAATATTATGAAAATCATAGTGATATGCATACACCTAGGGAAGAGAATGAAATATTTATCCCCCTCCATAATGACAAAGTTAGGAACCTCATCAACCACTATTTATATTAGAATCATGACCATGTCTTATCCCATGCAATAGAAATAGGGGCACATTACCTTCCACTTTTCACTGCACTCTCTTGCATAACCTTGTCTACCCGCCATCATGCCCAAACACCCCATGTCAAGATGTTAATCATATACCCAAAAAACAAGAAGGTGTGGACCATGGATTTGATAATTAAGAATGCCCACCACCCCTTCATAATAAATCCGTTGAGGCTAATCAGAGACAAGATGTCATTGAGTATCACCTTGAAAAATTGACATAATAAATTAACCTGCTACTCCATAATCAATGCCCACCATCTCCTAGATAAAATAATACCAATAATCATAATACCAATAATAATAACACCACCAACACCACCGACATTATCAATAATGACAACAATACCCATAGTACCCATATCCCTCAAGGTAATCAAAATCAAACTACCAATCCTCTTGGGGATCCTGCCTTTGCCCAAGAATGGAAAAATGGAAGATACCCTTCAATAGATATATCCATGATCTAAAGCTCTTAAATATAAATATGAATACTTTTATTCATCAAAATTGGATAGGAGTTTTTTCAAATCACCTTTCATCCACACTTTGAAGTACCCAAATTTGAGAAATATCAGGGAAAGGGGGATCCTAGAGACCATGTCCAAGAATTTTATGTAGCTTGTCATGAAGTAGCCTAAGAAGAGGATTATTTGTTGAGAATCTTTCCCAAAATTCTAATAGGACCCACTTTGGAATGGTTCATGTATTTACCTAAAGGGTCAATCTCTAGTTTTGGAGAGTTAACAAAATAATTTGTTAGACACTTCTCATTCAATATAGAGCATGATATGTCCATTATTGACCTTTACAATAATAAATAATGAAATAGGGAAATCCTAGTATATTTCCTACAAAGATGGACAATCTTGGAAAGATGATTGAGGTGGTACCTAAAAAGGAATTAGCCAAAATATTTATAGATAATCTTAATACAAATCTTAAGTACCAATTAAAATTATAGTTTTCCAAGACCTTTGATGAAGTTATAGAAAAAGAAATGTAAATAGAGAAATATCTCATTGAAAAAGGAACTATCAAGTTATATTCTTGAAATGAGCACACTTCAAATCAAAATAATTATTTTTAGGAAAATATAAAGTCTTCAATAAGAATAAAAATGTAGTGGGTGATGGGGTAACAAACTCTAAACAACAACATGTATAGATGGTTCAGAAGAAAGTCCCCATACACTAACATAATGTCTATTCCATTCAAGTTCCTTGAGGCAAACCAAAGCCTTGTACAGGTAAGAAATCACTCATGAGCTTGGAAATCCCAATAGAAATAGTCTTGGATCAATTTATTGCCACTAATATGATTAATTTTCCTAAAATCAAACCTATGGATAACTATCAACCAAAACTATACTAGTATCACAAGGATGAGTTTTGTAAGTACCATAGTGTTAAAAGACATGAAACCAAGTGGTGTATGCAATTAAAAAATTATATACAAGATTTAATTGAAAGGGGTGATACAGAGATTGAAGTAGAAGCTCCCTCAAATTAGTCAACAAATGGGCAACTCGGAATCTATAAATTTCCACTCCTAAAACATGAGCAAAAGAACTAGAGACCACAAAGAGACCAAGGTCAGGCATTTTCATCTAACCACACTGACTACCATAATGTCCTATAACACTATATCAACACCATCAAAATATACAATATCCAAGAGCCCAATTCATCCTCATCCCCCATATTAAAAATTACAGGGCCACTACTGATTACATAGTAACCACCTGATGCAATAAGAGGATAATCCTTGCAGCACCTCTTCAAGATCCTTCTACCTCATTTGCTGCCCAAAAGGGGAATGTTTCTAAAAAATATTCAAGATATTTAGATAAATAATATGATATCATTTAGTAATTGGAAAATACTCCAACATAAATTTACTTGATGGAGCTTCTTAAAACATCAATATTACACTAGGAAATATTAAATCAAGTGTTGAATGAACTAAAATTACCTAGTGACCTAGATACTAATAATTTTTAGGCACTAGTAACAGACCTATCCCCCTCATAGTAGATTAATTTTAGTGATTTGGAGATGCCTCCTATTGACCACATAATAATTATCCCTTATACATTGAAGTCACCATCTCCTGCCATCGAGTGTCTCAAGTTCTCATAAATGAAGGATTGCCACTCAACTTATGTAATTTGGACTTTTTGAAGATATTGGGATATTATAAAACATCACTAGGGCCAAATTTTATAATGATTAAATATTTATATGACAACGAGAGATCATTAGTTGGGACCTGTAGTAAATCAAACTCTAGTCCATGTTGTGCATGTAGATTTTCCATGTAACATATCTCCCCTGATTAACTAGAATCCACATCTAATCCAACACCTGATGCCACTCAACTAAATGTCATATCCACATGGTATGGATAATATAAGTATAAAACATTTTTCATCAATGATTTACCCCTATCTCCACATAGCTATGGGTCCCCAACCATGAGGAAGGATAATCCCATTAAGTACTAGTTTAGATCCATAGCTTTTTCAAGTGTTGGATTTTTGTCTAATGAATACATTGAAGTTGGAGATGATTCTTAGATTATTTAAAATGATGAGGCCCTCATATCTCTTAAATGATGTTATCCCAAAGTCTAGAGAATGATGGAGATCATGCAATACAAAGGAAAGGCATTGGGTAAGCAAGAGAAAGGCTAACTTGAACCTATCATGGTTTAAGAACATCCACAATATTTTGGATTAGGGTACAAACTATTTGATGATGACCCAAATAGTATCATTGTGGATTCTCTTTTGATCACTAGACCATCTCTCCTCGATGAGGACATTGAAATAGGTTATACCTATAGTTGCTTTTAGGAGCTCATTGCCATTAACCTTTTCCCTGATACCACCATCTCCACCATTAACATTTCCCTTCATGATCCATCCCTTATAGATTGGGATTTGAAATAGGATCCTTCCTTTGACAAGTTCCAAAATGATGAGTCTATCTTAGAATATATGAGAGCCAAAGATTTTATACCATCTGATGATCTTAAAAAGGGATTTCTATCAATATTTTTCAATATGTATTTTTTAGGTAACAACAAAAATCCCATGATCAAAGAGATGAAGAACACTTTGAAGAAGAAGATCCTTCCAAAGATCCAGATGAACTCCCATATAACTCACTCACTATAGAATATTATTTTGACATTGATAATGAACTTCTAGATTACTTCAATTTTAACATTCCAAAAATATCATTACCCCTTTACTTAAAAGATAAATCACCCTCACTTATTGAGGATGTCATAGAAGTCAATATTGGGATGGATAAACATCCCAAAATGGTGAAGCTATGGGAATATCTCACCATAGAGGAATGCAAAGTCATTATTGAGCTACTAAAATAATTCATTGACATATTTGCATGGAGTTATAATAACATGCCAAGCTTAGATCCCTCATTGTTAGTACACCACCTAGTTGTGCATCTGAATGTGAAACCCATCAAACAAAAACTATGGAAGGTGCATCTCAAGGTGGTATTATTAGTCAAATAAGAATTGTAAAAATTCTTGGAAGCTGGTTTCATCTACCTAATTGATTATTTAAACTAGATTTATAATATTGTTTCTATGTCTAAATCATAAGGTAGAATCATAATTTGTACAAACTTTTAGGATATCAATAAGGAATGTCATAAAGTTGATTTCCCACTACCAAACATTGACATGATTGTAGACTTGTAGTATGATATAAAATACTCTCAATCATGGATGGCTTCTCAAGTTATAATGAAATCGAAATTTCTCCTATAGAACAACATAAAATGTCTTTTATTAGTCTATGGGGAATATTTTATTATCAAATCATGCTATTCAATATTAAAAATTCAAGGGAAACCTATTAATGGGCTATGACTATCATATTTCATGACATGATGCATGACATTATCAAGGATTATGTAGATGATATTTTGGGAAAGTCGCATTTAAGATCAAAACACCATGTGGTTCTACGAAGGATTTTTTTAAGATTTTGAGAGTATAAAGTTAGGTTGAAACCCAAGAAATGTGTATTTGGAGTCACCTCAGGAAAATTATTGGGATTCATAGTTTCAATAAAAGGCATAGAATTATATCCAAAAAAGGTCAAAGTAATCACAAAAATGCCTCCACCTTATAATATTAAGTAACTCTAAAGTCTTAGGGTAAGCTTCAAGCCATATGATGTTTCATCTCTCATCTTGCATATACTAATACTAAAGAAGGGGACTACCTTTCATTAGAATTTAAAATGCCAACAAGCCTTTGATAGTCTTAAACAATATTTAGATAATCCACCTGTATTGTCTCCACCAGTCTCAAGAAGACCTTTTCTCCTATACATTTCAACATCATGTTCCATAGGTGCTCTTCTAGCACAACATAATGATCAAGGTAAGGATCAAGCCATATACTATCTTAGTCACACATTGATATTCTATGATTTGAATTATATTCCAATTGAAAACGAATGTTTAGCCTTGATGTTTACATCATATAAGCTTCAACACTACATTATTAATAATACAGTAAGGATAATTACAAACATTGATCCCTTGAAATATTTTTGTCTAAATCAGCTCTTATAGGCTAAATCATAAAATGGATAATGTTACTTAATGAATTTGAGATTGAATATGTTAATACAAAGGTTATGAAAGGATGGGTTATCATGGATCAACTAACATAGGCAGCATTGGAGGTAACTGAGCCTATTTTAATTGCTTTCTTGGATGAGTCCATAATGAATACTTCAAATTATGATAGTTGGAAACAATAATTTGATGGTTCATTCACCATGCATGGGTCAGGGGTATGCATACTCCTGGTCACTCCAAAAGGTGAACTTATCTCAGAAAATTTATTCTTTACCTTTTCATGTACCAATAACATATTAGAATATGAAGGTTTAATAGCTGGCCTGTACCTAGCTATTCAATGGAACATTCAACACCTACAAGTATTCAGTGACTCACAACTAATTAACAAATAGGTCGATGATGAATTCCAAATAAAGGATGAAAAGTTACTTCCTTATAAGTAATTGGTGGATTAGTTAAAAGCAAATTTTCAATCCATAACATTTGAATAAGTTCTTTGAGGTATCAATAAAGCAATTAATTCCATGGCTACTATTGGCTCCTTCATTGACCTCCTTGAAGACATTTTAGAAGGAAACTTTTTGATTGAACATCTAATTATTTCAACCCATTAGTTAATGGCTCCTTTTTAAATTTGTGTAATTAACAATTTGAGTCTCTCATGGTACCATGAGATTTACATGTATCTCCACAACAACATCCTCCCCCCTAACCTTAACCATCACTAGCATAAAGCCTTTATCCATTGCACCTCTTGCTATACCATATTTGGTAGCATGCTTTATAGATGAGTCTATCATGGAACATTATTAAGGTGTTTGACATAGAAAGAGGCTTCTCAAGACATCAAATAAATTCATTATGGTATCTATGGTGGGCACATTAGTGGAATGGCCCTAGCCAAAAATTTCCTCTGAATTGGCTATTATTGGCTTACAATGGAACAAGATTCTTGCCAATATGTGCAAAAATGTGTGGCCTATCAAAAAAATGGAAACCTCATTCATGTTATTTTACAAGAGTTACAGCCTATTATGAG
The DNA here is from genome assembly GCA_037957365.1 of Torreya grandis. Lineage (NCBI taxonomy): Eukaryota > Viridiplantae > Streptophyta > Pinopsida > Cupressales > Taxaceae > Torreya > Torreya grandis. The sequence goes on along the minus strand of JARHVA010005909.1, from coordinate 417,201 downwards.
TCCATAGCCATTCTCCATATGGGGCCTTGACTTAATTGTCAAAATCAATCCTACTTCATTAGATGGTCATAAATTTATTATCACAACAATGGAGTAATTTACCAAATGGGTAGAGGTAATGCCACTTATTTATACAATAGGAATCAAATATCTAAGTTTATTCTCAATAAAATCATTTGTCATTTTGGCATACCTACCAACATCATTTTAGATAACAACAAATCATTTAAGAACCAAGATGTGGAGGCTTTGTGTTAAAAATATCACATTACATAGCATTTTTCCTCCCCTTATTATCCCCATGGCCAAAAATAGGTAGAGGCAACAAATAAGACCATCATCAATATTATGAAGAAGACACATAATCAAGAAAGAATAAACTATCACACTCAACTATATCTAGAATTGTGGTCTTATCATACAAGTGTGTGCACACCTACTAGGGTAACTTCATATGGCTTCATTTATGGGACCATAGTAATTTTACTAATAAAAGTGGAACTTCCCTCTATTTAAATATCACTAAGGGGTATCATCATCAATTATAATCTTAGACAAGAACATCTACAAAAACTAAAACTCCTTGGATCACCTACAAGTATATCAAAATAAACTCAAAGGCTAATACCATTAGAAAATTTAATCTAGGGAGTTTAAAGTTGGTGACTTGGTCTTAAAGGAAAATAAGAAAAAAACTAATATATAAAGAGATAAGAAGGAGAAATTTGAAGCCAATTTGTTAGGTTCCAATATCATTATTGCAAATTTCAGCTCAAGACCATACAAATTTGCTACACTTGATAGAGAAGAATTAGATGATCTAATGAACATCATGCATCTAAATATATTGTACACCTGAATCAAATTTCATTATCCTCTATCTATGGGACACCCCATATCCAACCCATCCACCCATCACATCTCCTCACTAGTCTAAAAAAATTTGTCCAATGGTGAAAACTAGTTTGCTAGCACCTTAGGCAGTACCATGATGAAAAATTGTTCCTAGGATCATGGTAAAATAACCTTGATCCTAGTCTCAATAGTGGGAATCCATCATAAGGTCTTAAAAAAAATATAGGACAACTACTTCTACTAAAGGAAAAGACATGGCTTGTCAAAAAATATTTGTTGGAGGGTTCTATGAAGTCACTTATCCATACTTGGTATACATATCCCACAATCCCATCCATATCCTTATCATTCCTATCATACCTTCACAAATCTCATTTGACATGTGTGTCTCCCTTTAGCCTTAGAGCAACATCCCATCTCCATTCATCCATTACTATCACTAAACCCCAGGTCCACACTATCCCACTACTAATTGTCAATATGGAGGGTCATAGCCTATAAATTTTTCTTTTTTGGGGTTTTAAGCATACACTATGGTACTTATTCCTAAAGGGTCATCATGACCCCAATTTTATAACATGGTTAGAATCCCTTCTTGAAATTTTTTTTGGACACTACCTATCCTATATAAATGGTCCATGTGTTATCACTAGATCCATTGTATATCATCATATTTAATCACTTCATCATTCATGTGAATAACCCTATCAAGCCTTGCCATTATTGCTTCATGTTATCTTTGATTATCTTGAGTGATTATATGTTTTATTTTAAATATGTATGTAAATATTGATATGTTTTGTTTGATTTGCTTTGTATGCATATTTTATCTTGTCAAATTTCATGGGAATAAAGATGGTATGAGGTACCCTTGAGAATTTGTTCAGGAAAGTTCATCTCTTAAACAAAGTTCCCCCATGTATCCACATTCACGTGCCTTGAACCTATCATGTCCTTGGCACATATTTAAAATATCTAATATTAAAAAGGATTGCCTACATTTTGATGGCTTCCAAAACCACTCCCCCTTTTTATCCTACCAATTCACATCTACCCTTAAACAAGGAATAAACCTATCCCATCTCATCACCATCTTATCTCCATGGTACAAGAGGATTTATAACATTTTACTAAAGATGAAATGAACCAACAGGGGAATAATTTATTTATGACATATCTAAACCACAAGGGCAAATCATGTTATCAACTAAGCATAAACCACAAGCATTCCATGCCATCAAATCCGAATGAAAATCATATCCTACACATGTATGCCATATCATCCATAAACATCTCAATCCACATCATACAATAGCATCCACAATAAAAGACATATCCCATATCCATTATAATCCATAAAAAGTTGAACATATAAAACATATCTATTTATTATCACATCAACAATAAAATGATAAATATATCCATCATATATATCCTACATACATCATAACATCAGTTTAAATACAAATACATAACATATAATATAGCCAAATCATCCATGTCTAAACTCTATCATGAGTCTCAATAATTACATCATCATCACATAAACGTAAATGCATCTCATATATATACACATAAAAAAATAAAGTAATGTACATGTATCCATCAACATCAAATCTCAACACACACACACACACACACACACACACACACACACACACACACACACACACACACACACACACACACACACACACACACACACACACACACACACACACACACACACACACACACACACACACACACACACACACACACACACACACACACACACACACACACACACACACACACATGCATACATGTACACACACACACACATACATGCATACATTAAAATATAGTAATACAATATCCTCATGCAATCCATGTCAAAATATATCATATAATCACATAAATCCCATGGGTAAAGAATGAGCAAATAATAAAAAATTCCCTTATACATATATACAATCCAAAAATCATGGTTATGGCTATGGTGACCTTGGTGGCCCTAGAGGTCCTTGAGTACCCCTATAAGGTTTTTAGACTAATGATTGGATAACATGAAAGGATGTTGCACATAGACCTAATGATAGTTTTACCTCATACAAATTCCTATAATACAAGGCCTCACATGTGAGAAGCATAATACTTTGTATCACATTCATCATACCTTGACCCTTCATCACTACATCAACCACATCCTTAGCCCTATCATCCACCTTCACTTGACCTATCAGAGTCTTGACATATCCCCATAACTGAGCCGCCTAACCCTAAAACCTTATAATCTAACCCCACAAGGTGGTAACCTATGTTTGGACATGGGTGAGTTTCCCATCTTATTATATCACCTATGATTGTAATGTAATATTTTTTGTCTATAACTAGGTCAACTTCCCATCCCTATATGTAATCTAGGCTTATAATGTAATAATATACCCCTATACCTATGCCAACTAATTATCCCTTTGTGTAGTCATACTCTAAATATAGGACTATAGATGGTCCTACTCACATGTGATCCAACAATCTTTGATAAATGTACCTAAATCTCACCCTATAATCAATTAATTAGGGTCTCATCCTCCTTTGTCATTAGTGGTTGAGATAGACCTATGCCACCACTCCCATTAGCCTATATCCCAACTTGTACCTATGGCTCGACTAGTCTCTACACCTATAAAAGGGCTTAAGGCCCCACCTATGTTGTTATTGTATATCTACCATCATCTACATCCATAGCATCATGACCACCACCTCCATCATGCCCTTTCTACACTATCATCTATCTCCTCTTCCTCCTTAAAAGATTTACCCATATCTTTAACACTCTCCTCACTATACCTCACCTAACCACCACCTAAGGCCATGTTAATCTGATTGGTATCTAAGGCTACCACTATGCAGCATATGTCACTATAATGCCAAGATCTATAATGGGTGTGTAAAAGTCCCATTAAATGAGTGAAATACTTTCATACTCTATGCAAGCATCTGACTTATTTTTAGGTCTCCCCCACTATGGCCTCTCCCACTCATTACATGCAAATAAATGATCTAGATTAGGCACATCCTAAATGAACCCAAAGTACCTCTACACTTAGTCCAATTGATATCTCTCAATGATGAAATCATGAGGACCCATCACATAACACTTTGTTAGCATATACTAGGTCACGATCTCATCATCCTAGCCAAATTGAATATCTCTATAGGTCATCCATGTAATGTGCTAAAGGAAAAAACTATCAAAATACTCCCTATAAAATTTTAACTCATTAACATGCCCTAGTTATACTCCCAAGATCACATGCCAATGAAAGACTATCAGCTACCCAAGATCATGAATGGTAAGAGTACCCAATGGATACTAGCTAGCAATATGCTCATATATCCATATCTTTAGTATAAATTAAAGACTAAAAATCAGATCTCATAGTGTACCTAGATGTATCTCTCTATATAAATGTGCTAACATAATGGGCCCCCATGTGAACACGTGATGATCATGAATCATATCAGTAACAACATATCTTAGGTTGAGGTAGAACCACTATCTACTCTTATCTGATAAAATAATGTTTGACATAAGAGACATAACTACCAGTGTTAGTAGGTCCAAAGTACCCTCATGTAGGCACCTATCAATATTGATGCATTGGTCCTGCATCTCTATCTATAAACTTGCACCTAGTCATTGTAGTGTCTGAGCCAATGCACAAGAATGCCAATATACTTTGACCCCTCACATGGGTAGGTGGAATATCCTATATACATCCTTAAGTGTCATAGTCATATCTCTAGTAACAAAATGAAATGTGCTAGTCTCTAAATACTAGTGCTCTACCAAGGTTGTGATCAAAGCTTGGTCAATACAAATAGCAACCATAATTGCCACATCATGTAATCCAACTAGATCCAACACCCCAAACTCCACTAGTGTCATTCATCACATCATGTGTATCACCTTAAGACATTTTATTTATAATTACATCATGCCTATATCCTCTTGCACTAATCACCATACACCTATCACTATATCCATCATCAAAAATCTACCCTTACACACATAGCCTCACTCTCCAAATTACTACCAACCCTAGCTAATCCCTAATCCTTCAATACCTATCACTTATTTAACCTATCCTAAATACCCCTATCCTAACCTTATTAATTTTATCACCCTATACTAACCCCATATCTCATCAATCCTATTCCAACTACCTAAAACCTTAGTAATCCTAAACACTAATATCTACTTAAAACTAACCCACCTAGCTAACTAGTCTCAACACCCTGACTCACCTACTTAACTCATCCTAATAATCTACTCCCCCCACTCACTAATCTAACATACAATATCCTATCATTCTAAATTACCCAATCCATCTAGCTAATCAACCTATCCAACATCCCACACCATCCAAACCAACCCCTTAAGTCTAACACTTCCACATTTTCCCAGTTTTGGCAATATTATAACTTGTGAAATGTCCCCAAAAGTGATTTTGATAATATCACTATTCATTAATAGAAATATTGAAATACCACAACTCCAAATTTGTGATATTAAAATATCATAGATCCCTTCTTATGGTTTTTCAATAATTTATATGAGGACTTATGGTGTTGCAATACTGCAAGTCAAACTTGTAAACTCACAACTCATGATGACAATATCATGACTAAGGGTAAAACTACTAGTTTAGTATTGAGTTAGATAACATATTTATCTGCTAAATATAGCTAAAAACTTTGATAAAACTAACCAAAATCACTAAAATCATAGAAATAGGGTCCTTTTACTCACCATAGGTCCAACATCAACATCTCTATGGTGCTCTTAGACTCTCTTTCCATGATAAGAATCTCGAGGTAGCTGTTCCATGGTTTCACCTCAGACCTCAAATCTCAAAATTCAATAAATGTAAATGACCCTATTTTAGCTCTTTTATCCTATATAACCCCCTCTTACACCCCTAACATCCTATTACTAACATCGATTATCCCAAGTCTCATCCAAAAAACCCCTTATCCAAATTTAATCACTCTCGATCACCTTATAATATTGTCTAAGACATGTAATGCCTAATCCCTTATCATCCATATTATCCCACGTCAAGAACTACATTGGCTTAAGGTCTTTTAGGATTATGTAGGTAGCACTTAGTTCCACTTTTCATGCCTAGGGATAGCTCAACCACCATGTATCCCTTATCATCATCCTATCTTTGGACTAGTCACTTAGAGACCACATGCCATTTTAAGTCTCAAATCTTACAAAAAGTAACTCTTTATCACCAATCAACAAACCTTATCACTATTATCACCATTGAGATTCCCATAGCATGTATCCTTGATATGAAACTTATCTATTAGATTGAATCCATCATCTTTAAATCAATGTTAGTTTATCAATCCCAACAATTTATAGACAATCATTATTTGTCTAGAACCCATCACTTGAGCTACTAAATCATCACTTTTAGGGCATCTATTAATTGGGGCATTGAAACCCCATTTAGATATGAGTCTTATCCCACCATGGGATTCTTGTTCAAGTGACCATCTAGGTCAATTTATCCTTTCATGTTCCCTTGAGGGGGCATCATATCCCACCAATACTTGACACCAAATAACATCAAGGTTTTTCTTTGAAATACCATTACTCCTTCCACTCACAACCCTTTTAGAGAGGGGCAAAATATATGCACTAAATTATGATCACCCTATTAATTATACTAATTTACCACTAATTTAGTCTAAATTTCTATATTTCCTTGCCTAAAAATACCCATTGCATTTCTATATCACATAAACCTTTGCCCCATTCTAAAACCAATTCATTTCCCCATTAAACCTGTAATAAACCTTATTACCCATTAATCTACTCCCTAAATCAGCTTTACAATTTAAAATTCATTTTTATTCACCTACCACCCTAGCCATTATTACATCACTAGGAGCCTTAAACTTCATTAATTCTTGTCTAATCCCCTCATTATCCCCTAAATGAATAGATAAGCCTCTAGAACTACATAAGCTCATCTAAGACTCTATAAATCTCTAAACTAAAGACTTCTAAATAATTTTTAATTCCTCTAAATTTCCCTCCATTTTCCTATAAAAGGTCATGCTTGGGCCATGGAAAAGATAATTGAAAATCATTTATCAAGATATCATGATCTCATATTTCAACTCTCATTGCATCTTTAACAGCCCTCTAGCTCCCATCCAAGCCATTATCCACATCACACAAGCATTTGGAAGCCATTGACAAGTTCATCAAGAAATCTAACATATCTAATTTTGACATCAAAATTCTCATGTGCAAATATTGGAATGGAGGCATAAAGAGGTAATAAGGATGGTAAAAATGATCCATTTATTTTGATTTACTTCTTATATCCATTCCTATTGGTGTCATTAGGTTTTAGGTTTCATTACTAAGTTTAGTAATATTATAAGAATCTAAAATTTGGTACACAGACCAATCCATATTTAGTATGAACAAATGTTTAGAAGGTGACTATGTGTTCATTCATGGTGTTCTTGTGTATATAATGTTGTTTAAGAAAATTGAGCTTTAGTAGAAGGGTATTGTGATGATTTTTATCACTTAAAGAGGACCTATATATTGTGTATCATGGGTCCATGTATTTGAAGGTGTTCTTATGTTCTTAGTTTGCTCAGAGAAGTGTCAAAGAGGTGAATGTGTCTTCATATGACCTAAAAGGTGACTTAGACTTATTTGAAATAGGGTTTTTCTTAAAGGTGACCTATGTTAGATCCCTTAAGGGTGAAGGCATGTGTTGTGGCTGACAAGGAAGATTGTTATCATAATTATCATGAAGACTCTATAAAAGGGTGGAACCAAATATGATAGTTTATAGGCTTGTTGAATAGATTTGAGAGAGTGGAGAGAAGAGGTGTGTGTGTGTGTGTGTGTGTGTGTGTGTGTGTATGTTTTGGAGTGAAGGAGAGGGTGTGTGCCTAGTGGATGAGTTGAAGAGTAAGTAGGTTGATGACTATGTGTATGACCTATAGGTTATATTTCTAATTTCAAAGATATTCATGTTGTAGGTTTGAAGATTAAAGATAGTTAAAAGGAGTTGATAATCTTATGGGTAGGTTCTCCTTGTGAAATAAGTGTTTCACTAAATCTGATCAAAAGGACTTGACCATCAAGTGGTCAGAAGGACTTGATCATCCTAGGGGTAGGTGCTCCTTATGAAACAAGTGTTTCACTAAATTTTAGTCAAAAGGACTTGACCAGTCTCTTGTTTGTGATAGTCTTATAGGACAAATATTCCATGTGTTTGAAATATTGAGAGTGGTTTTTATTCCTTAATAGGGTTTCCCACATAGATCTCATGTTGTGTGTATGATCTTACATTATCTATTGTTCATTGCTATCAATGACTTGTATATTTTATAAATGTTTGTGATAATTAGATAAGGGTTTGAAAGGATTAGAATTGGATTCAAAATATCTTAAATCACTAATTCACCCCCTATCCCCCCATTCTTAGTGATTTTACCTCTAACAAATAATCCATCCTTGGAAGAACAACTCCTTAAAGATACTATAACTACTCGCCTAGTTTCAGAAACCAATGAGGAATCATCTCCTCTTTCCAAACCAACAACCACTTCTCTTACTCCTAAATCTAATTTACCTTCTAAAATTCAGGTTGGTTCTTCTTCCAAAAACCACTGGAACTTCTTAGAGTAACTCAATTTCATGCCTTGAAAAATTCCTCTTATGAAGTTATTTTTCACCTCTTCATATGATCATAAGTTATTCATGCAATAAATTCAAGAAATCAAAGAGTCATATTGTCTATAAGAGGAACCATATTATCATGATCCTCAAACAATCAAAGTGTATACCATTCAATCTAATCTTTTTCCTTTGAAACCCTCCATAGAGCTCATCAAAGAAGACATCATTAATGATACGATATTCTTTCAAGCTGATGATCCATCCCTATTCATAATGTATTAGTAGAGGAAGGGTTTGGTATGAATGTGACATATTTGTGTCTCATCTAAAAACTTAGTTATAATAAAGATCAACACATAAAAACTTGCCTAACATGTCATGGATTTGACAAAACTAATCAAAATCCACATGGTTGTATTTGGATTCTACTTATGATTGGACCTAAGACAATCTAAACTAATCTCATTGTCCTCAATTTACCCTTATCTTACAACATACTCCTAGGACACCCATGGACTCATAGAATGAGGGATATCACCTCTTTTGGTAGCCAATGTATCAAGTTCCTTCATAATGGTAAAAGGTATAAACATGAGGATGATCCTATTATGCCTATTTTTCACACCCCTAATTTTTATAAAATAATAATCTAATACTCTTATCTACCTTAGTCATGATGTAGTCATAAAATTTAAAACTACAATTGGAGACCCTAAGTTAATTAGTATTATTTATGAATATTCATGATTTTAATTTAATAATTTAGTAATTTTCATATTTATGAATTCATGTTTTCATTATAGTGGTTTAGAAAAGCATTTATGGACTAATGAATAAAATTGGTATATTTATATGATCAAATAAATGTTTTATTTTTAGTTGTAGATAGATTGACAATCAAATTATAACATTTTTCAAATTAAAGTTTCAGTTTGGAAATGATAATGCTGATTATTATTTATAAGAATTTAAACTCTTATGGAGATATCATAATGATTTTTAGTTAAGTCTTATTTATAATTCAATTGCAAGTATGAGTGTTGGCATTATAAATAGTTGCATCATGAATGAAGTTTGGTTTAATTTAATCCTAAATTATCATAATCTTAAAAGATTATTAAATAATCCTAAAAGGAATATAAGATTAATGTTATAAGATTCATTATGATAAAGGTCCTAATATAATGAAATTTTTCCAAGGATTATTAATGACCCTAAGTAGTAAATCTATATATTATCATATGTTTAAAACTCATCGAATATGGTAGACCTATTTCAAAAATATAAAGTGGTCATGGTAATTTCAATTATGGGGAAGTATACATGTATATGTCTCAAGGCATAAAAGTTTTAAATTTGGCATACATTTATTATTTCAAGGACATGTTGAAATATACTTATTGATTGACTTTGGAATTTGATAAACTCGAGGCTCATGAGTGATCTAGTCAGCAATTCAATTTGGCAGTCCATTTGATAGTTTCATGTATTATAAGTTGGAAAAGTAATTTAACTTGAAGCATGATCTTGATGCTTAAAGATCATGATAATTTTTTTTGTTATTTTGAGAATTTATTACAAAATGTACATACCTTTATCATCCGATATTGGTGAGAAATTTAGCAAGGTAATTAGTGATTACTAAGTTTGGTGGTCTCATTAGCTAGTTGGTAGAATTGCTAAGTACTAGCATCGATTTTGATGAGCCAATAAGTGGCAAATGCATAACCAAGGTATTTAGGTCATGGAAATTGCATTACAAATAGTTTTCTTTTCATTATTTTGGTCATTTATTTTCAAGCTTTCTATCAAAAGAGATACTCTGTCAATTTGGTTTTTGAAAAATTACAAATGGGAATTTGAATAAGAAACTTAAAATAAATATAGGTATGTAATGAATAAGTTATAAGAAGTATTTATGGTGATTTCAAATAGATTTTTAATTACATAGAAAAGAAATGAATTTTCCCTTTGCATGGAAAAAGAATGGTTCTTGGTTTGCATGTTGTGATATCTTTTGATATTCATCAAAAACTACTACATTTTTATTTTAGAAAGTTGAAATATATTAAATTTTAGTGGTTATCAAATCATTTTTTTGCATGAGATATCAATGGTAAATGGTTTTATTTTGATTTTATCAGTTCATCTTGTCCATTGAGGTTAAAATTGTAAAATACTTTGGTAACCAATTAGTATAATATTCTAGAAAGGAATATGGAGATTATTTATGGGCATGCATTTTTTTGCTTTGGTTTTCTATTGAATGATAGTTGATGCTTTTTAAATATTTCATTCATCTTAGGGTTTTGGTATAACGAAGAGTTCTGCTTGTTTATTTTGAAAATATTGGCTAATTCAAAGATGATTTTATAGCACAATGTACATGATTTGTTAAACAATTTTGATACGTCAAGTCATCTACATGATTTTATAGACAAAAGGTTATATTTTTTGGGTTTTGTTATAATTTCATGGATATGAATGAACATTAAAAAAGTGGCTAAAAAATTGATGTTGAGAATGTCTTTCTCATGAAAATTGAAGTATATCATTTTGATTACGACTTTGATTGACAAAATGAAATATCATGCAATCTATAATTTTCTAGGTTTATTTCAAGTCATGAATATATAAAAATAATAAGATATGATTTATAGTTTTGAGAAAACTATGATATTGACTTGGGAAGGATATATTATTATTCAAAGTTTATATTTGATGAAAGATTTATATTAAAATTATTTTGATGGCTCAGTTTCTTTTCATTTTTGAGAAAAGATATGCGGATTATAGTTTGGGAAATATATGACATGAATATAGATTTTATTAGAAATCTTTCTTTTAGTGATTTTGAATTGGTTCAGTTTGAGAAATATGTATAGTTGTAGTTGTTGGTAACACATGTATTATATTTTGATGGGAAAAATTAATATTGAGAACATAATAAAATGAGTATGGTAGAATATGTGGAATAAAATTATGAAGAATATAATTTTATTCAATCAGTATGATTTCTAATTTATTCATGATGTTGAATCATGATAGTAAATGAGAGATAAATAATGGTTTAATATTTGATTTTGATAATTTGTTGAATTTTCATCTAATGTACAAAATATACAAAATGATCACCTATAAAAATGTTCATAGTGTGAAATTTGATGGTCAAATGACCATCATCATAAACCAAGAATTATGTAGTTTGATGATCATTTTCACGTCAAATTTAAGCTAGAAGAAAAAAATATTAAAATTGTTATTTTTGTAAAAGTGAAAGTTGTTTTATAGATGGATTGTGTTCATCTTTCACATCAATATTTTTAATATCAAGGTATTTTACAAAATAATTTGTTTTCGAAAGCATGGTATTGCACATGGAATAAAGAGCAATGAGGTACATTTTTAGATATCTGATATATTGTTTGGGAGTAGTTTGTTATATATATATATATATATATATATATATATATATATATATATATATATATATATATACACACACACATATATATACACACACACACACACACACACACACACATATATATATATACATATATATATATATATATATATATATATATACACACACACATATATATATGTATGCATGCATATATATATATATATATTTATATATATACATGCATACATATATATACATACATATATATATATATACACACACATACATATATATATATATACATACATATATACATACATACATATATATATGTATATATGTATGTATATATATATATATATATATATATGTATATATATATATATATACATATATATACATATACATATATATACATATATATGTATGTATGTATGTATATATGTATGTATGTGTGTGTGTGTGTGTGTGTGTGTGTGTGTGTGTGTGTGTGTGTGTGTGTGTGTGTGTGTGTGTGTGTGTGTGTGTATGCTATTAAGTAAATTAAAATGCAAAATGGAATTAAAATGAATTTCATTTAATTTGACATGTTGATTATTTATTGGTTAATTGATATTCAAAATATTCTTAGTTGACTAAAAAAGGTCCCCACCCATTAGGAATACTTGGTCTAAATTCAAATAGTTGATCTCTTAAGATTTTTATAAAGTCTTAAATAATTTTTAATTTATAACCACTAAATTAATTGATTTTTAAAGTCAATTAATAAAGTTAGCACATAACTAACTAAAGTTAGTTATAACTTCTTTTTCAACCAATTTTAGAGGTTTAAAAGGAGATCAAGGATCTATTAATAGGGGGAACAACATAGGTAGTAAAGACTTATACACTATTAAGTCAATCATTTATCTCTCTCTTCTATGCAATTTCTCTAAGATAACATGATTTTTATAGATAGGCCAATGGTAATTTATCTGATGGTTAAGTATACTACTTAGACAATACATGTATATCTAGTTTTATATTGTCATTTATAATTTTTTATCTAAAGATTGTCACGTTTAATATCTTTTGATGATTAGCATGCATTTTTATGTGTAGAATACAAGTATTAAACTTGAATAATGATGAAAACATCATTTTTTTGTGATAGATTGTTGATTTAATTGATTGTAAAATTTATCTTTGAAGATATTTTGTATGAAAGATGTTAATTTATTAGATAAAATTGATCTAATTTACTAAGATGAATCTTATTTATTAAGACTCATGAATTTTATGTTCTATAATGTATTTTTTTTATTTGAGTTTGATTTCTAGCTTAGTTTTCATTAACATTAGTTTACTTTCTTTGATAGTTTCTAGTTATTTCTAATTTCTTTTTTTATGCTAGTGTTAGTGTTAGTTTAGATTAGATTTCTTATTTTTAGTTTCTTAGTTAGTTGTTGTTTATCTCTTTAGGATTATTGAATTATGTTTATTTTCTTGATTTATTAAGGATTTATTTATAATTTGGTTTATCTTCTTGTCTTCAATTGATCTTTTATGATTCTCTTATTTATTATCTTTGATAATCTTTTATGAGAATGGACATAAGATATACTTTTGAACAATCTAAATTTTCTATTCTTCAAGAGATTGTCTAATTTATAGACTTTATTTTGTTGGATAGGTTAGATGATAGTTTATATCATATGTGAGATTGAGTTATATAATATTGAAGGAATGATTAACTTCTTGGATCAAAACATTGTTTATGATTAACTCTTCTTGACATAGTTGATTTTCATGTTGTGTTTGATCGACTTAATAAATATTTATAAGCTTGATTTAGATTTATTATTGATAATAGTAATCCTCAAAACTTTAAAAGACCCCTTTGTACATTATAACACTGATTTTTAGCCATAAAGTCCCTTACGATTAAACTGATATGATTTCATCTTAACCTTGACGATAGGCAAATGGGTTGATTCATTAGCATGACATTTTTCACTATTAACAAATTTGGAAACTCGAATAAGGAATTTAAATTAAGTGTATTTATTTATGCATTCTTATCTTCAATGATTCACATTACCATAACTGATCTCTAGTTTTTAGTCTATAGTTATCATAATTGGTCACCTAGATTTGGATTCTAGTTTCGTGATTGTTTCTTGCTTAGTTATTGAAAATATGGATGCACTCACTCGAAAATAGATTTATATCAAAAGATTAATTGAAAATAAAGTAGATCAAAGTCTAATAGATTGGTTCATGCTTTATTCAAATGAAAAAGAGTCCATAAATGAATATTTATTACACTTTCTTTCAAAATTAAATGAAATTCTTATTCTTTTTCAACCAAGTGGTGATCTTTTCTTTATTTGTTGGAATAATAACCTACCTAATAATTATATTTAGATTATTCAAAAAAATTAGTATTGTTGACTTTAGCTCAGCCTTCAAGTTGCTTGCATTCGAAGACAAAATCAATATTTCTATAAACTTTGCTCATGCAATCATGATATGTTCAAATATAAAATATTCTCGACATTAATGTTGCATTTTGAACATAAATTTTTTGAAGAGTTTTTTATATTTTTTTTCTATGATCAAATCATGACATGGTATACTAAAAATACTTCTCAAGAATTAGATTACAATTTAGATAGTTCATTAGAATGTTTTGATTTAGATTTTTCATCAAATTTAGAATTAGAGCAATTTAATTTGTTTAGTCAATATAATTAACCATTTGATAAAATATTTTATCTCAATTCTAATTTATTTTTTAGTAATGAATCTTTTTCAAATCAAACTACACTTGATTTTATTTCAGACATATCTAATGATGTTTTGAGATTTTTTTAACTAGAAACTCTAGACTTAGATACATAAATTTATTTAGATTTTGAATTTGATTACTTTCTCAGTATAAATTATTCATCTACTTATGATTTTATTACTATTTATAACAATATCAAATTTAATTTGAATCCTTTTGATAACTATTCTATCACTTTTGATTCAAAAGATCATGTTGATAATGAAAATTATGATCTCTTTGATGTTCGATTTAGTACTATAACAACAAAAAAATATGTTCATGATGTTGCAGACACTAAGATGAGCAATCAATTAACTGAAGTTTAATATGAAAATTTTGATTTTCTAAATTATTCAGATCACAATACGAAATTAACAAGTATGATATTTATGAGTTTCTTCTACAAAATTTAAATCTGAAGACTTGTTTAATAAAATTGAATATGAATGTTTCAAATTTTATGACCATTTAGAGTTTTAAAAAATATATTTTACTAAATATGTTTAATTAGGAGATATTCAATATTATTTAGAGATACCTAAATAGTTAAGTCAATTTATTAATCAAGATTCTCTCTATCTTAACCTTAAAAATATTCATCTCACTCTAAATTAGATAGATAAGCTTTAATATACAATATAAAACTAAGAAATGACTAAAAGCATGCATAATCATGATTTAATTATATTTATTCAAATTTATTTAATGTGTTTATCATGTTATCTTGCTACTTTTAAATCATATAGCTTGACTTATCATGAATACTTGCATGCTGAAAACAATGTCTTTCATTATAGTTATATGGGAGGAGATATCTTATCATTTATTCTTATACCCCTTTTATTTATTAAGTTTTATTTATTTGCTTTTGTTAGTTTCCAGTTATGGTGTATCCTTCAGTTTATCCCACAATAGGTGATTTTTGATGTCGGTTAATGATTTTTTTATTTTTGGTTTCTAGATATTTTGTCAATTTTGGTTTGATGTTTTGATTTTATTTTTCCCTCTTGGTTTGTGTTCTTTTCTTTTATTGTTATTTTTTTATTTTTATATTGTTGTTTGACTTTTACTTTTGAAAATATCAACAAGTGTTTCAAGTAGATGAATTTTTCATGTTATGATAGAGAATGAAAAGATGTTGAAATTTGGTTGTAAGTGTCAATTATTTTTAGATATTACTCTTTATAAATGTCAATTTTCTTTATACATGAATAATATATGTTGAGTTAAAACTAGTTGTCAAAGTTATACTTTATTTTCAAATATTGTATTAGAGTCATTTGCATTTGTTTGTGCATCCAACCCAAACTTCCTTGTTATATCATTTCCTTTCTTCATGCCACACTAGCTAAACACATTATCCCTCATTAAATTTATTATTAAAGGGGTTAATGCATAGATTCTTGAGAAATGATTTATCTAGATCACACTCTTAAGTTAATATCTTTATAATAGGTAATTTGATTACTACCCAATTTCATACTTGAAACTAGCTAGTAAGGTCACCAGTGTCATGCCTATTTTTTACATCCCCTAATTGTTTTAAAATAATAAATAGATACTCTTATTTGCCTTAGTGATGATTTAGTCATAAAATTAAAAACTATAATCAAGGACCCTAAGTCAATTAGTGTTATTTATGAATATTCATGATTTCTATTGAATAATTTGGTAATTTTTGTATTTATGAATTCATGTTTTCATTATAGTGGGTTCAAAAAATATTTATGAACTAATGAATAAAATTGGTATATTTATATGATAAAATAAATGTTTCAGTTTTAGTTGTAGATGGATTGATAGTCAAATTATAAAATTTCAAATATTAAAGTTTTAGTTTGGAAATGATAATGCTTACTATTGTTTATATGAATTAAAACTCTTATGGAGTTATCATGATGATTTTCAGTTAAGTTTTATTTAGAAATCAATTGGAAGTATGAGCATTGGAATTATAAATAGTTATGTCATGAATAAATTTTGGTTTAATTTAAGCCTAAATTATCATAATCTTAAAATATTATTAAAAAATCCTAAAAGGATTATAAGTTTAATCTTAAAAGCTTCATTGTGATAAAGGTCCTAATCTAATGATATTTTTCCCAAGGATTATTAATGACCCTAAGTTTTAAATCTATACATTATCCTATGTTTTAAACTCATCGGATATGGTAGACCTATTTCACAAATATAAAGTGGTCATGGTAATTTCAATTATGGGAAAGTCTGCATGTATATGTATCAAGGCATGCAAGTTTTAAATTTGGTTTAAGTTTATTATTTCAAGGACATGTTGAAATAGACTTACTGATTGACTTTGGAATTCATTAAACTCAAGGCTCATGAGTGATATAGTTAACAATTCAAGCTGGCAATATATTCGATAGTTTGGTGGACTACAGGTTGAAAAAGTAATTTAATGTGAAGCATGATCTCGATGCTTTGAGATGATGCTAGGATTTTTCTGAGGTTTGGGAATTTATTGTGAGATGTGCATGCCTCAATCATTAGATATTGGTGAGAATTTTAGCATGGTAATTGGTGATTACTAATTTTGGTGGTTTCGTTAGCTAGTAGGTAGAATTGCTAAGTAATAGCATCAATTTTGATGAGTCAATGAATGGTAGATGCGTAACCAAGGTAGTTACATTTTAGTAATTGCATTTTAAATAGTTTTCTTTTTATTTTTCTAGTTTTTTTTTGAAGCTTTCTCATGGAAGAGATACTCTATCAGTTTGGGTTTTGGAAAGCTGTAGAAAGGATTTTGAACAAGAAACTTACAATAAATCTAGGTATGTAATAAATAAGTTATGACAAGTATTTATGGTGATTTTGAATAATTTTTTAGTTGGATGGAAAAAAAATGAATTTTCCCTTTGCATGGAAAAAGAATGGTTGTTGGTCTGCATGTTGTGATATGTTTTGATATTCATCTAAAACTACTATATTTTTATTTTGGAAAGTCAAAAAAAAATTAAGTCTAGTGGTTGTCAAATCATTTATTACATGAGATATCAATGATAAATGGTTTTATTTTGATGTTATCAGTTCATCTTGGCCATTGAGGTTAAAATTGTAAAATTCCTTGGTAACCAGTTAATATAATATTTTAGAAAGGAATATGGAGATTATTTGTGGGCATTCATTTTTTTCTTTGGTTTTTTGTTGAATGATAGTTGATGCTTTTTGAATATTTCATTCATCTTAGGGTTTTGGTACAAGGAAGAGTTTTTCATATTTATTTTGGAAATATAGACCAATTTAAAGATGATTTTATAGCATATTGTATATGATTTATCAAACAATTTTGATATGTCAAATAATTTACATGAAATATTTTAGATTTTATAGACACAAAAGGTTATATTTTCTAGGTTTTCTTTCAATTTCATGGATATGAATGAACAGTAAAGAAGTGGTTGAATATTCAATGTTTATAATGTCTTTCTCAAGAAAATTTGAGCATATCATGTTGATAATGACTTTGATTGACAGAATGAAATATCATGCAATCTATATTTTTTAGGTTTATTTTAAGTCATGAATATATAAAACTAATAAGAGATGATTTATAGATTTGAGAAAACTATGATATTGACTTGGAAAGGATATATTATTATTCAAAATTTATATTTGATGAAAGGTTTATTTTAAAATTATTTTGATGGCTCAATTTCTTTATCAATTTTGAGAAAAGATATGTGGGTTACAGTTTGAAAAATACATGACATAAATATAGATTTTTTTAGAAATATTTATTTTAGTGATTCTGAATTACTTTAGTTTGAGAAATATGTACAGTTGTAGTTATCAATGACACATTTATTGTAGTTTTAGATGAAATTCCTATATTGAGAACATAATAAAATGGGTATAGTAGAATATTCATGATGAATATAATTTTATTCAATCATTATAATTTCTAATTTATTTATGATATTGAATCACAATAGTAAATGGGAGATAAATAATGAGTTTATATGTGATTTTGATAATTTGTTGAATTTCCTTCTATTATATAAAATCTACAAAATGATCACCTATAAATTTTTTTGTGGTATTAAATTTGATGGCCAAATGGCCATCATCACAAACTAAAAATTATGCAATTTGATGGTCATTTGAACATCAAATTTAAGCTGATTGAAACACATTAAAATTGTTATTAAAAAAAATTGTTTTATAGATATATTTGGTTCATCTTTCATGTGATACAGTCAAAATATTTTTAATATTAAGGTATTTCATAAAATAATTTGTTTTTAGAAGCATGGTATTGTACATGGAATAAAGAGTAGTACAGTTTTTGGAGATTTGATATATTTTTTTGTAATATATATATATATATATATATATATATATATATATATATATTAAATTGCAAAATAGAATTAATGTAAAGATTATTTTTATTTAATATGACATGTTATTTGATTATTTATTTATTAATTGATATTATAAATATTACTAGTTGACTAAAAAGGGTCCCCACCCATTAGGAATATCTAATCTAAATTCAAATATTTGATCTCTTAAGAATTTTATAAAGTCTTAAATAATTTTTAATGTGTAACTTCCAAATTAATTGATTTTTAATATCAATTAATAATGTTAACAAATAACTAATTAAAGTTAGTTATAACTTATTTTTCAACCAACTTTGTAGTTTTAAAAAGAGATCAAAGATTCATTAATAAGAGGAACAACATAAGTATTGAATACTTATACATTATCAAGTAAATCATTTATCTCTCTCTTCTATACAATTTATTTGAGATAACATTACTTTTATAAATAGATCAATGATACTTTCTCTGATGGTTGAGTATACTAATTAGACAATACAGATATATCTAATTTTATATTATCATATATAACTAATTATCTAAATATTTTCAAGTTTAATATCTTTTGATGATTATAACATGCATTCTTTTGTGTAGAATACAAGTATTTAACTTGAATAATGATGAAAACATCACTTTTTGTGATAGATTGTTGATCTAATTGATTGTAAAAGTTATCTTTGAATATATTTTGTATGAAGGATGTGAATTACTCAAATAAAATTGATTTGATTTGCTAAGATGACTCTTATTTATTAAGACTCATAATTTTTTCTATTCTATAATGTATTTAATTTATTTTAGTTTAATTTCTAGTTTAGTTTTCATTAATATTAGTTTACTTTATTCAATATTTTTTGTTAATTTTTTATTTCTTTCTTTATGTTAGTGTTAGTTTTAGTTTAGTTTAGATTTCTTATTTTTAGTTTCTTAGTTAGTTGTTGTCATTTATCTCTTTATGATTGTTGAGTTATGTTTATTTCCTTGATTTATTGTGGATTTGTTTATCATCTTATGTTTAATTGATCTTTTATGATTCCCTTGTTTATTATCTTTGATAATAATTTATGAGCATGGACATAAGATAAATTTTTCAACAATGTAATTTTTTTGTCCTTCAAGAGATTGTCTAATTCATAGAGTTTGTTTCATTAGATAGGTTAGATGATAGTTTATATCAGTTGTGAGATCGAGTTATATAATATTGAAGGAATGATTAACTTCTTGGATTAACACATTGTTTATGAGTAACTCTTCTTGACATAGTTGATTTTCATGTTGTGTTTGCTCAACTTAATAAATGTTTATAAGCTTGATTTAGATTTATTATTGAACATAGTAATCCCTAAAACTTTAAAATACCCCTTTGCACATCTTAAGACTAATTTTTATCCATAAGGTCCCTTACGATTAAACTAGTACAATTCCATTTTGACCTTCATGATAGGTGAACAGGTTGATTTATTAGCATTACATTTTTCACCATCAATAGTTCCCAACCCTTAGAATATTCAACTTTAAAATCCGAAATCTCAATATTGATTTCTCACTATTCTAACAATAAATATTGATCTCTTACCCCAATTCATCAACATGAATTTGGATTTACATGCTACTCTTGCTAATTCAAATGATGATGAGCCAAATTATTTATAAAATACATACAACACTTCCAAGATACCTCCTTAAAAATTAGAGGGGATTCCTCCTTTATTTCCTCATGATTACACCATCCCTCTCATCAATGAGATCATTGATATCCCCTTCTATGAATTTTTTAGGAAGCCTCTTACACAAAATAAGACATTATGTGCAATGATTATGGATTGGATAAACTATTCCAAGATCCTTTAATCATGTTTGCACATAGATTAAATCATCTAGGCATCTCCCCTTCCTAAGTTCCTCCTGAATCTTAAGAAGGTATAATTTTTCCAACCTATGATGATAGTTACATCATGGCCTAAGCTCAATCATGAGACTTGGACATTCAACATTATCAGAAAGCTCTATCTCAAATACATAATTTCAATTTTGATGTTAATACCATTTCCACCTTTTTTGAATTAGCACTTGAAGGTCATGTACCTAATGTTAATTCTCCACTTAATGATACTCCTTGGGTGGTAGAACAAATATTACCTTCTGAACCTTTTAAACTTCCTACATCTTCTATTACTCCTATTGAACCAACCATTCCTCCCATTCCTCCTCTAGTCAACAATACTACCAATAAATTCATTACACCATATCAACCATCTTCCCCTACTCCACCTACTCCTTAGATTATATTAGATGTGAAGGCCACATATGTACATCAAATACATTTTAAATATGATTACCATGGTAATAAAATTATTCATCTCAAAGTATATGTAGCCTTATGATGAAGCTATTCTTAAATTGCTTGATTCTCAAAACCTTAACTAGCTTGATAATATCATAAATTTGGGAATTTCAAGCAAAACCCCCCTCATTTAAATAACTTAAATTCTAAGCATTGATCCTAGAAAAAACCCCATTTCATTTATACCTAATGTGCCATATCACTTCTAAGATGAAAATTCTATGTTTGTCGAGGAAACTACTAGAATTAAATATGGTACCCCATCATACCCTTGATAAATCACAATCTTTTGAGAACTTACACAAACCAATAAAGATAAATTTAGTTTATTCTATGATAAATATCATGAGACTTTCACTTGGTCCTATGAAGACATGCCTAACATTTATCTTAACATCATGGTACATAATATCATCACCTACCCTGATGCCAAACCTATGCGATAAAAGCTAAAAACAATTTGACCTAAAGTTTTCAATTTATTTCATAAAGAAATCATTAAAATTCTTGATGCCAAATTTATCAAACCTATGGACTATTCAGAATGGGTCTCAAACATTATCCCTTTTCATAAAAATTTCATCATGGTGATTCATATGTGCATCAATTTTCATAACCTCAATCGTATTTGTCCCAAGTATAAATTCCCTTTACCTTTCATATATTCCACTATTGGATACAAAATGTTCTCTCTTATGGCTAGTTTCTCTAGTTATAATCAAATTCATATTTCCCTTGAAGATCAACATAAGACAACTTTAACCATAAAATGGGGCACCTATTTTTATGTTAAAATTACCTTCAGCCTAAATAATTCTAGAGCTACATATCAGTGGGATATAACTCACATTTTCCATGACCTTATCCATAAGATTGTGAAAACTTATGTGGATGAACTTATTTCCAATTCTAAAAGTTGTAAAACTCATCTTTCTATTTTTGTTATTATCTTTGATCACCTCATCAAATATAAAGTTAGATGAAATCCCTACAAATGTGTCTTTGGAGTCACATCTAGTAAATTTCTAGGGTTCCTAGTCTCTCTTCACCAGATTGATGTAGATCTTGCTAAGATAAACGTTATTGTCAAAATTCCCATCCCTAAAATAGCTTACCAAACCTATTATGTTAATTATATTTTAAATAAATGTAATTACCTCAAATGGACAAATCCTTAACAAAAATTATTTGACAATATGAAATAATCTTTATTTCATCCAACCACCCTTTGTCCACCTTCTAATGATTGTCCTTTAATATTATATACTTCTTACACACTTGTATTAGTTGGAGGAATGCTTTACAAACAAGATGATACTAGAAGATAATATGCCATGTATTATACTAGTTGAGGCCTCATTGACTATGAAAAATGTTATACAAAAGTAGAACATGATTTCCTCACCATATATTTTTCAACTAAAAATCTCTAGCATTATATACTTTATCAAACAACTTATGTTATCATCTATTATAATCCACTCTATCACTTGTTATCCAAATCATTTCTTTCTAGAGATAGAATTGGAAAGTGGATGTTCCTCATGAAATTTGATCTTTGTATTATTAATAAAAAGGATGTCAAAGGACAAATCATTACTGACCAACTCACAAGCACTCATATACCAACTAATAACCTCCTTTAACATAATATCCCCAATGACAATATACTCAATATTGAAGGTCTTAATCAATCCATATATCTTAGATATTACTTTCATAACTTAAGTGATAATCTTGAAGTAAGTAATCTAGAAGAGTCCTTTATCTTCCCTGATACTAATAAATCTAAAGTAGTCATCAAAGAACTTCCTAAAATTAATGTAGATATACATGAATATTATTAGACCCTTCATTTTGATGGTTCCAAATGCTTTTAATGATATGGGTTAGGTTGTATTCACTAGTCCTCTAGGTAAAATTATCCCTTTGAAAATTTCACTTACATTTGATGTCACTAATAACATGGTAGAATACAAATCCTTAATCTTAGGCATGAGAGTGACACATAATTTATACATTATATATATGCACACTTTGGGTGAAACCCGACTCATCTACCACTAAGTTTATGGTGATTATGAATGTAAAGGTTAAAATCTCATTACTTATCATCAAATAGATACTACCCTTGCCAAATAATTTACTTCTTTTACCATCGATCCCATCCCTCGAGATCAAAATTCTATGATTGATTCACTTGATTTTTTAGCATATTTATTTCATCTATACCAAGTTCTTACTAATTCTACTTTTCTTATCTAACTAAGAAAGTCCTCATATTCCATCACATCAAAATATTACCTCATATTCCACATTGAGGTTATTACCATTCAAAAAATCCCATGATACAAGTACATAATTCAATTCCTTGAACATCAAACCAATCCTCCAAACATTGATTCTCACAAAAAGACTCGCATTTACAAATAGGATTTTAAATATGTCTTTCGATATAATATCCTTCATTATCATAATGCTAAAGGTAACCTTCTCTATTGTGTTATAAAATAATAGGTCCCTCCTCTCATTAAAAAAACACATGTGGGAATTTTTAGTGGTCATTTTAGTAGACATGATACAACCCGTAAATGCTTATGTATGGGTTAATTTTGACCCACTCTTGAAAAGGATGCCATGAAATTCTCTAAAATTACAATTCCTATAAAATTCATGATGATATAATACATTTTACTCTAGCTAATATTTAAGCTATGGAGTTTTCCTATCCATTCTGAATGTGGGGATTAGATCTCATAAGCAAACTACCTAGATCATAGGATGGGCATGTCTTTATCATCATAACTAACAAGTATTTTACCAAATGGGTGAAATCCATGACCCTTATCCTTGTCATTAGAACTACCCTTTATAAATTAATCCTCAACCAAATAATTTTTCACTTTAATGTTCCTCATACTATCATTTTTGATAATGGTGGTAATTTTAAAAATAAAGACATCAAATGGCTCTATGTTAAATTCAAAATCAATCACAAATTTTCTGCACCCTATCATCTCCACTACAATGGGAAAGCTGAGGCCACTAATAAAATACTTAATAAAATTCTCTAAAATAAAATTTATGACACTTGCATGGATTGGCATATTCATCTGTATCCCACTCTTTGAGCTTATCTCACTAAAACATGCATTGACATTAAGGCAATGCCATTTTTTCTACTTTATGGTTTTGAATCCATTTTCCCATTATAAGTTTAACTTCCCTCTCTTGATATATATTTTCATGGTATCATATTGTTGATGATAAAAATTGTATCATCAATGAATCAACCCTTTCACCTATCATGAAGGTCAAGTTAGAATCATACCAATCTAATCTTGGGGTTCTAAAGGTTCATCTAAGAACCTAAATATGTGAGGGGTTTTTTATTATAAGTTTTGGTAAATAATCAACAATTTATCAAAACAACTTATTCCATTATAAAAATAAAAAATCCACTTATCAAATGATGAATTAGTTAAGATAAAAATCTATAATCTATTCTATTTGATAGAGAAAACCTATGAGTTAAGTAGTATCTTGAAGAATAGAAATTTGATTCGATAATATGTATATATTCAAATAATATCTTTGTTTCTTGCTTGTAATGTTCTCCAAGTTAACTCTAAAGAAGTCAAAAATAAAAGAGATCAATTAAAGAAAAGAGAAAAAAATCAAACACGTAAGAAAAATAGAGAGATAACAAACAACCAACTAATAAACTAAGAAATGCAAACAACTAAACATATAAAATTTAATTAAGAAAACTATTCTAAATAAAGAATTAAACAAATAAAAAAGACCAAACAACTTTAAAAACTAAACTTAAATAGACATAAACAATCAAACTATCTAATGATTAATCTATAAAATAGAAAATACTATAAACTGAAATGATTAAGTCTAAACACTTAAATGATTCTAAACTTTAAATAGATCAAATAATATAGAAATATAAGAAGGGTTAATTATTATCTAAATAAATAAAGAACCAAATTTAAAATAAGAAACTAATTATAAACTAAAATAGAAAAGAAACTAAGATTAAAATTAAAATTAAGAAGATAACCATAAAAAAATCAAATATAAAATAAATACGAAAGATTTAATTATATTAAAGTTAAAGTCAAATAAATTAAAAAAAAGTATGTGAGTCTCAAAGAGAGAGTCATATTTAACAAAAAAAAGATAGCTTTATTGAGAAAACCAACATTCTTCCTTTACAAAAACTTGAACGATAACTTTACAATCCAGATAGATCAATGAAGTGTCATAAAATATTGAAATGTTCATATCATTATTCAAGATGAATACTTAGAATCTATACATAGGACTACACATAGAAATAAAATATGTTAAGTTTAGGAAACTTTAGATAATCAATATTAAATGATAAATAAATCTGGATATATCTATGTTGCATAAGTAATTAATCAACCATCAAATAAAGTACCATTGGGTATATTTGTAAAAGTTACACTATCTCAGAGAAGTTGAATAGAAAAAAGAGAAATGAATGATTGACTTCAAAAAATGCTTCAGTCTTCAGTACCTATTATTCTTATATATTCAAATGAATCCTTAATCTCTTCTTATACCATCAAACTTAGTTGTAAATAAGTTATAACTAATTTTAGTTAGTTATTAGTTTATGTTAACTAATTGTATTTTTAGAAATTCAATTAATTATAATAATTTTTGGTTAAGGACATATTTAATTACGACTTTAAAGTCTTAATTGATCAAGTTATTCAATATATAGATCGGGGGTACTAATCTTAATAGGTAGGGACCCATATTAATTAAATAATATAATAGAACATATATTTTTAATCATGAAATAAATAATTCATAAATTGATAAATTCTATTCATATTAATTTATAACATATATTAATTTACTTAAGCATATATATTATGTCAAATCCCAAAATTGTTGCCTTTTCCAAAATTTATCAAATTTTACCAAAGTCTAAAGAAAAACAAAGTATCAAACTAAAATACCAAGTTCTATCATGAAAATGTTTAGCAATAAAACAAAGTTTATCCTTTAGATGACCAATAATCATCTAAATCTAACAATATTTCAATCACATGTTTGTCATGTTCATGATTATAAACATTATATTCCATCTCTGTAGTAGGAAAAGGCACCAATCTAGTTCCTGAATCAATTATGTTGTCATCAATCTCCATTATAATTTTCTTCAAATTCCTGACTTCCCTTTGTGTATCTTACTTAGATTAACTTTTGGTAGTCCTATTTTCCATAGTGGAAGGTGGAATATCAATTGTCTTCCTTATACCATCACACCCTTAGATTCCCAAATTCAATCTTTCAAACCTTATAATAGGCTCACTATGGGTAGTAGCTAGATTCAACTTCTTACATTTCATGATAGGTTCCCTATGGGAAGGAGAAGGTGCATTAGAAGGAATGGCCATGTACCTAAGGTCTTTAGCATGGGTAGTCTTAACTTCTAAGTAAAATCTCAAAATCACATTTGCAACTTTAAGCTAATGGAAAACTTATAACTTTAGACAATCCATATATATATATATATATATATATATATATATATATATATATATATATATATATATGATTTCTTGGAATACCATTGGTAAGATGGATGACTGAATATATTCAAATCCCCATACAATCATTTCCAATTATTTAAAACTATCAATCCAAACCACTTATACTAAACTAAGCCCCAAATTTTTTGAGCTAATCACAACATACCCAATCCATAATAGATAGTAAAATTGAGACTAAACATCTTCATGACTTCACAAATTTAGATATTTCCAAATCCAAAATATGCATGAATCATAGTTTAAAAAATCATCAACTCTTCAATGCACAAGCCGACTATGATTTATTTTATGTAAAACATTTCATGCATGAAAAACCCAAATGCCATATAATTAGGATAAAACCTTAATTCATGTTATATTAGAATCCAAATAATACTATAGCCTATAGCCTATCCAAATATTGGTATCATCTGTGCCTATGAAAATTTAATACATGTAGTATATGAATAGACTAGTCAACCCATTCATCTTTATTAGGAATGAAAACTTTTTCTCATAGATATCTTGAAATAACCATCTAGAGTATTTTGGCAACACCATACTATAATCGATACCAAGCATTCTGATAATTTTCCCCTTACTAAAATATATTCATTAAAACTCTTCTAATATCCCTAAATGCATACATAGAAAAAAATGTTTGGCATCCTTGAGATTTTAACAAACTACATAACTAGATGCTTCAAGAATGAAGACAAAATCTCATAATATCTTTAAAGAATGAATATTTAAGGGATTAAAAAACAAAATAAATAGAATATGCTTAATTTTCTTCCATATAAAGGGTTCAATATAAATCACTGAAAGAAAAAGAACCCAAAAACATCAATACTAAACATGAAAACTTTTCATTTTCCATCTACTAAAAACAAACATACTCAAGACCCATTTACACTGAGAGACTGAGTATTTCAATATTATTGTATTTTAATCCTAAATTACTTGCATATTCTTTCAAACCCCACACATATCTAACCATAGATTGATCATTACCATTTTACATGTAATATTCTTTTTCCAAAACTAAAAAACACTATTCCTATGAAATATGAATGCTCAAAAAAGTATTTAAACTTGATCATAATAAACAAACATAAACCCCATTGCATGTAGTCAAACTCTCATACTTTTATATTATAGTTCACATCCTTCAAAGAAAACCAATCAATAAATAGCTAGAACTTTGGATAATGTTCATGCAAACCTAGAGTATTTTGTTCATGCATTTAAAGAAATATTTCTTTCACATATTGTAAATTTTCTCAAAGAACCATAATAATTCTTCCAAATCTATTGAAATTTATTTTAAACATACTTGGATTCCATTTTCCCAAAAAATTTCTAACTTCCAACCCCCAAAACTCTCCATGATCTCAAAGAATCGGAGCTCTGCTTCCACAAATGAGTTTGTGAAAATAAACCAAAAACCAAGAATTTTACAACTTATATCTTCCAACCCAAGTCCATAACTAATAAAGTGATGTGTTTGCTTTCTATTGGCTTGCATTTACTCAACACATTCTTAATAATCCAACCAAGTCATTTATCATTATTGACAAAGTTAGCCACAACTATCTCTTTACACTATACCATCAACTAATTACCATGTTTTGAGGAAAATACTGTTCACATTCATTCCCTTACCACCAAATCTATTTGCCAATCTCAAAACTTTGAGACCATATCTTCACATTGAATGTTCCTGCCAACTCACTTTGGCACAATGGATCAAAATTCTAGCTAAATACCAACTCAACCAAATCAACAATGCATTGAATATATTTCATGATCAAACCAAAGACCTAAAAGCTTAGGAAAAAAAACTTCATGATACCCTTTAATGTTTGCAACTGCCAATGACTTTAGCACCAAGATTTTAAATTATGCCATATATATTATGATAGGTTTTTGAAATATTTCAAAGACATTAAGTATGTGAACCAAGATATAAACTTAGATTTTTAATCCTTTGAAACTTTATGACCATAGATACATTTAAGTATCCTCCATACTTTCAAAAATTATGTTTTTAGACTTTTAACAATTGATAGAGTCTTGAAATGACAAAGACTTACAAAATAGAATAGATCTTCCATAATTATAAATCATGAGAACCATGATCAAACCATGTATATCAACAATCAAATCTCCAAATAATTGGACAAAATAATAAGGCTTCAAGATAGATGAAATATGATTATAGCATCACAAATCAACTTAAACATATTAGTACTTCAAATATCCATCTTAACATCAATAATGAAAGAAACTATGCCATAAATCAAATTTCTACCTTCATAATAGCTTTCAAATGCATTAAATTTCAAATGTAATGTTTTAAAAAATGTTGTATCACTATTATCTATTTTGAACCATGAATAAAATAAACTATGAAGATCAAAGTAACATCGTAAATTTACTAAAGTGACCAAAAAAATTGAATGTCTATTTACCCACTGAAACTATCAAAACTAAACTGAGTATCAAAACATATGATCACATTTAAAACATATATTCATATTTTATTCATTAGTCCACAATGATTTTTGAAACCACTTAGAAACATCATAAAATTCATCAACCAATCATTATCCCTTAATAATAAAAAATGCATCTAAAATACTATCAATCAATAGGGTCCCCATCATAGTTTTAGGTTTCATGACAGAGTCATCTCTATGGTAGCAAGTATAAATTTTGAAAAAATTAGGGGGTGTATAAAATATGCATAGCACATAATTAATTAATAATTACATAAATTTAATCTTCACACTCTTGAATTTCTTGATGAGCACTATTTTTCTACTCTACATCACAATCATCAATACAAGGCCTGTATTACCAAACAACATAATAAAAGAGTTAAACTCTACACTTTTAATGTTGGTGATATTGACCTTAAATTAGAATACACACATGAAAAATAAGGTAAATATTACCAAAAATGTTATGTACCTTATTTATTCAAAGACATACTTGGTCCTAACACCTATCATCTTCAAACTAATGAAGGCCATATTTTTAAAGAGCCCATAAATGTGTAATTCTTAAAGAATTATTTTGCCTAGATCTTTCCATTACTATTATTATTTCTATATTATATCCTTCTAACCCTTATTATAGGATATATACATGAGTCTCACCCTTTGCAGTAGTGTTTCTTTCCACAAACCTTAGTTCCTTCTTTTTAGTCTTTTGGTTTCACTTTTCTCATGGTTTGCATTGTAAAACTATGGATAGGACCTGGTCTTCCTCATGATTTCCTTTTTGTTTCCTTACTTTCCAATGCTTTTATCACCCTTGGGAGTTTTCCTTTGTGAGTTTTAGTGTAAGACCATGGATAGGACCTTGCTTTCCTGACAAATACCATCTTTTTCACTTATTTTTCACATGCTTTGTCAGCCCTCTTATGCTTTTAATTATGAGTTGTAGTGTAAGACCATGGATAGGACCAGGCCTTCTTCACAAAATCACCATTTTTTAAAAGTTATTATTCCTTCTCTATAATTTATAGCAATGGTTACAACTATTTGATCCTTTGTTTTTAGCTTTAGCTTTTACTTCTTTTGTAGATAAAATGTTCACAACAATAAGGTCCTAGCATGTTTTCCTAAACTTCCCTCATTCTTATGATAAGGAATCACACTTCACTATCATTGCATCCATTTTTCACCCTCTATCACTTTTCTTGTGATTTGAAGTAATTAAAATTCTTTCATGTTTCCATTCCTCTTTATCTCCTTTCCTTTCATTATAGTTTTGATAAACCAAGGTCAAAGTTATGATAACACTTTTATTTTCCCTAAATTAATGAGACTCTTAGACACCATGCTCTATAAGTTCTCTTTCTTATCATCTAAGTACTAAGTACAAAGTATTCAAATCATAGTCATATTTAACACCCATGTTTGGTTTTTTGAATCCATATGGAGGAGGAATAGAAAAATACATTAAAAATGTTAAAATCTAAATAATTTGAAATCAAAGGAAATGATACAAAAATGCAAATTACCAACTCAAAAGTAAAAATCACACTCAAATATGTGATTCATAACACATCTATCTCTAATCAAAGATCAAACTCCATAGTTGGCCTCATGATAGAGCCAAGGTCCATTGGGGAGCTGTAGGCTAATAGATTAAAATAGGAGAATTTAACAAAATTCTATAATGATACCTAATTTCTCACACAAGTAACTGTTGACCATTTTTTCCCAATAGGCTAAAAATCAGTCCCCTTCTTCCCTTGCTATTTGAAACCAGTCATTTTTAGGTTGCACAAGTCTATCAAGCTTTGGTTCATTGCTCAAGTTCAATGCTTTGACATTTGGTTCAACACACTTGGTGCAACACCTAGTTCAATCGGCATGAGTGCAATTCGCGGGTTCATCAGTGCATAGCTTTGAACCATTGAACTAGTTTAAAGCAATGGTTTAATGGCATTAGTTCAACCACTTAGTTCAAGTGACTTCAAGTCCAATGCAAGGTTCATTAGCCTTGGTTCATCGGTGGGTTCAATGTTTCAGTTCAAGCACTTCAATTTAATGGATGGTTCAATGAAGAGATTCAACAAATAGTTCAAAGGGGCTCAGGCAATGTTGAACCATTTTTGGTTCAAAGAATTGGTTCAATAGCTTAGTTCAATGCCATCAGTTCATTGGCTTGTTTAAAGGGGCTCAACATGCAACATTGAATCATTGAACCGGTTTAACGCATTGATTCAATGTGATTAGTTTAATCATCCAGTTCAACATTTGGTTCAACCACTTGGCTCAGTGCGCAGTGTTGAACCATTGAATCAGTTCAATGAATGGTTTAAGAGAATGGTTCAATGGGTTGGTTCAATGAGGTGTCCTATAGCTGAATTTCCAAAGCCCTTACGGAGGGAAGTTTAAGGTTCAAAAGCCCTTGCAGAGGGCAGAGAGTGTTTTCAAAGGTAGCCGAAGGGATTTTAAAGACATAGAAGACTTAAGACTCTAGATTTTTTTTAGACTTTTGTCCAAAGGAATTCCTTCAGACAAAAGTTTGAAGGACTTTAGAGGGAGGTTTCCAGCATAAAGAAAATCTAAGGAACCCTCAAGGACAAAGACAAGGACAGGGACAATTCTTGCAAACTTTTGTTTGCAGGAAAATTCTCTGCAAAAAAGCCCGACCATGGAGGATAAAAGACCCAAAGCAGAAAAGCCACAAAAAAGATCTGATGGATTTTTTCCAAGGATGGTGATGTCCTAAAAGCCATCAAATTTAAGGAGACAGACTAGCTGTTGGTGATGACCGTGCAAATGTCAAATTTTACATCAGGAAAGCTAGAGTGTGGAAGGCACCAAGTGGCAACAATGGAAGTCTTTGACATGCTTTTTAGGAGTAGAAAAATGTGCCACGTGTCCCTTATTAGGCTCAGTAGAAGCTAACAAGTGTCAACATCTATGGGTTTCTCTTGTTGGCTTCAAAGAAGACTGTGGTGGGCCTGAATGAGTTTCTAGGAGCTATGCAGAATATGCTAAGTGTTAGCATCTGTGAGCATCAAAAAAGGGCCTAAAAGTTTTTTTAAGGTATCTAAAGTCTTTGTAGAAGTGTCCATGTGTCACCTTCTAAAAAAATATCAAAAAATACTTCCAAACCCTCTGAGGTAAGCAGATGTTGCCACGTCCCATTATCAGCTCGATGGAAGCCACCATGTGTCAATGATCACATTTCAAAGTGTCTTCTATGTATCCAAGTAGCGGACTACGACACGTGTTAAAAGTAGATGCACTCTCAGTAGAAAGAGCCAAAGGAGTAGTAGAAGGATCTAGAGGAGGCAAAGTAGCCAAACATAAAAATAGACAAAGTGACCTAAGTGGTATGGGAAAGTGCTGACTTAAGGAGTTATTCCAGTAGTTGACACAATACCTGCTATGTGATCATCAAGAGGCATAAACAATGAATGATGTGACCCATTTTTTTCAGTATGCATTGATGAGTAGGCAAATAGTGTGGCTCATAATTTTGAATCCTAACAGGAGCTTACACAACATTATCTTTAGGTAGCTTCCTCAGCCCAATGCTCAGAAGGCACATGGGTCACTTGTAAAAGGGCACCAAAATGGCCTCTTTCTTCCTCTATAAATTGTAAAATTTCTCATTTGAAAAGGATCGACTCTCAGCTTTAAGGCAAAACTCTGCCCAAAAATTTCTCGATCTTGTAAGGTAGAGCTCTGCCAAGATTTTACATTGAATCGAAACATAGCATTTTTACCGCCATTCTAAGTGTTGCATCTTTAGTATGTGTCTATGCCTTGATTCTATGTTAAGTCATTTTCTTCATGCTTTTGAAAAATGAGTTCAACATGTCTGGTGCATTTTTGAGTTTCCTTTTATAGGTCTATTAGAAGTGTCCCTAGAAGAGTATAGGTGAAGTGGATAGGCTGCTGCAGTGTGTCTCAGAATGCCTCTAGTAGTTATTTCCTCCTTGTATCTCCACGAACCCCTGACCCACTGATGCAAAAGGTTTTCTCATGTTAGATGAAGTGTATGGGAGCTAGTTCTCGATGGAAAGTGTATGTTTGGGTACAGTAGATCACACTTTTCTGGTGTATCACCTTTTCCCTTTTTAGGTTAGGTTCTATTTTTGGCATCTCTCTCTCCCTTTTCATCCCCCCTTTTTTTCATTTTATTTGTTAGCAGTAGGAAAAACCAAGGCCTAAAAGATACATCAAAGGGAGCTAGCCCTCATCTAGAGACTCTCCCCTCCAGCTTCACTAGTCCCATAGGTGAGAGGGGAATTTCCATTGTTGCATGTGGAAAGGCAGGAGCTCAGCCTCCTACCCTGGGTGTAATCCACTATGTCAACAATTTTTGGCATGCCCGGTGGGACCAACTAAGACAAGTTGTGTCCAAAGAGTTGAAGAATTTTTGGTGTGTTCTTCAACTAACCAGCCTTTAAAGGCTTTTGCATCAAAAACCAATGAGGACTCTAAGTTAAATCAACTAGTTAAGTAGTTTTAGTACCGTACCATCAAGAAACCATATTTTAGTATGTACAATCCCATCGTTCAGAGCCATGGACCTTGTTTTCCTTGGCTAGCATGGCTATGATCATTACCAACCTTATGTTGATCCTTATCAGGTCTAATATGACCGGTCCCAGCCCTATCATAAGCTATATTAGCCTTATGCCCAGTCTTCTCAATATGTCATTTCTCCTACTCAACCCAGTCTCTTTGCCAACCAACCCATTTCCACCTTCAAAGGAGAATTGCTAGGATATGAAAAATATGTAGTAGATGTTAACTCCAGAAAGTGATGTGGCCAAGAAATTCCTAATAATATCATCCATCAAGTGAAAAATGCACTAGATCAGGTTAAGAAGGAATGTACTCCCATTGAAAGAGCTAATTGGCACAGGCTTACAAGTGAGATGCTAGATGTGAGTGGTTTGATTGCATCTTTGGAAGAGAAGCTGAGTATTCATGAGAGGTAGCCTTACCAAGTCTATCAACTTACATACTCACTACCCCAAGTATCATATCAGTCATACACAGCCCCTGCTTATGATCCAAGTCAAACCTATCAAAGTCCTTTCCCCAATCATGTTGAGGAGAGTTCTGAAACAACAAATCTTGTGTTTAAGGCTAATCTTGATAGACAGATCAAATTGGCAAACCTTCAGATGCAGTAGTCCATTTTGGCAGCAAGGGAAGTGGAATCTAAATCTTCACTACCCTCTCACATTGTGGCCCCATCACCCCCAAAAGAGATGCCCAATCTGAATAGCTTGAGCTAGGATAAAGTGGTTGAGTCATGGAATAACAAGGAGGAGAAAGACATTGTCTAAGAGTGCGAGGTAAAAAATGAGGTTAGTCCTTTTCAAGTCCCTCCCACCCTTCCTTAGGAAGCTCCTTGCATTTCATGGCAATCTTCATGCACTCCCCATCTCTATGATGACTCCCATGAGCTCCAAGAGGTACAAAATGAGGATGATCTAGACAAGCAGATTGAGGAATTAGAAAAGAAGATGAGACTACTAGGTGAAAGAGAGATGGAGCGTTCAGAACCTATAGAGGAGCTGATGCTAAAAATCACCCCTTCCACTAATCCACAAGCTAATTTCAATATTGATGAAGTGTTGGTAAAGTGGAGGGATGAAAACCAAGAAATTTTGGCCTAAGGTCTACCCCCTCTTATTCTGAAGAAAGCCCCCTCTTGTGTGCCAAATCCTTTTTATCAGATGGCACTTGCTCATTCTAACTCATCCAATGAATTAATCAATCCTACCCTCAATCCCATGCACTTATCTTTTTAGCACACCTCTTTTCAGATAGCTCTTCTTGTACATGAGCAGACCCTCCCAAATATTCCCCAACCTTCTCAAATCTTTCAACATGATCTCCAAATTTTGAGCTGGAAGAAGGAGTATCATGAACCAGCTCAAGACCTTGAAGAGGATAAAGTTACTGCCTATTCATAGGAGCAAGATTCCAATCCCAAGATCATGAGTTGGAAGCAAATAGTGAAATCTTGGGGTAGAAAGGAAGAGGAGGAGAAAGGTTTTGCTCAAAACCTTGGAGAAGATGGGGCTGCTCCTGTTCCTGATGATGATTATGACTTCCAAGAAAGGCTTTTGTAGGAAGATATGGATAGGTAGATTACAGAATTGGAGTCTAGAGTAGGTCTCCTCAACAAATGTGTGATGGATGTTTCAGACCAAATAGTAGATTCCATGTCTTAATACACTCCATCCACACACCTCCAAGAAAGCTATTAGGCCTTGCCTGATATAGATTATGCTCAATTTATGACTGACTAGGGAGATGTCATGAGTATGGATGAGGAGGAGATCACCTTAGGTGACATGGAGGAGCATGGATAATCTCTTGTTCATGTTTTGAATGATTCTTTTGAAGTCATTGGGGTAGGCTACACTATTCTTCAAGGAGGCTATGAGCTAGATAAGAGTGGAGAAGGTAGCATTGGGACTCAAATAAGTTTGTAAGGGGGCTGCAGGATTTCAAACTTACCCCTTCAATAGGTTGGTGAATCTGAAGATACCTTCTTTAAAATCATCAAGGAGGATGGTCATACCATGGAACCCAAGAATGAGGCAAAAGAGAACAAGCCAGTCAAGGGTGCATATCAAGGGGCTTATGGTGATGAGTTGGTAGTAATTGATTTCTTGATGAGATACGCTAGCCTAAAGAACCAATAGGAGGCAAGCTTCCAAGAACAAATAGATTATGTATATGTTGGAAGCATGTTTGAATATCCACTCAGATATCAACCAATCCAAGTGACGGGTAAGAGGAGCAGGTCACCAACTCTCTTTTTTATTTAGCCACTTGCCTGGCACCATAAGTCGTCTTACTAGGAAGGTGACTTAAGAAGTTTTCCTTTTGATCCAGGAGGAAAGAAAATACACCTGGTTAGTTTTACATAGTAGTTTGTTTTTAGTTTCTTTTCCTACTTTCCCTAAGTGTAGTTTCACAAGTAGTGTTTTTAGCCTTGTGTGTTTCCCTTTATGTGTGGGGTAAAAGCTTCATGTTTGTTTCTTGGATCTTTGGGGATATTGCTAACCTTTCTTCAAAGGTAAATTTTGACTCCATGCCCAATGGACTACAAGACAACTGTTCTTTAAGCATAGCAGGCATGCTTCCCCTGGGAGTCACCAATTTGTTGACCATTTTTTACCCAATAGGCCAAAAATTGGTCCCCTTCTTCCCTTGCTATTTGAAGCCAGTCATTTTTAGGTTGCATAAGTCTATCAAGCTTTGGTTCATCACTCAAGTTCAATGTTTTGATGTTTAGTTCAATGCACTTGGTGCAATGCCTAGTTCAATCAGCTTGAATGCAATCAATGGGTTCATCAACATATAACTTTGAACCATTGAACCAGTTCAAAGGAATGGTTCAATGGTGTTGGTTCAACCACTTAGTTCAAGTATCTTCAAGTTCAATGCAAGGTTCATCAACCTTGGTTCATTGGTGGGTTCAACATTTTAGTTCAATCACTTCGATTCAATGGATGATTTAATGAGGAGATTCAATGAATAGTTCAGAGGGGCTTAGCGTGTAATGTTGAACCATTTTTGGTCCAATGAATTGGTTTAATGGCTCAGTTCAATGCCATCAGTTCATCAACAAGTTCATCAGCTTGTTTCAAGGGGCTCAACATGAAGTTTTGAACTGTTGAACTGGTTCAATGCATTGGTTTAACATGATTATTTCAATCATCCAGTTCAATGTTTGGTTCAACCACTTGGCTCAGCATGCAGTGTTGAACTGTTGAACCAATTCAATGAATGGTTCAAGCGAATGGTTCAATGGGTTGGTTCAATGAGGTGTCTTATAGCCAAAGTTCTAAAAGCCCTTATGGAAGGCAATTCAAGGTCCAAAAGCCCTTGTAAAGGGCAGAGAGAGTTTTCAAAGGTAGTAGAAGGGATTTAAAAAGACATAGAAGACTTAAGACTCTGAATTTTTTCAAACTTTTATCCGAAGGAATTCCTTCGAACAAAAGTCTGAAAGAATTTAGAGGGAGGCCACCAACACAAATAAAATCTAAGGAACCCACAAGGACAAAGACAAGGATAGGGACAATTCTTGTAGACTTTTGTCTACAGGAAAATTGTCTATAGAAAATCCTGACCAAGGAGGATAAAAGACCTGAAGCAAAAAAACCACAAAAAAGATCTGATGGATTTTTGCCAAGGACAGTGACGTCTTGAAAGCCATCAAATTTAAGGAGATAGACTAGCCATTGGGCGACAGCCACACAAACATCAAATTTTACATTAGGAAAGCCAGAGTGTGGAAGGCACTATGTGGCAATAGCGGAAGTCTTTGACATGCTTTTTAGGAGCAACAGAACATGCCACGTGTTCCATGTAGGGCTCAATGGAAGCTAACAAGTGTCAACATCTATGGGTTTCTCTTGTTGGATTTAAAGAAGATTGTGGTGGGCCTGAATGAGTTGTTAGAAGCTCTACAGAGCATGCCAAGTATTAGCATCCATGAGCATCAGAAAAGGGCCTGAATGTTTTTTTAAGGCATCTAAAGGCTTTGTGGAAGTGGCCACATGTCACCTTCTACAAAAATATCAAAAAATACTTCCAAACCCTCTAAGGTAAGCAGATGCTGC
This sequence comes from Torreya grandis, assembly GCA_037957365.1. Taxonomy (NCBI): domain Eukaryota; kingdom Viridiplantae; phylum Streptophyta; class Pinopsida; order Cupressales; family Taxaceae; genus Torreya; species Torreya grandis. The sequence continues at coordinate 379,002 of JARHVA010005909.1, read as the reverse complement.
CATGTCCCATTATCAGCTTGATGGAAGCTGCCACATGTCAGTAACCATGTTTCAAAGTGTCTTCTAAGTATCCAATCAGCAGACTATGACACGTGTTAAAATCAGATACACTCTCATCAAAAAGAGCCAAAGGAGTAGTAAAAGGAGCTAGAGGAGGTGAAGTAGCCAAATGAAAAAATAGACAAAGTGATCTAAGTGGCATGGGAAAGTGTTGACTCAAGGAATTATTCTAGTAGTTGACACAGTACCTGCTATGTGATCATCAAGAGGCATAAATAGTGAATGGCATGACCCATTTTTTTTCATTATGGATTGATGAGTAGGCAAATGGTGTGGCTCATAATTCTGAATCCTGACAAAAGCTGACACAACATTATCTTCAGGAGGCTTCCTCATCCCAATGCTTAGAAGGCACATGGGTCACTTGTAAAAGGGTGCCAAAATGGCCTCTTTCTTCCTCTATAAATTGTAAAATTTCTCATTTGAAAAGGATCGACTCTCATCAGCCTTAAGGCAAAACTCTGCCCAAAAATCTCTCAGGCTTGTAAGGCAAAGCTCTGCCAGGATTTTACCTTGAATCAAAACATAGCATTTTTACCTCCATTCTGAGTTTTGCATCTTTAGTATGTGTCTATGCCTTGATTCTATGTTAAGTCATTTTCTTAATGCTTTTGCAAAATGAGTTCAACATGTCTAGTGCATTTTTGAGTTTCCTTTTACAGGTATGTCAGAAGTGTCCCTAGAGGAGTATAGGTGAAGTGGATAGGCTGCTATAGTGTGTCTCAGAATGCCTCTAGTAGTTATTTCCTCTCTGTATCTCCATAGACCCCTGACCCACTGATGCAGAAGGTCTTCTCATGTTAGATGAAGTGTATGGGAGCTGGTTCTCGATGGAAAGTGTATGTTCGGGCAGATTAGATCACACTTTTTTGGTGTATCACCTTTTCCCTTTTTAGGTTAGGTTATATTTTCAGCATCTCTCTCTCCCTTTTCATCCCCCCCTTTTTTCATTTTATTTGTTAGTAGTAGGAGAAATGAGGGCCTGAAAGATACATTAGAGGGAGCTAGCCCTCATCTAAAGACTCTTCCCTCCAGCTTCACCAGTCCCATAGGTGAGAGGGGAGTTTCCATTGTTGCATGTGGGAAGGCAAGAGCTTAGCCTCCTACCCTAGGTACAATCCACTGCGTCAATAGTAACCAATCTTCATAATAGATTGGCTAGTTTGTAAGGGGTCCTGAGGAATGGGGAACACATTATGGGAAGGTAGGTCTATTTTAATTTTCATTCATATATCCTTTGTGGGATAATATACATACTTAATTTGTTGACCTAATATTTGTGTGGCTAGGAAAAGCTCTTTAGAGTACTTAATGTTGAATCCCCTCTTATTTTGACAAACCTAATTTGAGTGTCTTGACTTTGATAAAGATTTTATCTACCTTAGTTTTTCTTTCATTATTCCCTCCACCCATTTCATTTTCCCCCTTGACAGGCAAGTGTGATTCTAAATCTATTTTCCTACTTATTTTATTTCCTCTTCTTCACATCTTAAAACATGCTAGCACCACTTTGTTTCAATGTTATCTATCTTTATAAAAAAATAATATGTTTGAGTGACTATAGATTCTTTCCTTTATACTATGGCTATACATTTCTAAGAATTCCTTTGGTTTCTTTTACCATTTTACATTATTTTTGTATCACTTTTTATTAGACACCCAATTTTGTTTCTAATTTCATGTTTTTTCCATTATTGAGTGAGGTTGGCTTGTTACTTCTCACTCACCAATGTTGTATTCCATTTTATGCACTTTTTCCATTGATTATTGAGTAAGGATTATTACTACTCACTCATCAATATTATTTTACCATTTACTTGCCCATCTTTGTTTAATTAAGGTTTTTTACTACTTTTAAATTGATGTTTGATTACCATTTTTGACATGTATCATTGGTTTGACTTGGTGAGTTTACCTTTTTTCCTCAAGGTTTACTTGTTTGAGTTTTTTAGTCTTGAGTAGCCTTGGATTTTTGGTTACCTAATTTAATACAATTTTTAACTTGGTCATTTGGTCATAACTTAGCATTTATCACCCTAACTTGCCAAATTTACAAGTACATCTCATCTACATTGCATCAGTTATCTTGGATTTCTTGTGTTTGTTTTTGCTCTTTAGTTTTTTTATCTTTGAGTGCATGTCTTAAAGGGTGTACCGAGAAAGAGTTGGGAAAACCATTAGTGCTTTGTAGGATTTTTTTCCCTTTACTACCACTTATTATCAATCCAAACATCTCATAAAAACACTCCCCTAATTTTTGCCTCCTCTTTTTCACTCTCTTCTAGTCATTTTCTACTTTCATTAGCCCTTCCATAGCCTAAACTCTTTTTTGATAGTTTAAAATAGAATGTCATCTCCATCGACCCTTTACTCTAATTGATAAAACTCATTTAGGGTCTAGGTCAGCCCTGAAAGACCAAGACCTAATTTGCTTTTTATTTAATAATGATATAGAGTTAGTTGGGATGACCTATCAACTAATCTTTTGAAAAGTATTAGGGTTAGATTCAACTATATATACACATTCATTTCTCAGTTTATGAGAGATAGGAAGAGTTAATTATTCATTTGTGCTTATTTACAATTTGCTCTTTTTCCATTCTAATTGAAAAGTCATAGCTTAGGGTTTCTAATTAGAGAAGAATCTTGGCTTGTGGAAAAGTCTTAGATGGTTTCGCATTTATTAGTAATCCTTAAAAACCAAAAAAACCTCTTGCAAATCATATTTTTCTAAGGGAGATATTGAGCCTCGACATGTTCATCTTTAAGGTAATTATCTCTAACTTTTCTCCTCTCTTTTAGTAGATAGAATTAACATAAGTAATGGCTTTTAAATACATTTGTCTCTTCATGCATTAGGGTTGTACCTATACATAGATTAATTATGATTCTCTTATCAATGTTTACTTTTATGTTTACTAACCTCTCATTTTTGTCACAAGTTTTGGTGTGCACTAGATTTGATTTTACTTTGCTTCGCATATACATTTGTGAATATGAAAATATATGACCTAGTTAGGCTTATTGCATAGTTTTTCTTGACTGGAGGCTTTGGAACCCTCCCTAGTGATATTATTATGGTAAGAGATACCTTGGATAGGTATAGTATATCCATATTGGTCATGACCCCAAATATGTAATGTATCAACAATCAAAAGTGTAAATAGGCTTTATCTTCTTTGAACTATGATTGATTTATGGATTAGTTGTGTTTTGCTTTTCATACAAGATATAAATATCAATTTTTTAAGACATGTAGTTTGGTTCAAAGACATTTTCATGGTTTTATTTCCATATTGCATTACTTGCATGCTCCAAATAACCTTCATATAAACCATAAATAGAGGAAATATGAACTTTTAATCTTGTTTTTGGAAGTTTCAAGTTTTAGAGAGGGTCTTTATGAATATTCACCCTAGTTATAGGTTATTAAACATGAAAGGGGAGGTATAAAATAAAGTAACAAGTCAAAACTAAGGTTACAATCCATGAGTAGGTAGAAACCATGTTTGGAAGATTTATCGTATATAAAATAGTCATGTTATATCCTCATTATATAGATGCATGGCCCAAAAAAAGTCTTGAAGACCATTAAGGGGGTTGTAAAGATTATAATAGTGATTAGATCGATGGAGGAGGAAGGAATCACATCATTTCATCAGGAAGACTACAGATAGATCTAAAACCTTACTAAAACCTTAACCCAAGGAAGTGCCATTTACAAGAATTTTGAGGACCTAAAATCATATACATGGTTACAAACATCTCTCCAACTAATTCTCAAATCCCAATGAGTTGATAAGGATGAATAAGTGGCATTTATGTTGAAGTTGTCTTCATATAAGACCATAAATAGAGCTTTTAAAGATTTTTTATAGTTTAGGACCTTTAGATTTTCCTCTTAGCTATTTAAGGATTTTTTTATATTGTGAGGACTAGTGACAAACATATCACATTCCTTAGGGAGTCTATAGGCCTATAGGTCAAGTGTTCATGGTCCCCAAATAATTCAAAGGTTGTATGTAAGACTATGATTGTGATAAAGGATTTTGTTGTTATAAGAATTGAACAAGCCTATCTACATGGATTACATACGAGCCAATAAATACTTCATGGCTATCAAATATCCCTTAAGACCTTCTTAGAATTGTGCCTTAATTACAAGACCTCTCCAATATCCTTCAAGCCTTTAACTAGGCTCATAATTTTCAAAGGTTGAGATGACTTTTTATAGGTTCTTATGGATAGGTTTTCAAAAGCATGAGGTGTTTTCTTTGACCCCACAATATTATCAATTATGATATAATTTTAAATAAGGGTATCAAGCTTCATAAGGTTCCTAAAGACTTATAGGGATGTAAAATGAAAGTTTTAGAATTTTAGAGTATGTTTCCAATCCTACAAACATGTTTCCAATCTTGCTAAGGTGTCTACATGTCATTTCAAACCAAGTTTCCATGGTCTATAATTTTTGTAGGCCTTCAAGGTAGAAATTATCTAAGGTCTCAAGTTAATTTTCAAGGTTTTAAACTCTTATGAAGAGGTTTTAGTCATGAACATGTTCTAAGACCTAAAAATCAAGTTGTAGGCTTGATTAAGTGTGAAGGTAGAATATTTAAAGAATTTATAGGTAAGTTATAAGATTGCAACATCTAAGGTAATATTTTGTGACCCAAACATGATCTAAAGCCTTATAAAGGTGCATATAGTAAATATCTTAAGATCATCATGATCAAATGAGGAAGTTGTAAGGAAATTTACAAATTTTCAATAATGTTCTAAACATGTTTTTAATGTTAAACAAGGAGATAAAGATTTTTATAAATTTTTCAAGCTCCTCAAAAGCCTGAAACAAGGTTTTAAAATACTTGTTTATGTGTATAAGAGGAAATAATCAAAAAGTGAGACACATTGGTTATTATGTCTGCGTGAGATGTCAAACATATAAAGATTTAAAGGCCTGTTAAGAAGAAAATAATGGTTCTCAAGTATGGTCAAGGATATCTACAATCCTATGACCAAATTTCAAGCTTCTCAATTTTGTCATCCCCTAAAAGTGACATGGCATAAATTCACATAGGTTTGTATGAAGAGTTTCATAAGATTTAAATCATGTTTACAGGATAAAAAAATATTGTGGAGTGATATAAAGTATCCATGAGTAACCAATAGATCTAGGGATAAAATATCAAGTGTTTTTGAGCCTAAAGACCTCACTAACATGCATATAGTAGTTCCCAAGGCACTTTGGTAATAGGACATCGTTCTTACTAACATCATCAAGATATATAAAAGAATAAAAATATCACATGGTCTTATGACCTCTAACAAGAAATAAAATGTAGATGATTGTATGCCTATAGACTTTTAATAAGAGTTTATATGAAGAGATAAAAGGTTTATGGTCTTTAAGACCTTCACATAGATATATAATATAGTTCTAAGTATCCTATTGAGAAGGTAAGGATTTTATAGCTTATGGAAAGACATTTGCATGGTTTAAGTTGATCTAAACTCTAAAAGTAAAATCCAATAGAATTTTAGAATTATTCAGTGGTATGTCATGGTATTTTTGATACAATATAATAATTTTCACCACTCTAGGCATGATCTAAAGGTACCTACATGTTGCAAGCTTAGCTGATAGAGTTGAATTAGTTTTAAGCTTTTAGGAAAGTATGAAAAGTATTAATGATAAGAGTAAGAAGATATCACATAGTTAATGTTCCTTTCAAGAATAATCCAAGGTTATAAAGGTCATCAAACATTCCTATATACTTAGTTGGAGGATTGGGTGACTTTTTTCAAATTTTGAGTGAGTTTAAGGTCTCAATGGTGACTCTTAAGGCCTAAGGGTGAGGTCTTGAGTTAAACCATGATTGTTGTAGACTTCATAAAGTGTGAATAAAAATTTATAGAGCATGAATTAGAGTTATATAAATGGATATAACAAGGTTATTTCAATGTTTTTATGACCTTTAGACCTAACTACAAATCTGCAACATACCTTATAAGTTTCTAACTAGCCAGCTAGTAGAGTTGTATGAATAAGAAGTTTTAAAAACATTCATGAATGAAAATATAGGTCTATCAACCTCTCCAAGATACCTTCACATGAAATTCAAGGAAAATTTCATTTAATCCATACATATACACCATATCTATCATGGCCATGAATGGAGTCAATGGTCATAAAAGATTATGAGAGAAGTATGGAGACATGTGAAAACTACCCCTATAAATTCTAACTCTATCTATGGAGTGTAAATCATGGAAATTCAATCCCAAGGATATAAATTGGTGTATTAGGTCTATTTTTAGGCCAAACATTTAATAAGCATAGAAATTAAGGAGGAAAGTCAAACTTGAAATAGATTCTCTCTAGAATGCATGTATGAGAGGAGGATATGGCTGCATTAAGGCTCTTAAGATAGGAGGGACAAGATTTTGAAGAATATATTACCATTTAATAATCATATCCATCATGTGCAAGCCTTCCAAAGGATAAAGAGATAAAAAATAGGGTAACCTCTTCCACTACTATGCCAACCTTATTTGGAGGTATCTTATGAGATATGCCTAGTGTGTTGGAGAAGGCTTAATGCCTCCATTTTCCTTGCCCCTTTCTTGCATGGGATGAATTGATGAAGTGGTGGAAGAATTTATGAGGTATCCTTATTGTTATCCTCTTCTCTCTCATCTTTATTTATGATATATAAGACTAAAAAAGACTTTTTTAGGAGCCCTCTCTTTGTTATGTCAAAAATCTACTCATTTTAAGTCTTGTAATACTATTTAGGCCTTGAATTATCAATAATATATTGAATTTTCTTCTCTCTTCTTGTTATCTCATTATGTATTCATAATTTAAAATGTATTTTGTGGATTTTTGTCTCTTTTTCTTAGTTTGAGATCAATTCTAGACACATATTAGTCTCTATTGGCTCACTTTAAAGGAAATTGTAGGTTTTACAACCCTTATACAAATTGGTTTCTTCATCATACCTCTATCATATTATTTTTATGAGAGTTTGTAGCTAAAAAATAGTATTTTAAAATTTTTATTATGCTATTAGGAGTAGTTTGAGGAGATATCTAGAATAAAGGCATCACTATTTTATGAATTTTAGTTATTTATACTCCCTTTTCAATGATGAAAACATATGTTTAGATATGAATATGTCTTTTTTAGCATTATTTTAAGCCTAAAGCTAATCTTATATCAAATGCACATAGTTTAGAAAGGAATTTGACATTATCCAAAAGTTAATCCCAAGGAACTAAGGTCCCAGACATTTGGAATGATCCCATTATTGTAGCTAAATCGCTAATTGAGTGAATGGGTACAAGATTTAGTTGTAAACATGAATGTTGGTAGCTAAGCTTACCTTAGAAACATCATCTAACTGAGCACTAATTAAATAGTCTAAATAGATCTAAGGTCATTGTATTTCTTCCAAATAAGGGAGGAATATGATGAGTAAAATATGATGACAATGGGAATGATGGTGGCCAAGCTAACCTAAGAAACTCCATGTGAGTGAGTGTTTCCTACATAGTCAATAAACCTCAAACAATTATAGTTATACCAAAAAAAGAGGAATGTTATGAAGAAAGGATGATGAAAATGGTAATAATGGTGGTCAAGCTAACCACAAAAACACCATGTGACTGAGCACTACCTACATAGTCTAAATATACCTCAAGCCATTGTAGTTATCCTGAATAAGGAAGAAATGTGATGAAGAAAAGATAATGAAAATGGGAATAATAGTTTTTGAGACAACTTGAGAAATTCCATGTGACTAAGCACTTATACATAGTCCTAATAGACTTTAGTTCATTGTAGTTATATTTAAAAGGGAGGAATGTGATGGGAAATAATGCAAAAAATATATTAATTTGATGTTGACAAATTTCAAAGAAGGATCAAATGATTTGATTTGAAAAAATATTTTGAAAGGGGGAAAACTACAACCTTAGCATGTCTCCACATATTTTGTAACTTGATTTTCATGTTTCACATGATATTTTGCACCTATGTATAAAAAAACACTATGATTTAATCCTAGTGTGTGTAAGGACTAACCCCTAGTCCAATAGAAAAATGACACAAACACACCATGATATGGAAAAATTAAAATTACATTGTTGTCATATGATGATGGATAGACTCAAGTAAAATAATATAACAAGATGCACCATGATATGAAAAAACCCATGATAGCCCTATTTTCACATGCATATGGATTGAGTCAAGGCACAATAATAAAATCAAATAAACAAGTAATAAAACACATAAACATAAAAATAAAAAAACAATATAAAATAGCTTTTTATTAACCAAGTCAAAATCCAAGTGTGGAAGCTTGATGATAATAATATCTAGATGGTGTCCCTAGGTAAGGATACATGCAAGGGGATGGATTTTGGAAGGACACCTCCTAAAAAATCTAGATTAATGATTTTATCCAAGCATGATAGATGTGGGAATAAAATATCCTAAAATGTTGTAGTTTGGGATTAATAATTATTATTGAATTTAGGACAATAAAAATGTTTATAGGTTTTGTGGATTTAAATATCTTTTATTTTATTTTATGTATTTTCTAGTTTATCTATTATTTAGATTATCTAAAGTTTTTGGATTTTTTAATGTTTTTGATTATAATGGATGGAACGGATTCAAGATGATTTTGTATGATATTGGAGGAGCATGGGGGAAGGATAGGGATGATGAGGGATGGATTATATATCTCCAAGGACCATGTAATTTTGGAACCAAGTGTCTACTCTTCAAAGTGTCATTTAAAGGATTATGCCAAGATGGTTTCAGAACAAGTATCAAGACTTCTTCCATTTCCTTATCAAGATAAAAATGAGAAGAAAGGATGGGTATAATAGGATGGATATGAGGATGATGTAATAAATTTAGTATGGTTGAATATGATTTGGATTTGATGCATATGATGAAGGGTTTGGATGCGTAAGATGATTATAGGAAGAAGATTTAAATAGACAAGATGTTATGGATTTAAATGAGGATAGGGTTTCCCACAAGTGTCAAGGACTTGTAGATAATAGATTATTTACACGTGACTAAAAAAACCTAGTTATCATTAGTGTACTTTCCTAAGGTGCCATAATCATGGTTCTAACCATTGGAAGAATTATTTCTCTTTCTCGTTCTCTTTTTAATTTTTAATTTTTTAGGTTTTTTTTAAATTTTTTTGTTTCATTCTTATTTTTTAGCATCTCCACTCATTAGAGGATTTATATATATATATATATATATATATATATATATATATATATATATATATATATATATATATATATATATATGTATATATACATATATATATATATATATACATATATATAGATACACACACATATATATATATATATATATGTATGTATCTATATATATATGTATATATATATATGTATATATACATATATATATATATACATATATATATATATATATATATATATGTATATATATATATATGTATATATACATATATATATATATATATATATATATATATATATATATATATATATATATATATATATAATGGTGAACCTTTTATATTTAATTTATTTAATATAGATATGTCTTCATTAACTTTGTTGATTTCTAGATTGGATTCATCCAAATTTATCAAGATGTCATCATAAGGCCTACAAAACATGGTGCTACCAATGTGGGTGAAGCAGAAGTTGTATTGTATGAAGGATGATTTTTTATTACTTCAAGGATTTGAAGGGATATGGGAATCATGAGAAAGGGGGCATTCATATAAACAATCTCACACTCCATGAGACTGAGATTATTGACCATTCAAATGCTCTAAGAATTTTCTACTGTATTGATGGTGTTCACAAAAAATGATGTGGATTCATTCTGCATTTGTGATGACACATGAGGGAGATTTATTATTTTACTTTCTTGATTTTGATTTTGGTCTAACACAACCTCAAAAAAAAATTCACTAAGGTACTTGAATTTTTGACTCTTTGTATTTTTATTTTGATTGTCCCATAGTACCTCAAACAAGGTTTCACTAAGGGATGTTGATTTTATATTTTGATTTGTCATATTATGATATTATTTGTATAAATGAATTATTTGTATTTATTTTTATATGTTGGTGTTGATTTATGATCTTCTGGTTGGATTCCAATCATGAATTCTACCATTAATTTATTGTTCTTGAAGAAGGTTGATGGTAAGTGATTTTTTAGTCCCAATTGATGGTTGTGAGTGATTAAATTTCAATATGGTGGAAAGGATGGGTGGTATTGATAAGAGGATGGGTGGAAACATGTCCCCAATATTAAATATTAATTAATTTTATTTAAATTTTGGACAAGGATTTATTCATAAACTATTATTGTATCATGAATATCTTTACATGTATTCATAGATGGTTTGTAGTCAATGTCTTGATAACCTTTGTGTACATAGATATGGATAGGTCCAATAATTCCTTGATAATGAAGGGAAAGGAGTTTTCCTTTGTAATTAATAATTTGGAGGATTATGCTTGTTATAGGATATATATTATTTTAGAAACAAGTTGCATGGGTGTTTATGTGTAACCCTACATGATTATTTCTATTGAGTTCCTCATTTGTGAGGAGGTTATATATAATAAATTATGTCATCCTAGATGTGTAGGATATTGATGTTGAATTATTGTGGATGTTGGGCCTATCCACATGGAAGGTAATTTGATGTTTATTGTCTACAAGTACCATTGCCATAGGAGGCATGTGATATTGGGTGATGTAATTCTTGACATTTGATGGGAGATGGGGTGATATACCATAGATGGTGTTATTAAAGACAAGTTCATAAAAAATTGGTGGTTCATCAAATATAGGTGGTTATTCAAAGATATGTAGGTCAAATATGGGTGATAGTTCAAATCATTGGTTCATTGAATATTGGCTCACTAAATAGTGGTCCTTCATCAAATATGAGTGGGCTAATAATGGCTTGGGATTGGTCAAATATGGGTTATTTGACCAAAATGGATTCATAAAAAATGGATTGGTCAAGGATAGAGTGATCATATTTACCTTTACTTGGAAGTTCAATTTTTTATTGTGATTTGGAAGGGTATATTTTCATATCCCTAATGGATGATTCTCAAACTTGGATGTACTTGGTTCTTATATAGATGAATATCTTTGAAGGGGTGATGATAAGATATGGTATTATTTTTAAATTTATTCTGTCTCTAGGGCTAGATGGATAGTGGATATTATATTTCTTGATGTTCATGACTCAAGGAAATTGGACGTTATATTGGTAGATGAAAGGTAAAAAAAATGTTATGTAGGATACCTATTGATTGATATATAAGATTTGGTAAATCATGTACTGACATTGGGATGATGATTATATAATAGGATTGGGATTTTAGGAGGAATTATGATTCTACCCAAACAAGTTATGATATGCCATGATTTGAACTATGTTTGAATTTGGATGTGTTTGGATTTTGAGTGTTTTATGTTAGAATTTGTTTGATGTGCTTTGAAGATGCTTGAATTAAAAGGTATGATTTGATGTTTTGACTTGATTCAAATTTTATTTTGACTTTGACTTGGATTGGACTTGGTTCAAGTATGTATTTTGACTTAGGATTTAACTATGACTTGATTCAAGTTGATTTTTGACTTAGAAATTGTATCAAATTTCACTTTTGACTTTCAAAAGGTTAACTTTGGATTGTTAAAATTTTACTTTTGACATTGAAAGTTGGCCTTAGAAGGTTTGATGTTGACTTGGACATTATAATTTTTGACTTGGATGATTGAATTTTCACTTTTAATTAGCTTTGAATTGACTTGGTTTGATCTTGAATTAAGTTAAATTTTATTTTAGTTAACCTTAACTTAAGCTGATTTGATGTTGAAGTTTGAATTTAAAATGTTTAAATTTTGAATTTTTACTTGGTTTGCCTTCAAAGTTTGATTTTGGAATATTTAGACTTGGTAAATTTGACTTGATTTGACTTTGGATGTTGATGTTTAAATTTGGAATTTATGATGATTGATTTATATATGGTCAAATTAGACCTAATTTAGGATAATTTATGTGGTTAATGGAAAATATTTGAACTCTGGTAAATAAGACTTGTTTTAAGTGTATAGGTTTAACAAACAATATGGTTATAAATAACAATAATGAGAGGATACAATCAACAAGACCTATGCTAATATTAATAGGTGTGTAACACAACTAATCAAATCACCATTATACTTATTCAAAGTTGTCACTAGGTTGGTATCCAAACCCTCGCTAGGCATATGTATGTGGTGATTAATATTTGGGAATGTTTTTTTCCCTACATTAATATTTGTTTGTGGTCAAATGATCTTAAGCTAGGTAAAATAGGATCAACTAGTTGTATCCCCTATATTCATTATGGTATAATGATGTACAAGTGTATAGAAGAGGTTGATTGATGGGATTGTGAGATAGGGTTTAGAACCTTTATGCCCACTTAATCCATTAGTTTTTTGTGTTCTATAAAATCATTCCCAAAGGGGTGTTATTTAGGGCATGTGTATTAGATCATGAGATCCCCTCACTTCATGACACACTTAAAACATGTGACCACTTGAACAATAAATACATATCCTACCTTAATTTGTATACCCCACTATAATATAGGGTTGGCCCTAACTTTGGGGGATGAAATCTCAGTCATTAGACCTTAAAGACTCATGATTGGGGACCAAGGTCTAGATCACATAGCCAAAATGAAAATAAAATTAGGTTATTTTTTATCCTCAAGGCCCTGTAAATGGAAAAAGAAAGGATAAATAGATTAAATTTAATATGGGAAGGACAATCAAAATTATTTTCATCACTCAAGATCCACAAACTAGGTAAGAGGAGAGTATACACTTTTATTCTATCATACACAAAAAAGATACAATCAAACAAGACAAACAAAATTTTCATTTTAATGCACTAAATTTGAATATGTGTTCATTTTAAAGCACAAAAATCAAATTTTATAAATGTTTGTTTTGTCTTTGACATGGAAAAACTACAAACAAGGGATTATTTGTTTGTATGTTTGGCCTTATACAAGCATATAACTCATGTAAATTTGTTAGTTCACCAAAAAAATTCATTTTTTCTAATATATAGGTCAATTACACCAATTAATAGTTTACTTTCATTAATCTATAAAAATATATAATTCCATAAGACAAAAAATAAATTTCACCAAAGTATTGGTGATTTTTCTAACATACAATATTATTCTTCTACTATATATGTCGATGTTGTTAATTTCAAAAACATAGAACATCAAAAAACATAATTGTGATTTCAATAAAAAATAAATGTTTTTACTGAAATATAACATGCTTTTTTTTAAACTTATATAACATATTTAGAGACATAAAATTTATTTATCCAAGGTATAATAAATTTCACTAATACACGAGTTGATTCTACCACTTTATGCAAAATAAAAGTTAGTAAAACAATAATTTTGATACTCTCTTTGTAATTTTGAAAAAATATATGGTGATTATGCCACTCGAAAAAATTTATAATTATTTCATGCATCTTTTCAATACCTTCATTTTTACACATACATTAGGCCAAACATAAACTCGAGTCAAACGTTATGGCCTCTATAAGGTAAACAATGCAAATAGAAAACAATGCATATCCACTAAACTACATGGTGATTTCACCTAATTGCATGAAAATTCTACCAAACTATAATATGATTCCACCAATTAGTAGGTAAATTCTACCAATTTTTAAAAACATAGGAAAATATAAAACATAAACCATATTTCCATTAATCAGTGAGCAATTTTACTAATACTAGCAATGTTTTTACTAAAGCTAACTACATTTATGTTAATAGAGTGAAATGAGAATCATAAAATATTAATGACATTTATACCAAAGTGCACCCCATTCCCATAAATTTAAACCATGTTTTCATTGAAATGAATCATTTTTCCACCAAAGTGAGCCACATTTCCATCAAAATTAACCACATTTATATCAAACTTACAAAAAATCACTATCAACAAACAAAAATTATTCCACTGATGTACACCATATTTTTTCCAAGAGTAGAATTATTTTGCCAATCCATAAAAACATAATCAAATATAAAAAGAAATTTTCTATTGACATAAAACATGATTCCACTAACTAGAACATGCTTTCACTATTTTTTAGGTTTCTTTCACTAATACACATAAAATGTCAATCTATAAATAATTTAATATTTTTATAGTATTCATAATATCTTCACCAATTTCACTTATGATTTCACTATTATGTAGAGAATTTCTCCCATGATACTATGAATGAATATTTGGAATATTTTAATAGAAATGTGAGGAACTTTGGCTACGATTGGTACTAAAGTGTGGGATAAAAAGATGATTAGGAGGTATCAAAGTTTTTAACCCTAAAATGTAATCTAAGTTCGTTAACATTAGCCATATATTAATATTAAATGGGTATATTCAAATGAAATGTCACAAGGATGATTATAAAATCTATAGTTGATGATTAAATTCTAAACTCATATATAAGAATAAACTTAATTTATTACACTGAGATAGTCTAACTATCAAAAGTACAACTAAGTTAGATATACAAATGACAAAGAAGTTAAGTACTTATCTTGTTTAGATGTTAATGTAATTATGGATTTGGAATAGGTATAAATTAGGTGGGAACTATATTTTAGAACAATCATCATATTCTAGTTTTGATACTTTTATCTCTTTGGATAATAATGTCAACCTGGGATGGTTGCATCAATGCTATTGTCTGGGTTTGATGCTAATGTATTGTATAGAATATATACTAGAACAAGATGTGACCACCTAAATGCTTCTATATTTTTCATCACCTTCACTCTGGTATACTCAGATATGGGTCATGTATTTTCACTCATTTTGAAATGGAAAAACCCTAGCTTTCTATATTCATAGTGATCTTGGGAAAAAATGGGTTAGTGGGCACATAGTGTCGAGCTAGCCCCAAAGACCCTACTATCAAATGGAACTAACTACATATCCAATACTTTAGAAGAGGGCGTTAGACTCATGTGGTTCTCCCCTATGTGTTGTCTTGTGTGTGAATCATCTAATATGTGAAAATCATGTACGATAGTGACATAACTTGTAACTTATAAAATTAGGCTCTTGGTTTGATCCTTTAGTAATCTAGACCTATAGATGTTATCCATATGACTAGTATGGAAATAAGAATAAGTAGAGAAGATTTATTTAATTGAATTATCTTTGAATGATCTTTGGTATTTTTGATAGGTGTCATAGGATATGAATGAATCAAGGTTGATCTAGTATTTATATCAATTACTTTAGAGTAATAAATCACATTAAAGAACTTATGATTATAATTAGGATACATTACATTTACAAATTGGATTAATTTAGGTCATTACACACTCATGTCAATATAATATAGTATTGTCAATACTACTATTATCCCAGATGTTAGTGTCAAATGAGTAAGAAATTAGGTACATGTTTAGAACTTGAAAAAATGGAAGAGAAGTACATTTTAAGCATTCTAGGAAAGATAAAAGACCTAGATCACCAAGACAAGACTAGTTGAAATAAGATATATAGTTTAAAGGGAAAAAATATAGAGTAAATTCAAGGCTTATAGAAGTGGGAAGAGTAACAAATTGAGAGGAACAACCAAGGTCTAATCTTTCCAAGTGTACAAGACTAAGATGTTATATAATCACAAAATATCATCTATATTTTACACTCTTTAATTTAGTAATTAAATTACTAGTCTAAAGGAAAAGAATGCATACTTGGGTGTGTATGAATAGTTTGTATTTATATTTTCCCAACTTGAGTGCTTTTTTGGTGACTTACCTATAACCAAGATCATGCTATATTATAAATTCAATGTATATAATCTAGGTTGAAATTACTTGAAATAGATTAAAATATAAAGAGAAAGGTTTACAAGTACACATGTGTGTTGATGTAACCACATTGCCTATTACCAAGTTATTTTAAAAATGACATATCATTATAAGGATCTATAATTGATACTAGTAAAAATATAGATAAATATTTAAAGTGTGTATAGCCAAAGAGATAGAGAGAGAGAGAGAGGGAGAGCGAGATTAGAAGGCAAATGCCCCAACTTTGGAGCAAAAGTGAGTTTCCACCTAGTAGTTGAGATTAACTAAACCATGAAACCCAAAGATAATTATAACCTATTGAGGGTGGATGATAAATTCTAAACTAAAAAATTATCAATATTTACTTATTTTATCAACTCAACCATACCAAAAAGTTAACCAAAAAATGCAGTAGATTGGCTAAATAAAAGTTTGTAAAAGTGCACATCTCATCAGTACAAAAATATGTGTGATGTGGTAATAATATATAAAAGAGTTTTTGAATCTAAAACTTATTTTCATTTTTTAATATTAATCGCATGTTTCATAACATATTCACCTTAGATGTGTCTCATGTTGAAAATATGTATAACAATAGTACCAATATATAAAATTTTACCACAACTATGAATCTAAATCATATAACTATGTGCTTTGGAAAATTCATATAAATGTGTAAGTATGGAGGACATGCTTACAAAACATGCCCCTACTATAAATTAGATATGTTTAATATTGAAGAGGTGTGGATAACATGCTTCCCAGGCATGCCCCCATTGAATCTGGGAACTAATATAAGTACCATATATTGAATGAATGTGGAGAAAATGATTCCAAAGCATGCCTCTATTGAATCTAAAAACTGATATATGTGTGGAATCTATGCCCTTATAATATACCCCGAATAAATCTAAAAAATTATATAAGTATCATATATTGAATGTGTGGATAACATGCTTCCAAATCATACCCCCATTGAATCTAAAAACTAATATAAGTACCATATACATAATTAATGTCAAGAACATGATTCTAAAATATGATAGCATTGAATCTAGAAAATGTTCCAAGTGTATAGAACATGTATCTATGACATGCCCCCACTAATATGCACCCACCCTTTAAGGTGAGGGAAAGATAGTAACTAGTAGTCACCTCACCTCAAAAGGACAAGACAACTATATAATATGTGAAATTAACCATATAACATATAAAAGGAACATGTTTAGTTATACATATCATTGAAGTTCATATAACCAATGTGATCACATTTAGGCCTAAGATGCATGATAAAGACCATGGAAAAATATTTATATTAATTTTTGACATTTAACACCCACCCATGTTTGCACATGGTGATCTCCTCCATGGTGATGTCTTTTTTGGTCTCATTTTGAACCTTGTTCACACTGTTAGAAGTGTCATAGTATTAATGGAATTAATCAAGTCTCAACATAGTTAATTCATATTTGTAGAGAATTGACATCAGAACATATATTATATTTCATATCTCATTCATAATATAGGAGTGAAAATAAATAGGAGAGAATGATCCACAAAATGAGGAGTTATTATTATCCTCAACATTTTATCTCTCAACCTCTCCTAGAATGTCACAAATTCTACATAAGACTCTTTCACAAGATATATATTATGAGTCTTATTTATTCATTGCACAAGGGGAGAAATACCATCCTCTATTTAAACAACATACACATGGATTGACCTTCTTATGTGCTAATTCCTTTCACTTTGATTTTGGGAACTAATCAACTATAAAATGGAAAAAAATAAATCATTGGAAACTCCTCCATGGTGGGAACATACATCAACCGCCATGTATGAAAAAATCAATCAAATCTACGAACATCAACCAAACCAATCAAAAGAGTAGTGGGAACACTCCTACCAGCTACTTTTATCAAGAAAATCTCCTGATTTTAGTACTGATGGTTTGAATCTCTTGTACTATCACACTTTTTAGGGCATTACATTTGGAAATTACATGAATAGGGATATAATCCTATTGTTATTTCATACTATGGAAAACATGCTAAAGAAATAAAGTGATACTACTTCAAAATAATACCCCATCATTAGTGGATAATGAGAGGTACAAGAGTCCTCCATCATCCTTTTTCCTCCAGCCTCCAATGTAGTTATCTAGTACAAAAAGTCTTCTTCACTATTTTGACCAATTGATTATTTATCAATTGATTTATTTGAAAAATTAGTTTTCACTTCCCAATCACTTTCTTCATCTCTTTAAAAAAAAAATAAAGCCTTATCTTTTAGTTTCCCTTCAAGGAGATCTTGTGTTCTTTGTCTACAATATTTAACACCATGTTTGGGTTTTCCAAAATAATGACAAAGAAACCTTTTTCTTGAACTCTTAGATCTATGTTTTTCTAGCTTAGAAATGTATTTGATTTTATTTTTCACATATATAACACTTTCTTTTAGACAAATATTTCTATTTTCTTCATCTATCAATGAAGAAATTATATTTTCTAATCTTGGATTTAATTTTCTTAGTGTAAAAACCATGTTTGAATAACTAGCTAGCATATTATTTAGTAAGAGAACTTTTACATCATCATCATCATCAAGCACATCTACTTTTATCCATGCTAGCTGATTTATAATGGATTGAAATTTACTTATATGTTAAACTATATTTTCACCTTATTGCATTTTGAGTCTAAATAACTTCTGCTTCAGGGTCACTACTGAACTTTATATTTGTGATCCAAATAGCTTGTTCAATGTTTCCCAAATAAAATTTGAAGTCTTTAATATGAATATATGATGAAAGTATGCATTATATAGCCTTATAAATATAATTGATGTTTTTATTATATCCTTTATTTCCCACTTGAATACTTCATCTACATTATTTGGTTTTGGTACTTTACCACTTGTAATCTCCCATAAGTCTTTGTCAATCAAATGCAATTGTGTTCTAAATTACCAGGTATGAAAATTTTTACCTTCAAATATTTTAATATAATTTAATTTTTCCATTTTGACTCCACATAATCTATACATCATATTCAATTGAAAATGCATCTAGATACAATTGAAAATTGACATTATAATTATAAAAATTCTTTTTGACAAAGATATTTTTGACTCTGACCTTAATTCATAACTTGACACAAATAAAAAACATACTTAAAAAACTTGGAAAATATTTTCTTAACATTTGGCACAACTAAATAATGACCATGAACATTTTAAAATATATCATAATGATATTAAATCAATGCTTTAAAAAATAATGACCAAATGAATTGTCATAAAAACTTAAGTCATGACTCAGTTTTACCTAAGTGAAAAACTAAAAGTAAAAACCAATTTAAATGCTAAAAATACCTTTGACCAACCTTATTAAATGTGGAATTAACTTTATGTGAGATGGTTGTGCTGGAAATATAACAAATATGGTGCACATGACATTGATTGAGATCCTTAATCCAAGAAAACACTACCACCTAGATTTCTTACTCTACCAAGACCACCTAGTATGCCAGTGTTATTCATAGTTTGCTTTAATTATGGATAAAACTTATAAAAATAATAAACAAAAACCATGGATTTACATAACTCAAGCTAATTTCAATATGAAATAAATATATGACTATTGTGCACAAAAAATATTCAAACCTTCTATGCACATAGCGAACTTAAAGAGACATGATGATGGATAACATGATGATGGATAAATAACTAGAGAATCAATTGATATATTTAGGTCATGTTGGGTAGGCCAAATGAAATAAATTATCATGGATATCAAAGTCATAGATCCTTCCACAAAAATCTAGCTGATTCATTCAAACAGAAAATAAAATATATATGAATAGAAATAACTTACACGGTGATGCATAGTCAGAAATGACTATTGTGTGAGTGGCCCATCTATTGATACAACTTCAATTTACTTCTCCAACTTTTCCAAACAATAATCTTCTTGAATAAATATGGCATAATTATTCAAAGAAGACTCTCATGGTTCATAGGGTCAGGACCATAAATGGATTTGATACCATATAATGGAATTAATCAAGTCTCAACATAATTAATTAATATTTGTATATAAATAACACCAAAACATATATTATATATCATATCTCATTCATAATATGGGAGTATAAATAAAGAGGAGAGGTTGATCCTCAAAATGAGGAATCAATATTATCCTCAATATTTTATATCTCAACCTCTCCCAGAATCTCTCAAATTATCCATAAGACTCTTTCACAAGAGATATCTTATGAGTCTTATTTATTCATTGCATATATTTACAATATAAATAAATTTCCTTAATAGGTATGTACTAGAGACTACATATGAACTCATCATGTCATAACTATTTTGGTCCTTTAGAGGGTGTGTTAAGCTATCATGATGGTCATTGAGTGAATGGAAGAGTGATGTAGTGGTTTTGAGGTATATAATGTGGTCTAAGCATCATTTGACAAAGTTACGGCTCTTTAGTATAAGTTAAGGTATTTTGGAGAAAATAAGGTTGCTAATGCTTATGGTTTTAGGCCTATTATATGGTATTTATTAAAGAGATGTGTATTTTTTGGTAGAATTTAGGGGTTTAAAACCTTGTTAAAATTCATAATATGAAAGTATAATTATGTAATCTTAGGTTTTCATCTTTGGTACATTCATTCAAAATAATTTCAAGTCTTCATGAACCCCTAAAATCATCAATCACCCTTCAAACATCTCATATTGATTAAATTACATTATAAAAATTTAGGAAATGGGTATTTAGGTGACACATTATATTTGAATGGGTATTAAAATGACATCATTGATATTCTAAGTCATTTTGGGATGATTTCATATGCATAAAGGTCCACTTTAGGGGTCAAATCCACTTCCCACTCACTAAATGGGTCCCATACATGGGAAAGTACATCCATTTATCTCCCCCATACATAATATCAATTTTAAAATGTTATTTTACTTATTATTTCCCTCCTCATACCCACCAATGGCATCCAAAGGTTTGAATCTTGAAAAAATGTAGAAAATAAGTTGTTTTTAGGTGTTTTGCATAGTTGTATGGACTTGTACGGTCAGTTCCATATAGAGGAAGGTAAAATATTGCATGAGGATTCATGTAAAATGTCTCATAATATTTTAAATCCCAAAATATTCAAAACACACCTAAAATCATTACACTTTTCCATCGATCTCTTTAGTAGACATGGACAAGCTCTCAGGTTTTTCCTTAGTCTATATAGGAAAGAGAAAATAAGGAAATGATGTCATGGGTAGAGGAATGGGGTATATTAACCATATAATTATTTTAATTGGTTTTAAAATTAAAGGCCTATGCTCTATTAATAAACACTAAGAATCTGGTTAGTCAAATTATCTCCTTCATGTATGTAGGGGTCAATATTGCATCGATTTTGGTGTATTATTAAAATGATTTTGTAGATTTATGTTTTTATGTGTTATAAAGTCCATGGTATTCACAATCCCTATTTCACATGTTTGAATGTGTGATAAAAAATTAGATCTTCATGTCTTCACTTTTACAAACTATAGATAAGTTTCTATATGATGTAGAACTTTAGTGCATGGAAATGGAGGCTAATGATGTTTTAAGTTGTATAATATATTAATTGAATCATTTAAAGTATTATATACCTCATAATATATACCATTCCATGATATGAAAAATAAAACTCTTCAAATCTTGCTCTAATAAAAGTAGCATGTGTATATAAGGTGATTCCCTACAAGTGTAAGCAGAATACTATAGTAATGAGGACCTTAATTAGGTTGATTTAAAGTCATATGTGTATCTTACATATTATTCAGGTGTTGTATTATTTCTCTCTACTTAATAAATATCCTATGATAAATAAACATTCGCATCTTCAACCTACAAACAAGCCTTTATAGTTATATCAGGCTTATTGAGGTAGACCAATCAAATAAAGGACTATTGGATTGAGAACCTAGTGAAGAATTTGATGATATTGAGGACATTGATAAACCTATAAAAATTCATATTTAAAATATTAATAAAATGGTATATATAACAAAAAAATTCACATAAGGATCATACCTTCATCTTTAGGCCCTTGAGAGATCAGACCTAACCTATCACCTGCATGCCTATTGTGTAGACTAAATACATGGAATGTTGACTATTAGATGAGTTATTAAAGACATTGAAGGTCCTTAAGAGTCATAATTATAAATAAATAATTATGATATGAAAGTATTAGGGTCTAACTAGAGACCAACACATCAACTCTCCAAAAGGAGATAATACTTAGTCAAGACTCGTACCTTATCCACATAAGGTTGTAGTGGTAGGGTTAAAGAATCACTTAAAGGTATGATGAATTTGAGGGGTTGTATATGGTTATAAAAAGTAAAAATAATTAATCAACCCATTTATGACCCAAAGGAACATGATGCAATATACCTCACCCCTCATCTTGCACTTACATTCAAAGGTCTCAAACTATGTCTTATAGTCCTAAATATTGAGACAGGGAAGATTAGATAAATTAGTCATCTTGTATTCAAGAGTATAGGGTGATAAAAGATTTAAAAAACCATGGAGAGGATGATTAATTATGGTAATTAGATATATTTTTCATGAGGTAAAATTATATGCTCTATCACATAGTCATGTGCAAGACTGCCATCTACAAGACAGAAGAAGAAGGCAAGGATGTGATTGTAAAGGTAAAAGAGATAATGTTTTATGTGAGTGATTAAGTGTTTTTATGAAATTAAAAGGTCCTAAAAATCATGATTTTCATATTTAAAAAGGGAGTCTATATGTGCCAAATAAGTTTAGATAGACCCCATTTGCCAGCTATAGTCAAGGTCAAAGGAAGAGGAGTTGAAGTACATAACCTTGCATGTTGTTGAGGTGAAATAAGGTAAGAGAGTATATTATTTTTTTACCAAGAATTTTATTCCAATTAAGATTACTTGATCCTCTAAGGTAATAAAAATATCCTTGACATATTAGTAGGCCTAGTTAGGCTTAAAAAAGGCAATCACAATCAAGATTAAAAGAAAAAGAGCTAGTGCCTTGGAGTCTACATAAGAAGTGACTATGAGTAAAATAGGGAGATAGTAATTATTTCCTCTAATATTTTAGACCAAATTTATATTTTTTTCCTTAAGATAAAAAATATGGATGTTAATGGCCTTCTAGACCTATTAGGCTTGACACTAATACATACATGCTTGATCATGGAATTAAAGATTATATGTGTTTTGGGGTTGTTAAAGCTATTGAAACCACTGGGTAAAATAGTGTGAAATCTACCACTAGGTTTTCAATAGGTTAAAATATTCAAATGAAAAAGATAAGAAATATAACCAATTCTTAGAGTTAAATAAGTCTGGTTGCTCACAAACCCTAGGCTTGATTGTATGAGAAGTATGTAGGGAATAAGATTGAAGAGAGGTGTTGATGCCTAAATGTGTATCATAGGTGGTTCTTAGTGTTTAAGAAAAACTACTTAATTTTTAATTCTGAGAATCTAATGCATGAGTTATGAGTTATGATAATAATGTTATATTTGGTGGAATAAAGGCAGAATAAGTAGACTGTTTCACAAGTATATATTAGTTGCTGGTTAGGAGCCACTATGGCTTGATAGTTGATCTTTGATCTTGAATATGATATGTGCTATTTAAAGTTAATTATGCTGAAAACCTAACTCTAAAGCTAATCTAAGATGAGTATTCAAAATGAAGCTAATCTAAAGTAAATTGATAAAAAGGAGCAAAAGGAAGGGTAAGGTAGAAAAGAGAGTTGTTATTGATCTCTATTTCAAACAATATGATAAAGTTCTAATTTCATATGAACATGAATTTAACCAATGTATGACTGAATTAACATAATCTCAAATCCAATGTATAAAAATACACAAATAAGAACAAGATTTACTTTAAAAATTTCACCCCTGCAAGCAAATAACATTGGCCTAGATGTAAGAAGAGTAAATAAAGAGAAGTAAACCTAAGAAATTTCAACTAATCTAGAATTAACACAAATTATCAATTATGCATTTAAAGACACACATCTAATATTCATAAGAACAATTAAAATATGAGGATAAGATAAAACAAATGAGAGAGAAACCATGATAGAAATTCACATAAGAAAATGTGGACAAAATTTGTAGAACTTCTTGCTTTGTATTAATTTTCTCAAAAGTTTACAAAATATTTTTGGCTCAAAAAACTCTCCCTATTTTTTACAAATGGGTAATACCTCTTTATATAGACTTTTCATGAGGTATTCTAGTTATTCATGTCAAGTATTAAGGATAAATATCCTTTTATAATTATTTTGAGAACTTTCTAGACATTCTAAAATGACTAACCTATAGGTAATGTGACTCACAAGTTCCACATGCCTTTCCAAAAGAATATTTCTTTTTCAAAAATTATACATGTTTAATTAAAAAAAGAATATTCCTAACTTAACTAGCTTGGAGACCCTTTTAATGATGCAATATTTTGCCTTCCTTTTAAGATCTTATTTGCCTTTAATATCTATCTTAGCCCTTTAAAAAGATTGTTTGATGCTCCTTGACCCTATCATGAGGATCCCACTACCTTAGTTCATCAATTTGGAGATTGAAGGAGGTCTTGTGTCTGTAATTAGCCTCAATATTATCTCATTATGTAAAAAAAATAATTCTTATGGTTATGGGGAGGCTATGAAGTAGTCCCTTCCTCTTGGTCTTGAAAAGATCATTTATTCCATTGCATAATTGATAAGCCACCTCCTACTCTGCTAGTTTGATGGGTACATGGATATGCAGTCTGAGTGGGGTGCATTATGTTCCTTCAATCCTAATGATTATATTATTAGGGTATAACTAGATCTATCCATGCAATAAATTGACTTTTTGATCAAGGAATTGACTCTTGACATTGGATTCCTAGTTGTGGCCTCCATTAGGGCAAGATAAACACAGTCATAAATGAAGTGGATGTGGTCCCTATACTTGAATGTGTAAATTTGAATAGTATTGGGAGAATTTTTATGTCCCATCAAGTGACCTTTCTCTAAGGTTTGGGATATTTATTATTGTAAGTAAGGAATCCAAGAGGTGTGACATCATGAAGAATTGGTTCCTTATTTTCTTCTTGACTGTAAAAAACTATCTACTTAAACAAGTGTTGATAACTTCACCAAGAGGAGGGCTGAGCCACTTCTCAATCATAAATTAGATTAAGGGCACCCAAATTTTATCCACATATGTAGTGGTTGAATTTTTACTTAACCTATTCATCATAGTCATTATCATCTTGATTCTAGGTATAAATTGACCAATGGGGATATTGACATCAAAATCAGATAATACTTAGTTTCTATAATATAGACATAGGGTAAGGATGTTATTCAAATCATTATCATTGACATAATTATTGATTGTGATTTGGTATACTTAGGGCCTAGGTAGCTTGTAATAGTTTTTAAATGCTATGGGAGAGATGTAAGCAATTTTCTTGAAACTACCCTTATGAATAATCATTCTCTTATATATTTTGCCATCTTTAAAAATAAGAGAGAGAATGTTTATAAAATGTAATACCTCAAGTTTTTTTGTAACATAATGGAGGCTTGTGATTTGAATGGCAACTATGTCATAGTACAGCCTCCTTATAGACATGTTCTTCTCCTCTTCTCTTGTGATGGGTTGTTGGTTCTCAATGGTCCAAAATAAGGTTGACAAATTACTGTCCCCTATATTTAGAGATGTGGCATCAAATTGTGTGCCTTTGAAGATTCTTCCTTCTATGTTTGAAGTCAAATAAAGTTCCACATCCTCTCTGGAAACACTTTTTTAGGCTACCATGGCTATGAATTTCCCTAAATTCTTGCTAGTGGTCTATAGTTCATTTTTTAATCAAATTACCCTTGAAAAAATGATAATCTAATCTCCCTCAACTTAATTACAATGAGCACTAGGTAAAATTAGGGTTTATATAATTGTTAGGGATTTCCTAAAGGTTTTTATAGTTCTTTAATGGTGTCAATTATTTGAACTTATGCAAGCTTCAGGACTTAGATTGTATTTAGATATTTGTATTTATACCTTTGTTTTTTTTGTGTCTATAAAATCTTCAAATTGGCATAATATGCTTACATGGATCTAATGTGGTATCACCATTGTATACTACTCATTAATATTTAAAATATGATTATTTATCATTTTTGGACATGTGCCAATATTTTATTGGTTCTAATCCCTTTGAAACTTCTACCTCACCTCGCACTATTGGAATAAAATGCTGATCTATTTGCTTATATGTGGTTTGTTGATCTCGATCTAAGAAATCAAATGCCATTAGTTTCTTGTTACATTCTTTTTGGTTATCACACTCATCAATTCTACATTCATCCTAACCTTTATTTAAATGTTAGCATTGATCTTGCACCACTAGATCTTCTCTACCTGGATGAATGCACTCCATTGATATTGATCTACTTAATTATGTCTCTTACTCTATTGACTATTGATTAAAATGTGTATGCTCATCCGCATATCATAAATCTTTAAAATATGTTTGATCTTTATTTTGTGGCTTGTAGTTATGCCACATGTTTGTCCTTAGGGATTTTGAATTTTCAACCTTCATTATGCACCATTAGATCTTCATTTGACCAGATCAATGTGCTTTATCAGATCTGGATCTAAGGAGTGGAACACCATTGGTTGATGAATATTATTTCATTGAGATTATGAAACTTACCACTTTCTCACTCATCCTAAGTTTTTTAATCATCAATGTTGATCTTGCACCATCAGATCTCCTTCGATGAATCAATCATGCTCTGTTAGATCATTTTTTGTTGTGTAGCATTAGATTTTTGGCAAGGTTCCCATGATGGAGGCACCTGTCACCCTCTCATTTGTTTTAGGGTTCCATTAGAGTCTTAAATTTAACACATGATGTTAGATCAATCTTTCTTGAGTAAATGTGTACCATTGATCCTATGGTTAAATAAAAATAGTAAGTCAGGAGCAAGAAATATAAAGAACTTAAGCCAAAGTTCTTAGACTATGGTTTTATACATGTTGAAAAACATGATAAAACCTTAGGATAAAATTTTAAGATAAGTTCTAAAACGTAATAAAGGGGACATCATGAATAATAAAAGTCATAGCATGTCTTAGCCTAGGGTATTTATTATATTTAATAAATATAATTAGGAATTTTAGATAAGGTCTTTTAGGCTAATTTGGGATATAACAAAGGGTACCATGTGATTAGCTAGCCCATGCCAATAATAAAATAGACTAAGGGGTCATGGGACATAAAGGGACCAAGAATAATATTTTTAGACTAAGGTTTGGCCATGTTGAAAAACATGACTAAGCCTTAGGATAAAAATTAAGCTAAGTCTATGGCACAAATAATTATTCCCATGTAATTTTGAATTTAATTCAAAAGGGGACCTAGGTTAAGACATTAGACTAGGGTTTTAACATGACTTAAAATATATCTAATTAATCTTTGATAGACCAAAGGATAGTAACATATCAATTTAACATTGAAGCATAAAATCCTAAGCATGTTCATTCCCAAATGAGATTCCATTAAACCTAAAATATAGAAACATAGGTAACAATCATTAGCAACATTATAAGGGGTAAAACATGATCATTTGAGAACATATCAATCTATCCAGATGAAAACTAGGTATGGATGATATTCAAATTAAAATAATTTGCAAAAATGCTACTGATGTTCTGATCAAGTGCTTTTTCAACTTTAATGTACAAATTTGTACAATTTAAAACAAGGGTGCCCATTTTTCAATAATGGGGATATGTTGACCTCAATAAATGGTAAATTTTGGGGGAAACATAGTAATATGTTAGAATTCAGAGACTCTAGTTTAGAATAATAAATATGTTATTTATTACACTTGATCAAGTACCATTATTAATATTAGTTCATGGTTAAAATAAATATTACACATGCAAAATTAAGATCAAATATCAAAACATAGCCATGTTGTGTGTGTTCTTTGATTCCACTTACTACTTATCATAGGATTTAAAGAACAACTTTTAGATTCATGACCTTGACCATTAACATTGACTTACAACATATTTAAATATTCCTTAAGAATAATTCTTTAGCTAAAAAAAGGTTTGAGCATTACTCTGATATTAGTTAGGCATCCATAGCCTTGACATAGATACTTTTGGCTTCCCTCAAGGCCTTGCTTCACTACTAGTCAGGCATCTATAGCCATGGTGGAGATTACTAGAATCAACTCTACTCAGAAAGCCTTTTAAATTTTGCAATAAGCTCTTATTTTTTATATTTTTAGATATTTTGAATTTCTAGTAAAGGTTGGGAACTAGATTATCTAGGTTTGAATATTTGGTCACATTTCTGATCTTTAGACAATCATCTTTGGCTATAAACTTTATCCTAGGAAATTAATGTTTTTTAAGTATAAACATGACTTTACCTTAATAATTCAAGATTTCACCATATACATGCAATCCTTCTTCAAACCAAACTTAGATCAGAACAAGGCTTAATATCCCAAAGAATAATTATCTTACTAATTAGTCTTTACTAGTTTCTCTAAACTACAACTTTAGGATCATATTTCAATAATTTCATGATCAACTAGTGCTGAGGAGACATACCTACATTCCTAGACTATGGAATTCCTCTTGATCATCTAAATGTATTTTGATCTGAGGAATATCTTGAGAGAGACTTATTTAATTGAAGGAACAAAGTAGAGAAAAAGAAACACCTTAAATAGAAAGCACCAACATAAAGCAAAGGAAGTAAGCAAACAAATATATATACACACTATGCACAAAAAAGGGATAAAAAGGAAATAATAAGAAGGAAATTAAATTAATTCATACCTATACTAACTCTAACTATTCTTATAGTTCTCCATGAAGACTTCAATTTGGATAATAGAGAAGTAATGCTTCAGATATTACCCATTGGTAGGCAATGTGAATTCTACCCCTTACAATTATTTTAATTTGAAGGTGATATGCCCCAGGATCTCAACAATATGATATGGGATAATCCAAAAAGGTGTGAAATTCCCATGCTTTCCTTTTGGTTCTAAGGCTTTATTCCAAAGAATAAATATGCCTCCTTGTCTAAACACCTTTATCTTTGAATGTTTATCAAACCATGTCTTAACTATTGTATGGTGTCTGATGAAATTGACAAAATCTTCCTCTCTTACATCCTTTATCTATATGATGTCAAGTATCCTTTAATTTGAAAATGCTTGATCCTCTTTCATATACTCTTGCATGAACCTATATGTCAACATCTTGAGGGTAATGGGGAATATAGGTTCTTAACCATACACTAGTAAGAATGGTGATGCCTTGAGAGCTTGTTTGACTCTTATTCTATCTTCTCAAAGGGCATACTTAATTATCTTGTGCCATGTTCTTGATTTATTATCTGTAGAATTCTTTATGGCCTTCATCAAGTTCTTATTTGTTTATTCTAACACTTCATTACCTTGAGGGTAATGGTTTGATGAGAAATTTAGAACAATATTGTTTTCATATGCCCATTTAGTCATCTCAATGGATATAAAAGCAAATCCATTATCACAAACTAAGGATATTGGTGTGCCAAACCTTGTGCATATGTTTTATTCTAATAATTTGATAATTTATTTAGTCTTACACTACTTGGTTACCACTACCTTAGTCCATCTTGTACAATAATCTTTAACATCTACAACATACTTGTGACCATCTAAAGAATTAGGATTGATGACCCCCATAAAGTCTAGTCCACATTAGGCAAAAGGTTTATAAATTATCACTGGTTTTAATGGCATGGATGCCTTGGGCTCTTTAGTGTTGAATATTTGACATGAATGACACTCTCTTACATGATTGTGAGCATCCTTGAAGATAGTAGGCTAGTAATAACTAGATTTAAGGATCTTGTGGGTTATATTCCTTCTATAGGGATGGTCACTTCCATGATTTTCATGAAAGGTGCTCAAGATCTCAATTGCCTCTACCTTAGACACACACCTTTGGTAAATGCCTACAAATTTATTCCTATACATCACTCCATATTTGATCAAGAAATAGGTTGCCTTGAGCCTTAAAGATCTTTTCTACTCTCTACTTAATCTTGTAGGACAATATCCATTGATTATCAAATGAACAATAGGATCATACCAATCATTAGATTGCAAAATTTGTTGATTAACCTACATAACACTTAGTTTGGGATTAGTATTATTAATTAGCTAAATTAAACCTTGGAATCTTACCAACTTGGTAGTCTTCATCTCTAGATCATATTCTCTAAGGACATACATCCACTTACCTCTCCTTTCTCTAAGTTCACATTGACTTAACATTATCTTAGTGGTGGGGTCTGAAAGAATTGCATGCACCTTATTTCTAAGGTTATAATGCCTAAATTTCTTCACTACCCTAACTAAAGATAATGCTTGTTTTTCAATCAAAGGTTAGTTTAACTTAGAATTTTAAAGGTTAGTACTCATGAAAACAATTGGGTGATCACACTTGTCTATATTTTGAGTTAGAACAATAAAAATGGTATGATCAGAGGTAAAGGAATAAAGATAGAAATATTTAGTGAAATTTGGACTTATTAGTACAAGATCTTGTCCAACTACCTTTTTGATGTCTTTGAAATCTTTCTTGGTATCCTCATTCCATGTGATTTTGACATCTTTATTCAAAATATCATTCAATGGATTCATAATTTCTATAAAACCTAAAATAAACTTTATCAAAAAGTTGATTTTACCAAATAAAGACTTTAGTTCTTTCCTATTGTTAGGGGGTTTGATCTTTGATATTGCATTTACTCTATCTAGGTCTATAGTGTTCCCCTTCTTAGTTATAACATGTCCCAACAATTTTTCCTTAGTTACACAAAAATACTCTTCTTGAGATTGATGGAGATTCCATGCCTTCTATATCTCTCAAATACTTATTGCAAGTACATAATGTGGTCATCCTTATTCTTAGAAAATATAGTCAGATCATCCATGTATATAATAATGCACTTACCTATGAGGCTTTGGAATGCATGCTATATTAATATTTGAAAAGTTTCACCTACATTTATCATCCCAAAGGGCATTCTCTTGTAAGAAAAAGTACCCCACTTAGTAATAAATGCAGTCTTCATCCTATCTTCCTTATTCACTAGCACTTTATTATACCCTAAAAATCCATCAAGAAAATAAATCATAGCAGAACCAAAAACAATTTGGATTACTTGGTCAAGAAAAGGTAGGGGATAATTATATTTTTTACATGCTCTATTAAGATTTCTAAAGTCAATGCACAATATGATTTCACCATTTTTCTTCTTGACAGGTACTAAGTTAGCTACACAAATGGAGTGTCTAATGAGAAACACTATCTTAGCATCTGGTAACTTCTTAACCTCTTTGTATATCATTGGTTGTAGGATAGGGTTGACTGGACTTTGTTTTTGCCTAAAAGGTTTATAGGCTTCCTTTATAGGTATGGTGTGAGTTATGATCTTAGGATCAAATATCTTCATGTCATCATAAGACCATGCTATCACATCTTTATACTTAGTCAGCAAGTCTTTGCCTCTATTGGTTTTAATGATTGTGTAGGTTGTATCAATGTTAACTAGCTGAGGTTGACCTTGGGAACCTAAGTCCATTTCATTTTACTCCTTCCCATCTACCTTGGGAATCTTGATATCCCCATCTAATTTGTCTGAATCAAACTATCTCTGTAAGGCTATCATTTCTTTGGGGATCTTGTTATCACATAGTTGAATAACCTTGTCATTAGTCTTTCCTTAAAATTTGTTATCATCAAGGGTATTTTCATTGGCCTTATCAATGATGTGAGACTCAAATACCCCTAATCTAGTAATAAAGTCTATGATATATTGATCATCATAAAATACTTGTAAATGGTTGACATTATTTGATATTGAGGGACATTGGATTAATTCAATGACAAGGATTTGTAACTTGGAACATTGATTGGGCATAAGGTTGGCTATAGCTAAGTTAAGTTCATCAGTAAACTTGTTTCTTTCCCTAGGAATTGACATAATGTTGAAAACATCAAAACATTCAATTAAGTCCCACACTCTAAATTTATAGTTCTTAAGATAGGATAACTTGCATTGATATCTAATTTTGAACCTAATTAACTACTACTTCTAAATCACACAAAACTAATAGTTCATTAACCTTATGTTTGATTATAAATTGTAATCCAAAAATAAGTGATTCATACTTTCCAAGATTGTTAGTGCATGGGAATTAGAGTTTGTAAGTGACATTGTATTTCTTCCCAATGGGATTGATTAACACCACCCCTACTATAGAACCTAATATGCATCTAGCACCATTAAAATATAGCTTCCATAATCTAGGAATAACATGAGAAGTTTTAGAGTTACACAGATTTAGGGTGTCAAGAGTGTAAACATCTAGATCTAAGTTAACCATGTTGACCCTCTCATTGGTTGTATTATACTTGGTGATTGTATACTTCATCTTTAGTTCCATTTCTATCCTAATCTAATTTTTAACTCCTTTCTAGGGTAGCCACATGTGTGAATAGTTATTTGACATTAACCATTTAATAATCTAGTTTAGTCTCGACTTAAAAACATTCCATATGCATCAAGGATATCCACCACCTCTATGTCAATGAATTTTTGGATCCTTGGTTCAAAATCAATCTGCATGTGAACATTTAAAAATTTACCAATTAATTTGACTCTTGATTTATCTAATTGAGTTAAAACTCTATCAAATTTAATGGGAGTTAAACCAAGTTATTCAAAAATACCTTTAGGCATAATATTTACAAATGCACCATAGTCTAGCAAACAATTATGAAAATTCTTACCAAATATCATTACTATAAGAATGAAAGGTGGAACATCTACCTTACTTTTGTGTATGTTAACATTAACATGTGTAGAGGTTTATGTTTTGTTAGGATTCTTAGACAAATATTCCAACAACAAATCCCTTTATTTTATTTAAGTCAAATCATGCAAATTAATATTAGTTTTGATCTTTTTCATGTAATCTACTATATTATATCCAATCCTACTAGAATAATTAGATGAATCAACATTGGGTTTAGAAGTAATTCCTTTAGGAGGCTCTAGATTGTTGTTTGATATAGTATTAGGAGGAATATCAAAATTATTTGGTGAAATTGAGGTATTCATAGGTTATTTCTTCTCCATATTTACTAGAGGATAGGTCTTCTTTCAATATTGCTGAAAATCATGAATCTCCTTAGGGATATGGTTGGTTCTTGTCTTCTTTTATGCCTTTTGGAACATCAAATTAAGCACCAATAGATGCCAACCTATCATCATGCTGAAGCTCATTCTCTTCCTAAAATGGGAACTTGAATGTCTCTACCATGATAGTTGAATCAATATATTTAAATGACCTTGAAGAACTTAAGGTACCTACACCATTGTATTTATTAGGTATAAATTCAAAAGTATCTAACTCTTTCTTAAAAAGATTTAAAATCATTACAAAATTCTAGACAATCTAATTCACCATGCTTCAAAGTATAATAAACTCTACATTAAGTAGGCAAATCTAAATCACTAAGATACATATCTGATCTATGATCCACATTCACTCTAAAATATAAGTTATCAAATTGTATATTTATTATTTTCACAACATATATCTCATCTAGAGCTTTCCAATGGTACGTGAAACTTCAAAAATAGAGCTATGCTCCTTGTGTAAATGGTCAAAGTTCTAGTCAAAGTTAATTAACAGGTGGTGAAAGACGGTCAAACTAAAAAACTTGGCCATCATGGAATATTTCAAATCTATTTCTATGATGTAGAGCTCATTGCAATATTTATGTCACATTTTATGTTTCAAAAAATGGAGTCCGTATGTGAATGTTATGACTAGTCAAAGTTATGGTCAAACTCGATGATGTGGTAATATGGCTCAACCCAAATCATTAATATTTATAAATTATAACTTAATAAAGGGGGATAAACATAAACCATCATATATTGGGGGATAATTATCACCCCATATTTTTAAATGTGATGGATAAATTAAAATCCCATAAAAATTGGGTATGGGATAATTATGAAATTTATTTTAAAAGATGATGGATAATCATTCCAATCAGAAAAAGTAGACCTCCCACAAGTATATAAAGGGGTGAGGGGTTACTTGGAAATCATTGGAATTATAATTGGAATTCAGTGAATTCATTCCAAAGTCTCAAATCTCTCATGGTAGAGCTAGAGCTAAAGAGCAAGATCTGAGATCCAGAGCTAGAGAGCCAAAGCTAAGAGCCAGAGCTGAGAGTTGAGAGCTAGAGATGAAGAGCTAGAGCTAAATAGCCAAAGAACTAAGAGCCAGAGTTGAAAAACTAAATCTAGAGGTTCTGACCATAAGTTGAGTGTCTGGATTGACGTTATTTTGATGCCTCAAAATGAACCTTTACAAATCATGTAATGGCCAATATAAAGATCAGTCTCCATATATCCTAAGTTTTGAAGGACTTAGAGAGATTTTCAAAATTCAATGTAAACTAGGGAACTGTCTTAGACTCTGAGTTAAATTCAATATTATGTTAAAAGACTTATGATGATTTTATTAAAGCTATTTAATAAGTCTATTTTTTAGAATTTTGGCTAAAATACATAAGATTGAGAGATTATATTCATGACAGTAAGGTGAAAGGTCTATTCATGGGTTCTAGGAATTTATAAAGGTATGTTGCTCATTTGTATATATTCTTAGAGTGTCCATTTTACAATTATGAGGGTTGAACATGTACTTACTTTCCAAGGAAATAGATCAGTTCATACTATAAGCAAACCCAAAGATGTAGGCATTATTGAACTCTGTTATCAAGTGCTTGTTGTGAGTTGATTTTATTTATGCATTATTTTTCCACATTTTGATTAATTTTATTTATTAATCATTATTGAATGCATAATTATTCAAATATTACATATTAAAGGAAAATTAATCACTTCGAGGTTTGAGATAAATATGTATTAAAAGGTCAAATTTAGTTTCATTTCCTTGAGTGTTTTTTTGGGAAATTATGTAATTTGACAAAAGGATCCAAGGTAATTTTTTTCATATGGATATAACTGTCAGTTTATGGATCAAGTTTGGTATCAAAGTAGTTAGTATGATTAGTTAGCTTATAATTATGTGGATTTGATATCAGTTATTTTCAAATTAGTTTTTAGTATTATTGAAAACTTTTTATGCCTATTAATATTCCATTTGCATTTTGTGGAATTAGGTTGTTTAGAGGGAACATGAAGCCATGGGTAAAGCCTTGAAAAGAGAGAGGATTAATGAGCTTGAAGAAATTAATTGATAGATCTAGAAAGAGAATGCTTTCCTTAGAGCTCACTTTTATTCCTTTTAAGAGGAAATTGCCCACTTAAAATCAGAGTTGCAAGGCAATGATGAGCTCTTGGAATAGATATAGGATGAAGAGAAATACTACCTTCATCAATTACTTTCCACTATAGATGCAAGCACTATGACTGATGAGTGCACTGTAAGTTGTTCATCTAGTAATTCTTTTCATATAGTTTTAGATGTTTTAGATATTGATTTTGATAATTTTGAGAAACACACTAAGGGTATTGGATCTAAAATATTATTGAAAATGGGATTTGATGGAAAGGGCCTTGGTGAGAATGGCCAAGGTATTGCTAAGCCAATATAGGTAGAGCATAGATCTCATCATATAGGATTGGGTTATGCTAGTGATAAATTGGATATTGGAGAGAGTTATTATATTGTTGGAAGAGGACAAGCTTCAAATAACTAAGATCCGAGGCCACTAGTAGAGACAAATTCCTCTTTACAAAGGAATAATGTGTAGTGTAAGAAATCAGGCAAAAGATGTATTGAGATTCCACCTCCTCATTCTTAAACTAAAAAAATCACTAATAAGAATGTGATTTCCAAGACTTTTGAATCACTTTTTCCATTTAATAAAATTGGTTTTGATATTTAGAAGATGTTGCATTCTTTTCCTTGTAAATTTTTTAGATTGAAGAAATATTATGCTACATATTATTGGAAAGTATAAGCTTTACTAAATAAAATTGAAGGTGATAAATAAAATTCTTGTAATGGAAAAGAAAGAAATGGAAAAATGGTGACCTCACCTAAGAAGAGGGTTATTTACACTCATTGTCATGTGAGTGGACATCGGGTTGAGAAGTGTTGGAAACTTCAACCATCCCACTATCTTGGTAATGGTAAAAATAAGATGGTCTATAAAAATATTGATAAGGTAACTAATGGAGTTATTATTCAATCAACCCATGTAGATGTTAATAAATCCACTAAGGAAATTGAACACCCTAAATAGGAGAATCTGATAAAGAGGGTTAGTAAATAGTTTCTTAATTTCATGATGTTATGATTAGTAGATTGATAATGCATTTATATTTCAAAGAATTACTAGGATTCATATTGTATGATGACAAAGGAAATTTACCCATGCTTTGATATATGCATTTTAGATCTACTATAGTGAGAAGAATTTGAGACAAGTTTATCTTGCAAAGTTTTTAATTCTCACATTTGTGTTATGATTAGCTCTATGCTTGGAATATATAGTATTAGCTTTATGAGTTTATAATTAAATTACTAAGGAATTTAACTCATTAATTAGCTTGGGAGATTCGACAGTAGTTTCATAGGTTATTGAGTAGGATTCAACTTTCTTACTTTACTTGTTTCAAAATAACTACTATATTTGGAGTGCATCTATTTATAGCATATTTTTTATTGTATGCATGATAAGACCCATTGAGGCAATGTATTATGACATGGTCCCAACCAATATTATATTTTATTTACATTGACAAACTTATCTTGTAGTTGCATTGGTGATAATTTTAGTATTTAGCAGTTCACCGCTTACATGATGCGATAGTGGGTAGACAGTTTGATATATTGTGACCTTATTAGAAGTTGTAGGATTTAGTGTAACTCATGCCTTATTTTAGGCCTTTTACATTTTTTGAATTATGAATCATATTTTTACACTATTAACTATATGCTATGATCTAGGTTCTATACTTGATATGTTGTAGACAACCATTTAGTAGCAACAGAGGAGATCACTAGGCTTATATATGTAAAGGATCTTGTGAAGCCATGTGATAGAGGAAGTCATCGCATCCTAGTTCTATGTAGAGGATATTAATGGTTGTGAAGTAGCATAAGGTATGTAGAATATGTGATCAATTAATTTTTATAATAATTTTAGGCACAATTATAGACCCTAATTAGACCAAAAAAAGACCCATCAAAATTCTTTAGAACTGAATGGCATTTCAAAGGATCAAGTTGGGTACCAAATTTTGGTGAACCAAAAGCCCTCTTAGTAGGGATGATTGAACTAAGAGGATCCAAATTCAATTTTAAATATAATTTATAAAATTTTACATTGATTATTGGAATAATGTAGAGCTTATTGAGATCTTTCCAATGGTATTCAGAACTTTAGAAATGAAGCTCATATGCTCCTTGTGCAATTGGTCAAAGTTCCAATCAAAGCTAGTCAATAGGTAGTCAAATATGGTCAAAATATAAAAATTAACCATCATAGAATATTTAAAACCTAGTTCCATAATGTAAAGCTCATTTGAATCTTTTTTTCACATTTTATGATTTGAAAAATGGAGTTCGTATGCGAAAGTTATGACCAATCAAAGTTATGGTCAAACTTGATGATGTGGCAATATGGCTCGACCCAAGTCATTTATATTTGTAAATTACACCTTAGTAAAGGGGGATAAACATAAACCATCATAAATTGGGGGATAATTATCGCCCCATATTTTGAAATGTGATGGATAATTTAAAATCCCATAAAAATTGGGTATGGAATAATTATGAAATTTATTAAAAAATATTATAGATAATCATCCCAATCAAAAAAAGTGGACCTCAAAAAATTATATAAAGGGGTGAGGGGTTATTTTGAAATCATTGGGAATTGGAATTGGAATTCAATGAATTCATTCTAAAGTCTCAAAGCTCTCATGGTAGAACTAGAGCTAAAGAGCCAGAGTCAAAAGCCAAAGCTGAGAGCCAGAGCTGAAGAGTCAAAGACAAGAGCCAGAGCTAGAGAGCCAAAGTTGAGAGATAGAGCCAAAGAGCAAGAGCTGAAGAGCTAGAGCTAAGATTCAAGAGTTAGAGCCAAAGAGCTAGAGCTAGAGTTGAGAGCTAAGAGCTAAGAGTTATAGTTGAAGAGTTGAGAGCTAGAGCTAAAGAGCCAAAGCTAGAGGTTCTAGCCATATGCTAAGTGTCTAGATTTGAGGTCATTTGATGCCTCAATGTGAAGCTTTGTAGATTGTATAATGATCAATATAGAAACTAGTCTACATATATCATATGTTTTAAAGGACTTAGAGAGATTTTTAGACTTTGGTGTAAACTAGGGAATTATCTTAGACTCTAAGATGAATTCAATGGTATGTTGAAAGACCTATGATGATTTTATTAAATCCATTTTTAAAGTATATTTTCAAGACTTTGGGCTAAAATCCATAGGATTATGAGATTGTATTGATGATAGTAAGGTGGAACGTATGTCCATGGGTTTTGGGACTTTTTGAAGGTTTGTTACTGATTTTTATGTAGTCTTAGAGTGTCCATTTGACAATCATGAGGGTTGACTATGTAATCACTTTTCAAATAAATGGATCAGTTCATACTATAAGTAAACCTAAAGAAGTAGGCATTACTAAACACTGTTATCAAGTGCTTGTCATGAGTTGATTTTATTCATGCATGTTTTTTCTACATTTTCATTAATTTTATTTATTAATCATTATTTAACATATAATTAGTCAAATATGACATATTAACAAAACATTGAACACTTCGAGGTTTGAGATAAATATGTATTTTAAGGTCAAATTCAATTTCATTTTCTTGAGTGTTTTTTGGGAAATTGTGTAATTTGATAAAAGGATCCAAGGTAAAAAAAATTGCATGAAAACAAGTGCCATTTTATAGATCAATATCAAGTACATTCTTATTTTTATGAACTGATGATATCTCTTCTCTTTACTTTGTTTGTTTAATAATTGTAATGGATGCATATGCTTTATAAGTCATTTTGAGAGCATTTTATTTTATCCCACATCCATGGGAAGTAGTACTTTATTAGATTAGAATTAATATATAAGTGTTGAGGCCATTGAAGGCATCCATGAATTATTTTTATTGAGTTTGCTCAAAGGAGGTTGACCCCTTGAAGTGGTATGCAATCAATATAATCCATTTAGTACTTCTGTTCATTTTATAATTTTGTTATTTCATGCATTTTTGTTGACTTGTTGTAGGACGATCCTCTCATCTAGTATTATAGTTCTTTCCGAGGCCACAATTTTTTTTCTAGAATGTTTAAACTCTATTCTATTATATAATTTATTTATAGTATTTTTCTCAAAAATTCCTAACTCTGTTCTACTGCATAAATCTATTCTACATCACAATAATCATTTTTGGATCAAGGTAAAATATGACTACAACTATGGGAACTACTTGGGTGAAAGCCCTAAAACTCATTATGAGGAGTACCATAGGAACCCCAAAGTATCTGGCCCTTTGAAAGGATTTACCAACAAAATGGGTAATGACCCCTACCTAATTGAGTAATTCCCATCCATGAGGAAAACCAAGAGTTATCGCTGAGAGATAAATCCATGGCCAAACAATTTCTGGAGAGTGATACTCACTTAGATGGTATTGGTGGCTAGAGTGATAGATTTAAACCCTTAGGGAACCATTGAAACTTGGGGTTAATTTCTATCAATTTCATAATATTACCAATAAAATATCATAAATACTAGCAGAGTATCAAAAAATTTCCATAGCATATCTGTAGACTTGTTTCAACATATTCTCAATAGATGTGTTTTCTAGAGCATAGTAACTAGAAATAAAAATAGATATATATATATATATATATATATATTTTTTTTTTTTTTTAATTTGAAATATCTCTCCATCTATAGCCTCTTTTATCCTCAAAATTTAATTAGACACCTAAAATTCCATTCCTTACATTTTTTTCCTTGAGGTCCCATATCCCAATATCACTCCTAATTCTCATAAATCACAAATTTACCTTTTTTTGTGTTTTGCCATAACTTCTATTTTTGTCTGTTTGCCTTGAAAATTTTTGACTGTGTTCATCATCTCGTTCTACTCTTTTTCCCCTCTTTGATCAATTTTCTATTTTTTCCATTTTCACTCATAAAATTTCCCTCACCTTCATCAATCATACTCCCACTATGAATTTTTTTAATTAAATCCCCCTTTACCCCTTCCTTTTTCACCCAATTTAAAACCTTCCTTATTAAACATGTCCTAACTCTAGTTTTTTTATCCATTGCAAAAAAAAAATTGTTATTCAGGTCATGTTAGTAACTCAAACAAGAGAAAAAACCATGGAGGATGAAATTACCACCCTCAAGACCCACATCAAATATCTTGATGAAAACATTCTTAGCATCAGTATTAAACATACCACCATGAATAATAGGTGACATCTAGAGTCTTCTTTAGACACTAAGTTTTCTTCTTCTAATAATTATCATGGGTTGAAGCTTAATTTTTTTTGATTCAATGGTACAGATCTAACTAGATGGATCTATCAGGTAAAAACAATATTTATTCTACATAATAATTTTGATGCCAACAAGGTTATGCTTGCATCTTTTCATTTGGAATGTGAAGCCTTTCAATGGTATCATTGGTATACAAAATATCATGATGAACCCATATGGACCAATTTTTGCACCCTAATTTTACAATGGTTTGGATTTACTATGTTTGATGACTTCACTGGAGCACTCACTAAACTTCATCAAACAAGAATAGTGAGAGAATATCAAACTAAATTTGAAAAACTAGCCAATCATATAGAGGGATTATCTGATGAATTATTTAGGAGTTAATTTTTAAGTGTACTAAAGGATGCAATTTGATATGAGGTCAAAAATTTTGGCCTAACATGATGATGGAAGCCTTAGGGTTGGCTAAGTTGGCAAAGAACAAGATCGTAAGTTAGTAATGATTCAAATCTAATTTTGTTCCATTAAAAAATATAGCTCCATAATGATCTCAAACAACGCTATCCCCCAGAACCACTTATATCAAGCATTTGACTAAAGTAGAGACGCAAGGCCATAGAGAAAAAGGACTATTATAATTGTGATGATAAGTTCACTTAGGGACATTGATGTGTTGAGCAAAATATTTACCTATTGGATGTGAACTCTCCACCTAAAACTAAAGATTGGGAAGATGTTTTGGCTACAACAAATGATCCAAAAGAAGCTCAACCGATTGTATAAAATACTTCTCAAGAAGACAAAATAGAGGTCTCTCTCCATGCCTTAGTATGAGTCACTACCCCAAAAATTATGTGGGTAAGGGGTTACTTCAAAAATCTCCCTCTCACAATACTCATTGATTTAGGTAGAACTCATAACTTCATTGACCCTTAGATTACCAAATAGGTTGATTATTTTATCCATCCTTATTCCAACTTTGAAGTCTACCAATGGGGGCACATTACCTTGTAAAGGGAAGTGTCATAATTTGTGTATCTCTATTGGAGATTATACCTTGTGTTCCAACATGTTTTCCTTTCCCTTAGGGGGATGTGATGTTGTTTTGGAATCCCAATGGTTATACACACTTGGACCCATTTTATGGACTTTTATTGAACTTTGGATGTATTTTTTAGATAATGGGCAAAAACACACATTGAAAGAATTACAACCCATATCTCTTAGCATCATAAGTTCACATCACATGGAAAATATTCTTAAGAATAATTCGCATGGTATCATTACCTAACTCCATTCCATTCAAATGTAACCCTCAATATTCTCCACTACTCCTTTTAACTTCCAATGCATTATACAAAGGTATGCATGTGTCTTTGCCAAACCAATGGGATCAATACCTTCATGGCTAGAAGAACATCATATTTAGATCCTTCTAAAAACCATTCCTCTTAACATCATGCCTTATTGTTACCTATTTTAGCAAAAGATTGAGATTGAGATGCTCATTCAAGACATACTATAGCAAGGAATTATTTGCCCTAGTAACAACCCATATTATTCTCCAGTTCTCCTTATCCAAAAAAAGAGGGGTCATGCCACCTATGCATTTATTTTCATACACTTAATCACCTCACAATCAAGGATAATTTATTGATTCTTTTATTGAAGAGATTTATGGTTCTCACTTTTTCTCCAAGTTAGATCTCTACTCTGGATATCACCAGATTTGGCTTCATGAGGATGATATCCCTAAGATAGATTTTTGCACACATGATGGCCACTGTGAGTTCTTGGTCATTCCCTTTAACCTCACTAATTCTCCTTCAACATTCTAAGCATTGATGAATAGAATATTATGGATGTACCTATGGAAATTCAATTTGGTCTGGTTTGATAAAATCATCAACTATATTAAAACATGGTATGAGCATCTCCAACATTTTGAGCTTGCATTGCAACTTCTCTCTGGCCATCATCTTTGTGAAAAATAGTCCAAATGTAATTTTGGCCAAGATGAAGTGGAGTATCTTCTAAATTTTGCTTCAACCCAAAGGGTTTGTGTGCATCCTAAAAAATAACTACTATGACAAATTGGCCACATCAATAGACACTCAAGAGCCTCCATGGTTTTTTGGGGCTAACTAGATACTATCATAAGTTTGTTAAGGATTATGGGAAGATTAAATTGCTATTGATAACTATTTTGAAAAAGGATGCTTTTGATTGGACATAAGTTGTTGAGTGTGCATTTGAAGTATTAAAACAAGATATGTGTATTACATGTATTATAGCTATGCCAAATTTTACCAAGACCTTCATTATTGGGAGTGATGCTTGTGGCAATGGATTGGGTGTTGTTATCCTCCAAGAAATATGACCCCTTACATTCACCAACAAAGGCATTTATAGAGAGAATTTAGTACTATTTACTTATGAGAAGGAAATGATGGCCATTTAACATGTAGTACAAAAGTGGTGACCATACCTATTGGGTAATCATTTTTTCATCAAAACTGATCACCAGAGTCTAAAATATTTCCTAGAACAACATGTCTCTATCCCATCACAATAGAAATGGGTTAGTAAACTCATGGGTTATGATTATGAGATAACTTAAAAAAAAGGTAAAGATGATTTTGTGGTTGATGCTTTGTCTCACACATTTGTGGATCAAGCTTCCATTTCATCTATTTCCATGCCTATTATGAATTAGTTAGACACTATACAATAGGGGTATGCCAATGATTCCTCATTATCTCAAATAATTCAATAGTTGGCCACTAACCCCTCAGTTGTACCAAATTATTTTTGGGATGGTTCTTCTCTATGATACAAGGGCCATCCAATGCTTCCCCAGAGCATAGATATGCATATAGATATATTTTATGAACTCCATGCTTCTCCATCTACAGGGCACTCAAGTTTTCTCAAAACTTATGAGTGGGCATGATTTAACTTAATTTGGAATGGAATGAAAAATATAATTCAATAGATGGTAGTTGAATGTG
This sequence comes from Torreya grandis, assembly GCA_037957365.1. Lineage (NCBI taxonomy): Eukaryota > Viridiplantae > Streptophyta > Pinopsida > Cupressales > Taxaceae > Torreya > Torreya grandis. The sequence continues at coordinate 335,291 of JARHVA010005909.1, read as the reverse complement.
ATACCTACCAACACAATAAGGGTGAAACAACACTCATCCCTGGGTTGTTCGAACCCTTTCCCATCTCTACCAATATTTGGACAAATATTTCTATGGATTTAATTAAAGGGATCCCTAAATCTAGATGGAAAATAATGATCTTGGTTGTGGTTGATCACCTCTCCAAATGTATTCATTTTTATGCCCTCAACCATCCTTATATTGTATCCATAGTTGCACAAATTTTCATGGACCTAATTTTCCATCTTCATAGCATTCTTTCTTCCATTGTATTAGATCATGATGTAACCTTCACTAGCCATTTCTGGATAGAACTATTTTAACATACCAACACTGAACTGAAGATAAGTTCTAGGTATCATCCATAAATAGATGGTCAGAATAAAATTATTAACAAATGCTTGGAAACTTTCCTCTATTACTTCACCTCAGAACAACAACATCAGTGGGTAAATTGGCTCCCTCTTACTAAATGGTGGTACAATACCTCCTACCATAGTTCAATGAAAATGAATCCATATGAAGTAGTCTGTGGTCAAGCACCATTAGTGCTCCTTGTATATACCTGTAATAGTTCATCAATCTAAGAATTTGACACAATTATCTAAACCTGGGATCAGATCCTTAGTACCCTATGGGAAAATATTCAAATGGCACAAAATTGAATAAAATAATAGGCAAGATCAACACTATTTTTAGTGCACTTTTTAAGTAGGTGATATGGTTTATATTTGCCTATATCCCTAAAAACAATCCTCCTTAAAACTCAAATGGCATCATAAGCTAACTCCCAAGTTCTATGGGCCTTATAAGGTTCTTTAGAAGATTGGGTCGACTGCTTATAAGTTATAACTCCCACCTTATTCTTGAGTTTACCTAGTATTTCATGTCTCTTATTTGAGGAAAGTTTTTGGCCCAAATATTAGAGTGTAGACTATTTTACCTAAACTTGATATTGAAGGATCCATTCTTCTTGAGCTAGAGGCAATCTTGGATAGGTGCACATGCTAACTTTCATCCCACTCCATCACTAAGGTTTTAATTCAATGGCATGGAATGCAACCAGAGGATGCAACATGGGAACCACTATTTTAGATTCAACACTAATTCCCACATTTGAAGATTTGAGGACAAATCTTTTGATAAGGAGGGGATGTTATGAACCTGTGATATCTCTTCTCTTTAATTTGTTCATTTAGTAGTTGTTATGGATGCATATGCTTTATAAGTCATCCCATGAGAATTTTGTTTTATCCCACATTCATGGTAAGTATTAGTTTCTTACATTAGAATTCATTTATAAGTAAGTGTTGAGGTCATTGAAGGCATCCATGAATTATTTGTACTGAGTTTTCTCAATGGAGGTTTCCCCCTCTAAGTGGTCTACAATCAATATAATCCATTTAATGCTTCTGCTCATTTTATAATTTTATTATTTCATGCATTTTTTTTGACTTGTTATAGGAGGATCCTCTCACTTATTAGCAGATGCATCATTGTTATGGTTGTATTTATTATTAGCTTGGAATATTTTTTTAGGCCTATTGAACCTTTAGAAAGATAAGTTCATGTTAGATCTTTCCCCAATATTGCCAACTTGATTTCACAGTTGAAGGAGATTAGTGCTTAGATTTTTAACCATCTTTAAAATAGAATCACTCTCATTCTTGGGTCCCTCAGAATTATGAACTTGAGTATTAATACTATATGCAAGCATCAAAGCTCTCTAGTTTTATGGACTAGATCTACTAGCAGCATTATTCAAGAATCTTAAGTTTTGGCTAGTGTGTGCATGACTCAAGCGCAATTGTCTCAGAACTAGAACCTGATTTAAGGCAAGCATATTTTTACTGGAGTTGGGAATGACATTTAGAATAGGAAAATTTGGATTAATGTTAGGGATACTATCTACCATTTGGCCTTGTGGTTGAATTTCATCATTGATGATCATAACTTCAACATAATCTAGGGCTAACATATTAATGGCTTGACTAAATCTTTTGAGAGACATAGAAGTCATGGGATATAAGGAATATTTATAAATATCTATGGCTAAAGCCTCACCAGGTTTATAAGGAGATATGGTTTTGTTGAACATCTTCTAAAATATAGTATTAAAGGCTCTTCTGGGCTCATTTGAGTCTCTTTTGACTATGGTAAACTACTAATACAAGACACATGGACTAATGATTTTACCAAATTGATCAATAAATATTATATTAAAATCATTCTAGCTAGATATGTAATTTTTTGGAAGGTTAAAAAACCATTCATATATAGCATCTTTGAAAGTAAATGGAAACAATCTATATGCTACATCTTCATGAACAACTTTAGCAATCTCAAAGCATTTTAAAAAAATTTAATGTGTTCTTTAGCAATTACAACACCATTAAGACTAAAAGTGGGAAAATAATTTTTTAGGATTATGAGAAAGGTCATCTACCACACCTGGTACATTGATTGAGGAACCACCTAGCTAAGAAATACCTTGATAGGGATTGAATATATGAGCACCATGAATTTGTGAATTTAGTTGAGACTTTGAGAGTCTACGCTTACCTTTGTCTCGCCTAGCTCTCATATGAACTTCTAATGATATAAGAGGAACCCTTGTCTCTAAATGTGACTTGGTCCTTATCCTTGGCAATTTCATCTTAAAAACTTTGAAACCTATTTGAAATATGATGTGTATGTCTTATATTTTCAAAAAATGATGATCATACCTACACATTAAGCAAAATTTTCACAAATATGTATAAAAATGGAAAAGGATACCAATATTTAATTAAATTAGGTCAAAGATATGTCCAAATATGTGAATATGAATTATCTTTACATGTTTAAGTTCAAATGAAATCAAATTTGTAAAGGATCTATCAACCTTTAAAAAAAATATCTATTACTATCCTCAATCTTGTTGGATTCATAGATATTAAGCTATCTTTACCATAATTATTTATATATCTTCAAATAATGTCTATCTTTGTTTGAATAAGCACAAATACTAGTCTAAAACCATTAAGATAAATTATATTTACATAAACATGCTAATGGAAACAAAAATATGCAAATAATACACCAATGATTGAACATAATTTACCAAAATTAGAAAATATGTTGTAAATTTTCAAAAATCTAACTAATGTTCTCTTTCTAGCACTAGTGGAATGCATATCCCTATTGATGCCTAAATGTGTGTCACAAGTGGTTCTTAGTGTTTAAGAAACACTACTCATTTTTAAATTTATAGAATCCAATTCATATGTTTTAGGTTATGATAATCATGTTATCTTTGGTGGAATACAGGAAGATCAAGTTGACTATTTCAAAAATTTATATTAGTTGGTGGTTGGGAGCCACCATGGCTTGATAGTTGATATTTGATCTTGAAGATGATCTATGTTATTTAAAGTGATTTATGCTCAAAACCTAAGTCTAATATAAAATAATATGAGTATTCACAATTAATCTAATCTAAGGTGAATTGATTAAAAGGAGCAAAAGGAATTGTATGGCAGGAAAGAAAGGTGTTGTTGATCTCTATTTCAAACATGATGATAAAGTTCCACTTTCATTTGAACATGCATTTAATCAATGTATGAGATGAAGTAGTAGAAGATAAAATCCTACTACACATTAGGTAAAAATCTAAGGATGATGTGAAAATATGCAAATAATAACATGATTTACTTCAAGAATTTCACCCTTGTAAGCAAATAACATTACCCTAGATGTAAGAGGAGTAAAGAAAGTGAAGTAAACCTAAGAACTTTCAACTAATATAGAATTAACACAAATTAACAACTCTGAATTTAAAGATACACATAAATAATTCACAAGAACCATTCAAATATGAGGATAAGATCAAACAAATGAGAGAGAAACCATGATAGAAATTCACAGAAGCAAATGTGGACAAACTTTGCATAACTCCTTACTTTGTATTAATTTTCTCAAAAGTTTACAAAATAGTTTTGGCTAAAAAAAATATCCCTCTTTTTTACAATGGGAATACCTCTATATATAAACCTTTCATGAGGTATGCCAGTTAGTCATGTCAAGTATTAAGGATAACTATCCTTTTACAATTATTTTGAGAACTTTCTAGACATTCTAAAATGACTAACCTATAGGCAATGTGTTTCACAAGTTTCACATGCCTTTACAAAATAATATTATATTTTCAAAAAATTTATAAGTTTAATCACAAAAAGAATATTCTTAACTTAACTAACCTAGAGACCCTTTTGTTGATGCAGTCTTTTGCCTTCCCTATAGGATATTCATTCTATAATGCTATTCATTGATCAACTAGAGATCAATGATATGTCTCATGACCAATACTTTTTCTTGATCTTTTAGGCCTTTAATATCCTTCTCAACCCTTTCCAAAGCTTTTTTGATTATCCTTGACCCTATCATGAGGATCCCACCACCTTAGTTCATCATGTTGGAGACTAAAGGAGGTCCTGTGTTTGGAAGCAGCCTCAATATTGTCCCATTGTGTAAAAATAGTCCTTATTATGGTTATGGGGAGGATATGAAGTAGTAAATTCCTCTTGGTATTTTAAATACCATCTATTTCATTTCATAGTTAATCAACCACCTCCTGCTCCTCTAATTTGATGAGTACATGGATAGGTACTTTGAGTGGGGTACATTGTGTTCCTTTAATCCTAATGATTATACAATCAAGGTATAACCATATGTCACCCATGGCCTAAATTGAATTTTTGATCATGGGGTTGACTCTTAACATTATATTCTTAGTTATGGCCTCTGTTAGGTCTAGATAAACATTATTGCAAATGAAGTAGATGTGGTCCCTGTAATTGAATATGTGCAATTTTGAATGGTATTGGGAGACTATTTATGTCCCATCAGGTGACCATTCTCTAAGGTTGGGTATCATTTTTGTTGAAAGCAAGGAATCTAAGAGGTATGACATCATGAAGAATATATATTTGGAGCTCCACATTGGCTCAATACATGGTGCCTCTTATGCACTCATTCCAAGATATCATTACCCTATGTGTAGAGATATAAAATTCCACCACTAGCATTATCATAGGAAATCACCTAATGTAGACATTAGTACTGATGCAATGAAGGAGATGCTCTGACTCCCTAATGATCCCAACATAGACATATGTGATATGGAGAGTTTACAGAATGTATGGGACAATTATGTCTAAAATCTAAAGTTCCTTAACTTCACTCTCCATAATGATTATACACAAGTGCCATCACTACCCATTACTCTCACAAGGTTTATGGAAAAATATATGAGACTCCTTCTCTATGTTAGAAATCATATTCAAAATGAACTCAAATGCTAATGTCCATGATTTTTAATTAGGTTACGTCTTCCACTTGAATATAATGAGTATGGGAAAGGGCCTAAAAAATGGACTTTGTAGATGCCATTCACAATCAAATAGTGAATTTTTGGGCCCAGAATACCTTCAAGTATTTTTTTTCCTCCTCTACCTAATCCTATATCAGAGCTCCCATTTTTCTCACCATAATTCACAATCAACACAAATTATATGTGGATGTATCCCCATACAATGATTCCTATCTTCACATGGATCCACATCTTATTGGCCATGTAGGATTATCATGAGTTCATAGAGTGATTCATATCTTTGGTCTTGATTGACCTCAATTAAGAAGCTATCAGCTTCAGAATGAAAAAAAACATCAGAGAGTGTGGATCAATGGTTGTAAAATTAAAGTATATTGGTTCTTTGGATCCCATTTTACATTCATCAAAATCCATGGATTCAAGGAAGAGCCATTCTAGCTCATGTGCCTACTCATGGATATGACATTGGCCCTAGAGTTAGCTCACTAACTTGATGTAGTGAACTCATTCTATGATGCAAGACAAAATAAGAATGACATATATGATGTCCCCTTCTCAAGGGTGTCATTATATTAATGAAGAGGTTACAAGAGTGCTTGATTGTGCTCAAACTAATAGAGCTCGACCTAGACCAGATGAATAATCAATGGAATTATGACCTGACAGGCCACATAGCCACTCTAAAGACCACCACCCCCTTTGTCCATGAGCCCAAAAAATAATTTAAAGAAAATAAGTTGAATATGGAGGATGATATAAAGTACTATGTGTATTTGTCTAAGATCCCCTTCAATAGTCACCAATTATGGGAGACCTTACGTAAAATAGTCTAAGATTTAGATCCCATGAAGACCATGATAAAAGGTCCGAGGGCATAACTAATCTAGATGGGTTGGAGCAAAGATAAAATGGATGCCTATTGGAAATATAGAAATAAATTAGCCAAATATAGCTCAACTTTGAGGATCTAGATTCTGATGAGTAATTTAAGAACCTTTGGAATGAGTACCATGAGGAAGAAGATTGGGTAAAAGAAGAGGTCTTAGTTGAATAAGAGGAGGAGGATTATCCCTTAGGAAAGAAAGAGGAAGTTTTTATGATTTAGAGGAATACATATTAGCCTTCTCCTCTACATGCAATCCCCTAATAGTTGGTGTAGGCCACTATAAGGTAGCCTCATGTAGGGTCATCTTAGCCTGGATCTAAGGTGCAAGCCTTTAGCCCTCCTCTTGATCCAAAATAGAAGAAGTTACACTTTTCTAACCCTCTTATTTCCACTTTTGATGTATTCTTCACTTTATCTTCACCTTTACCTTCCATAGAGTCCACAATGATGGCATCACTTACCATTGCACAACCAATCATCTCTCTTATATTACTTTTCACTCCACCTTCATCTACCATAAACACATCCATCATGACAAAATCATTTGACACCCCTCTCTATGGCCTCCCACCTTTTTCACCTTCCACATTAACCCTTCACCTTATCATCTCTATGGAATAATATCCACTACTTCATAAAAACAAGTGACTTCCTTTTAGATTTCCACTAAGATCCTACTGCATGGGGGAATTGATACAATCACAAGAGTAGTTTTACCCATAGTTGAAGACTACAAGAAAATCCTAAGAGGCCCAGGTAGAGAAGAGAAGAGGAAAAATGGCCAAGACCCTAATGACACCTCATATGTAGTTATTATTTGACCCTACACAATAATCCCTGATGATTGCATGCATGATACCACAAGTAATAAAGCCCCAAAAATAGATGCATCTAGGGGATTACTCAATTCACACCATTGGCATAGACCTTAGCTAGGTAAGGCCACATGATAGATTCATACTCATGGATGAAACTTAGAAGTCTATCACAATGAACTATCTCAAAAATGGCCATTGACTGGAAAAGAAAGAGTAAGAACTCATAAGAGTTAAGGATACCATCGACTACCTCAATACTGAGGCCAAGGCTAAAGATATGGAGATCACCAAGATAAATTCCAACCTATAGAGCCACATCACTACTGAGAGATTCTAGTAGGAAGACAACCAAAGATCGCAACTGTATATTTAAGTGGTAGAGTTGAAGGTTAAAGTATATGGCCTAAAAAAGGAAAAGAAGGCCACAGAGAATAAGCTACAAGAAAAAAATTGGATCTTTCACAAACCAATAAGAGTCTCTTAGAATCCACAATCATGTATAAAAAAATACAATAGAAAATGCAATAAGAGTCCTTGGCCAAGAACCAAGAAATATAGAAATTAAAAAAAAAACCTCATCACCTACTTATAAACCATTGGTATCCTTTTCATGGTCCAACAAATATACTTTTCATATTCATAAAGAATAAAAATGTGGTTGAAAACTTAAATCTAGTGCTTAGGTTTATCATGGGATCACAATGGTTGAGTTCATAGGTGAGCACATCTATGGATCAGGTCCTTGCCTTCATATCCCCTAAGGTTCAAGATTCAAATCTCCTAGTCCAAAAGCTATATAACATGATGGACATGACACTCTAGGTAGCAGGGGTGACCAACTGAAGGTAGATGGCAGTGAAGGTGAATGAATTATTGAACTACAACAAGGCATCATCAAAATTTAAGTTATTTTAAAATTCCTTAGATAAAGTGGTCCAAGACATGAAGGGTCACATTGAATAGCTAATCCAATTATGACTCCCTTATTTATTTTATTAAAGAAATCTAGAAAAGAAAATAAGATGAGAAATAATATGAAATATTATTCTAAACTAACTTAACCTATGAAAGAGCTACAAATGAAAGAAAAAAAACTAAATTATACCTTAGCATAAAATGAAGCTTCCTCCATTGCAATTTGATTTGGTTTTATCTAAAAAAATTGTGGTTGCTCACTCTTCCAACACAAGGCCAAAATGGGTAGCATCATGATATGAAATCTCTTATAATCTTAGCATAATAAACCTATAATGAATAAGCTTGGAGATATAATGGTATAATAAATTTGGGATGAGGAATCTTGGAGATATAATGGTAGAATAACTATAAGATGAAGAAGCTTGACTAAATTGGAGGAATAACCTCTAATTTATAGAATTTGGAAATGTATGTGAATCATCCATTTTGAGATAAAGATCAAGGGATGTGAATAAAAGGTAATTTTTAATTCATAATAGGAATCTTGAATTAAAAATTGGAGTGGATAACATGTGGGACTCATAAATAAATATAAAATTCATTTGGGAGAAAGATATTATATAAAATTAGTAAGTGGATGTGAGGTAGATTATTAAATTAGAAAAAATTAGATCATGGAAGATACTGGGAATAAAGATGAATTATTAAATTATATCATGGAGGATAATGGGAATAAATGTGGATTATTAAATAATTAAATTAGATCATATAAGATAATAGGAATAAAGGTGGATTAACAAATTAGAATGGTGGGGGATAGATGGAGCCTTTGGGCATGTGTGAATAATTTTGATTTTTTATATTTATGAAAATTATGAATTTCCAAAATCCATGGAATTTTTAATTAGAGAAATATTATTTAATTAACTTTTGATTAATTTAAGGTTAATAAAGCAGTGAACAATGAACAATGAATAGTGAACAATGATGATCAATAGTGATTAGGTAAAATTAAGGATGATTAGAGAGGATTAAAAATGAATAGGTATTTAGTGTAAAGAAGGTTAAATCAACGCAAAGTGTCTGATTTTAAGTGTCTACATTTTGCCCCTCTTTGAGAAGTTGTTACAAGACGTTGTCAAATTAATGACTTTTTAAAGAATGAAAAAGTTGATGAAAAGGTGGGAAAAAATAAAATAAAAAATTAGATGAAGAAATAATGGATGTTATTATTTTATATATTCTAATTAATATGTGAAGGATTTTTTTATATAAGAATAAGATAATGATAGGAAAAAAATGATGGACCTATGATGATGCCCCTTTGAGTGTTCATATGTAAAGTGGAGGAACACTTGAAATTATGTAGTAATAAAAATGATGAAGAGGTGAGAATGAATGATGTTAAGAAATTGAAGCACTAGAAATCAATATCAAACTTTCAAGATTAAAGTTGGTGTAAAATGATTTGCCCCTAGCTAAAAACTAGAGAATAGATAGGAAAAAGAGTGTTTTTTACTTGGAAGCTACACACTTGGATGGTGCTCAGGACTCAAGGGTCACATGAGCATAGGTGGGAATGATATATACCAATAAGCTACAAGTCTGAAAATAAAAAATATAATTTTTCCAATTTGAGAGGAAGACTTTATAGAATTGATAGTTTCAAGTAGTTGATTAAGATTGTTAGCATTTAAATTAATTGGGACCTAAATTTGAAGGGGAAAATTATTGCAAAATATGAAAAGGATGTGTTAGAGGGGAAAAAATATTGGAATGGGAAGGGATAGGTTATAGAGAGATGATTAATTGGAAATTTTAATTAGATGGAGATTACATGGTTGGTTAGATAGCTACCTTGTGTTTATTTTTGCCTTGCTTTGGAATTCTAATATAAATATGTGAGTAAGAGTGGAACAACCTAAGTTTTAATTTGGCATAAAAAAATAATCACCAATGATATGAAATAACCATGATGAATATATGTGTTTGATGCATAATGAATGAAAATATTATAATTTGTGCAAAATAGAGTGCATCATGATATTGAAAAAACATAATTACACTATAGTGTAGTACATAAAATAATCTTGAATAAAAAAAATGATAAAAAGAACTAAAAAAAGCAAGTGGAAATAACAAGAATGCAATCAAAAAGAAAAAATAAAAGTATACACAGATAAAAATTATGAGTGTAAGATAAAAGAATTAAATCACAAGATATATGACAAGAAAATCAAGATTAAACAGTTGTAATGAAGATAAGTTTAATAGAATAACAACAAAATAGAGGTGAAAAAAAAAACTAAATCAATTGACATTGAAAAAAGGAAGAAAATGATAGGACTAATTACCTAGTCTAGGTTTGAGACTTTTGGTAGCCAAAATCATTGAATAACAAATGAGGACACTCAAAGATAACTATGCATTTTTGGATATAAATGAGTAAAAGTGAAATCACATTTCAAATATGATGGAGAAAGTGGCAGAACTAACCCCAATAACTAAGTGCTACCTACATAATCCAAATGAAGTCAGACCAATGTACTTCTCCCAAAAATGGGAGGAAAAACAAATAATAAGTATTAGATGATGTTAAAATATAAGGATGTTAAGAAAAATTCAAAGCTTCCCTAATGTAGTAAGACGTAATCAAGAGGACACTATTAGCAACGAAAATTAGTGAGAATAAAATATGAATAATAGGGATGGTAATTGTTTGTTAGTGGCCTATCTTCACTTATAATTTAAGCAATGCCTAGATAATCTATGGACATCACGCCAGTGTAGTTTAACACATACGAGAAGTGATGAGAAAATGGGTTGATGGATGAAGGGTAAGATCAACCTATGGATGTGATTAACCCACTTAAACTAATGATTACACATTATGATTAGTTGAGATGATGGATTTTTTTCCCCCAAGTAATAATATATACAAGGGATGGGCTAAGAATGATATCTCCCAAGATAAGTTACACGTTTTGAGGTGCAACATGAATTAGGGTTCATATGAGCAGATATGGGAAAGATATATCCCATGAGAAATATATGAGCTCATTTTGGTTGATTATTTAATGACTAAGTGAATGAGTGAATGGTGGATTAATAGAGAAAGGATGGATATCATGATGTTGTAGGTCACAATCTATAGGTATAGGAGATTGAGTGGAAATAGTAAGAAATGATTGTGGATCATTGATGTGCAAACATAAAAAAAAAAGTTAATTTATAACATAGATTAATTAGGATTAATCACAACATGGATTGGATATGGATGGGTGAAATAAAGAGGTATTTAAGGGATGAATGGGACAACAAATTTGGTTTTCACCCTGACTCTTTCTCAAAGCGCTAGTTTATTGGTTTTCACTTATGGATGAACTATTTTTTTAAAATTTCTCTTCTCTTTTTATTCTCCCTTTTTGTTGATTTTTTTCTTTGTATTTTTTATTTGATATGTTTGAATCATATTCCGTCTATAAAGATGGATATTATAAAGAATTGTTATATAAAACTGATAGGAGAGGACTGGACATTAAGGATATACCATGTATCTCTATGTTGTTATGAGAATGCTATGGAAAATGATTATATATGTGAGAAAAAAAATGTATCAAATGTATGTAATGGTGGATATAAATGAAAATTTATGATAGTGATAACAATTATTTTGTAGGTGATGACCCAATTATTTTTTTGACACAACACATGACTTTTAATTTAAAATAAAGGAATGAAAACAGGAATAGGATAGGTATGAAATGGTGAAGATGAAAACTAGAAATACATTTTTTAAAGGATAAATAAAACAACCTAATCCTTATGAGAAAAATGGAAAATTTACTTCTTGATAAACTCATAAAATACTAACTTTAATAGCTATGTCTAGAGAGAACTAGCCTTGACATAATCGGTAAAAAAGATAAAGTTACTCTTTTCAACATAGACACATATACAAGATTTTTTTTTTTTTAAATTTACACCTTTTGATTTAATATTCAGTACATTTTTTTTTGACCCCCTACATGTTATGTCATGTGACTAGGAAGACATGGGCTCATCACTAAATATTATACATAGGTGAGTAAGTGCATCTCCCCCCAATGCTAATCCCATGCAACTAGTGAGATGCAAGGGCTCAACATCAAAGATCAATGAAGGGTGAGAGATGTGGAATTTGAATTTGATATTGCATAATATTTAGATAAGGGTCTCATTTTATTTGGAAGGAATTTACCCCCAAGTCTTGGCCCCATGTAACTAGTAAGATGCAAGGGCTTATCACCTAAGACCAAGATAGGCTAGTAAAGTTACCATTTTTTTTGTATCATGATATTGTTTTCTAAGTAGATGGAATTGTAAGAGGAGACTATATCATGGACAATATTATAGATAAAGCTATAGGCTAATATTGTCTAAGTCTTTCAAGAAGATGTAGGGAAAATATATGTACTATGCTCATAAGAACGAAGACAAGAACAAATGTAATGCTAATTTTGAAAATGTTTTCCATGGGATAATAGGGTGATATGAAAAAGTGAAATGATATAATAAGATAGATTTTGAGATTTTGTGTTATGTGAACTAAAAACTAAATAATCACCAAACATGACATCTGATATGCAAGACAAAATATCAATGATGAAAAATGCAATGCAATGAGGGAAATGTGAAATGTGACTGTAAATAGGTTGCCCCCAAGTGTTAAGATACTTGTAGACAACAAGTTATTTATTTTTGACTTTATAAATTTTTTGGATTTTATTGGCATCTAAGCCCAATGGAGAGTCAGGAGATGCATAATACTATTTATTTTCTAGTTTTATCCCATGCCAATTCTAGATAATCTATGTCGTTATGATTGGATTTCCTCTTCAATCTCAATTTTAGTTCTATAATTTACTTTGAATATTAATTGACCAAGATGAGGTTGTTGTGCCCACAAAAATTTATTAGTGAACCATTCTGAGTATCGTTCCCTATCAGGAAATCCTTATTAAATAAATAAATCTAGATATAATTTTTTTTGGCAGAGTTTTATGATAATTTTGGTTTTTCTTGGGAAAAATAATTATCAAGTAAACCCACATTAATATTCCTAATAGTAAAACTAAACTCTATAAACCTTTTATGAGTTTTTTAGATCATAGTGGAATCTAAATGCCTTTCTCTATATGGGATGCAAGTGATATTGTTAAAGAATATCAAGCACCAAGGAATAATGAGCTTTCCATATGTACAAAAAATAATATCTCTTACCCAACTGCTATTGACTAACCACCAAATACTATAAAATGTAAAATAAGATAGATATGTATTGATAATCCTTAATTCCTTAGCAAATCCAAAATGTTCAAACTTATTGTGATGTGCCTCAAAATTAATCTCAAAATCATGATCGTTCTACTATTTTGGCATAATAAGTATGCAATATGGGAGTTAAGATTCTTTCTTGGATTGTAACTAGGAGATTATTCCATGTCATTTCTCTCCTAGTTAACTTTATGTTTTTATTGTTTATGATGTCATTATCATCAAACAAGGAGTCAATTTGTTCATCGATTGGTGTATTGTGATTGATTTTTGGAGATTCAAGTAATGGTTGGTGAATTAGTATTTTTTCAAATGGGATGCTTTCATAGATTTTTATAGATGTTATAATTGATATGTTTCCATGGGATAAGTCCAACGAGGTCTATTTTTGTGGAGTCCAATTGGCATGTGCAGGTAGTGTAGTGTTAATAGGAAAAATAAGAAGAGTGTTTATGGAGATGGAATAAACTGCTTTGATTTTAGTAAGAGGATTTATATTGATGTTGGATGAGGCTTATTACTTATCTATAACATTATCAATATCATTTACAAACTTGTCTACTAATAAAACTATTGTTGGGACCAATGTGGATGTTGAATATTCTTTTAATCCAAAAATAAAATGTAAATCTAATTTTGATAATAAATTTGATCTTGGCTTGGATGTGGCCATAAGGATGGCTTGCTTGAGTGATTTTCAATCAAAATTATTTTTTACTGATCTCTTAGAAATATTGAATTTGAGATTAATATATTTCTAGAAACATAGAGTCTTAGGCACTAGATTGAAGGCATATGATGATTCAATGATAGGTGGATTACATGATGTTTGAGTCAAGATTGAATGTTTATCAAAAATGGGTATTTGATCAAAAATGGTTGTTTGGTGGATAATGGATGAAATATTATGGATTTTATTTGGAAATGAGATGGATTAGCTTGGTTCAAGAGAGACATCTTAACATACATATGAAGTAGATTTTCATATATAAATAGATGTGGGTTCATTTTGATATATATAACATCAGCTAACTCGTAAATAGTAACAAAACGTGTTGAGGAAATAACTTGATCTTGGAAGGATGGGTTTGTTGGATTTGTGTTGAAATTGGAAGTATAATTCAAAGAATTTTGATTATTATAACCAACAAATTAATTTGGCGTTATCCCTGAATTAAAATTTTGGCATTGTTCTATGGCTAAACATGAATAAGTATTGAAGCTAGAAATGGATTAGTTATGGTTTTGATTGACTTAGATGGTTAAGAAACATTAATAATTATCATGATTTTATTTGATTGGTTGATGTTTGGATATGATTGATTGATGGGTAAAATCAAATAAAGAATCAAATTTGGATTTGATTGGCAGATGAGTAACCTTGAATATGTATTCAAATTTAGATTTGATTAATTGATGGGTGAGCATGAATGCACATTCAAACTTAGATTTGGATTTACTATATGATTGACTAGAAATTTTGAATAACTATTCAAGTTTGGATTCAATTGATAGATGTTTAGATATGATTGATTTATGGGTGAGGTTGAATGCATGTTAAAAATTGGATTTGGATTTATTAGATGATTGATTTGATGTTGATTTAATTATGCATTTGAATCAAAATTGATTGGATTGAACCCTAGTTAAGACTAGGATTGTTTGGATTTGGATTTATGACTAGAATGATCAAGGGATTTCTAAAAAAATCTATTTATCTAGTGATAGGTGATATTTATTACAAGAAAGGATTTAAATTTAAAAATTATTACAAAAATAATTGACATTATACTATATATAAAAAACCAAAGTGTCTAAAAAAATTGGTTTTCACCTAAATGCTTTTGAGTTTGAGATCAAGGTTATTGGTAGATTTTTTTAATGACTTAAAATAAATTTTTTTTATTAAATTTTTATTCAACACATGGTATATCTCAAAGAAACAAACAAAAAATTTACTACTTTAAACAATTAAGTAATTTCACATAAAAGGTGAAAAACTAGGATAAGGGTTGTGAACAATGTTTGGTCCTTCCGATGTCACTAATCCAGGATCTCAACTATAGCCTAATATTTCAAGGCACTAACCATGAATAATCCTATCATTCCCATAGATCACTAAGTCTAATTTTGAGGGTGTGTAGAATCTAACTTCTGAGTGCTAACTACTAACTGATGTACTAATGTTGAAAGGCAAAAGAGGCTTGATTAGTCTTAAAATTTAAAAAAGATTATCTAAGGGGAGTCCTTTAAGATATTATGGTATATTTAGATCTAAAATAATAGAATAAATAGATAAATCAAACTCACACTATGGAGTCTTGTACCAAAGTGCCTAATATAGACATAGGGGTTTTAGTATGTTGACAATTAGCGATATCATATTTCAAGTCAATTATTGAAACCTTGAGTATTCAAGCATGAAATCCTCTCACATCATGATGTACTTAAAACAAAAAACCAATTAGTAAATTTAAATAGTTGGATCTTGATTTATATATTCTACTAGTACATAGGGTTTGGCCTATTACATGGTGGTGAAATTCATAGTCAATAGAGCCCCTAGAAAAAGAAATAAAAATTAAGTGTTTGTTTCTAATTTTAAAGTATCATCACTAATGTGAATCCAAGGAAAGAGTATATGTAAACACCACTTGGGTAACCTTAAAAATTATGAAATTATTTTTTGATTCTCAAGTATTATCACCAATGTGATGCCAAGGAAAGAGACTACACAATTCCATAATTACAAACATAATACATAAAAATAAATAATTAACTCTAAACTAAAAATAAGAATACATAAGCACCACACAAATAAGTATGGAATTATTTTTTATTCTTGAGTATCATCACCAATGTGATGCCAAGGAAAGAGCATACACAATCCCATAATTACAAACAAAAATACTTAAAAAAAAAATTTAACTCCAAACCAAATGTGATATAATTACTAAAAACTTGAAAAACTAAATTAAAAGTGTTAGTAGAAAAAAAAATAGATTTCTTTTTATTTAGCCATTTTGTGGAGTTTCTTTGACAAGAATTCTATAAACAATTTGTTAGAGAGTTATTTTTTTAGTCAAGGAAACCTACAACAAAGTTATAAAAAACCACAAAAACAAGATAAAATAACAAAAAAATCAATTGAAAACTAATTCTAAATGTAACTATGAAAAATATAAAAAAAAATTTGACAATTGTTTGTAATTTCCAAGTATCATCACTAATGTGATTCCAAGGAAAAAGCATATGCAATATCAACTTGGGTAAAAAACTAGTTACAAGATCATTTCTTATTTTTGAGTATCATCACCAATGTGACACCAATGAAATAACATACACAATCTTGAAACTAAAAAAGAAGCTAAAAAGAAAAAGTAAAATTTTCTCCAAAATTGAAATGTAACTTAATTACTAAGAGCATTTAAAAGATTAAAAGACATGGGAAAAATCACATTGGGTGTGCTAAAATGTATTAAGGAAATATAGAAAGGAAAATAAGCTAATAAATAAAATGAAATATTATTCTAAACTAACTTAACCTATGAAATAGCTACAAATGGAAGAAACAAAACTAAATTATACCTTAGCATAAAATGAATCTTCCTCCATTGCGATTTAGATTTGATTTGCTCTAAAAAATGTGATTGATCACTCTTCCAACACAAGGACAAATTGGGTAACATCATGATATGAGATATCTTATAATCTCAACATAATAAAACTTTAATGAAAAAGCTTAGAGATATAATGACATAATAACTTTGGGATGAAGAAACATGGAGATATAATGGTAGAATAACTTTGGGACAAAGAAGCTTAACTAAACTAGAGGAATAACCTCTAATTTATAGAAGTTGGAAATGGATGTGAACCATCCATCTTGAGATAAATATCAAGGGATGAGAATAAAAGGTATTTATTTTTTCATAATAGAAATATTGAAATAAAAATTGGAGAGGAAAAAATTTGGGACTCACAAATAAATATAAAATTTATTTGGGAGAAAGATATGATATAAAATTAGTAAGTGGATGTGAGGTGGATTATTAAACTAGAGAAAATCAGATCATGGAAGATAATGGGAATAAATTTGGATTATTAAATTAGATCATAGAGGATAATGGGAATAAAGGTGGATTATTAAATTGGATCATAGAAGATAATGAAAATAAAGGTGGATTATTAAATTAGAATGGTGGAGGAAAGGTGGAGCCTTTGGGCATGTGAAGATAATTTTGATTTTTTAGATTTATGAAAATTATGAATTTACAAAATCCATTGAATTTTTAATTAGATAAAGAATATTTAATTAACTTTGGATTAATTTAGGGATAATAAAGGAATGATTAGTAAATAGTGAATATTGAATAGTGATGTTCAATAGTGATTAGGTAAAATTAAGGATGATTAGAGAGGATTAGAGATGATTAGGTATTTAGTGAAAAGAAGGTTAAAATCAACACAAAGTGTCTAATTTTAAGTGTCTACATCCATTCTTCATATATAACATATTCCTGTTAAAAGACACAATAAAAGAGTTATTGATCAAAAAGCAAAATGACTAAACCATCTTTATAACTCTCGATCAAATACCAAGTGTCTCTGAAGTGCATACCATTTTACAACCTATTTCCTAGGTTGAGTTTCAGATATGGGTGGTAGTATAAGGCTTGAGTAACATCTCCTTCAAGGAGATTATTGATCTAAATAGAGCCTTCAAGTCTCTAAAAAAGAATACTCAACCCAAAAAGGAAGAGTGGATGCATTTAAAGGATGCTCTTCAGAAGTTATGAGTTTTTTAGGCCTTATCCTTTTTATATTTTTTTGGTTCCTCCATCTATGGGTGGATTCCCCTACAAGTCAATAAGAACTGTGGATTTTAATCCATGTTTTGTAGTATTTTTGGGGTAGTTTGCTTTTTGTCATGAACATGCTTGGTGAGTTTGATAGTTTATATCAACCTCCTCTTTCTTGGGTTCCCATTATTTATTCATGGCTAAGTCTCAGCTCTTTTTATTGGTGCCACATGGTGCCCCAGTGATTATTATTCATGAAAAGGTTCCTTGATCACCTAGAAGTAACACTAGTTCAACACATGACATCATGGCACTTATCCAAGGCAAGTTTCTTTTTGTCAGAGCTTCAATTAGTGCCATTCGCTAATGAAATAATGGGTTAGACCCATTATGTAGTTACAAATAAAAGGAAGAAAACCCTCCACATGGTGCCACTATGCTCATTATTTATAAAAGAGTTCTTTATTTCCCTAGGAGTAGTGCTAGTTCACCACATCTCAGCTCCGTTCACTACTAGTAAAAAAGAGGTAAAAAGGTTTTGAAGAAGAATTGTCACCCCTTAGCATACCATGTGTCATCCCAATGATCCTTAAGAGTGAGGGTTTATTTTTTCAAGGCTTTGAGTAGTGCCATTGGTTGAGAGAAGTGGGCCCCATTCCTAAAAAGAATTCCATAGGTAGTTTTGAGGGAGACATGCATCAACATGATGCTTCTTCTAATCATCGTGGGGATCTAAGGCATTAATAGTTTTGCCATATTCAAGATTTTTAAGACCAAATAAACTCAATATCCAAAGCTCCCCCTTTTAGTTGCAATAGCCTCATCATGATCATGAGTATTAGGTTCTAGGTGTCATTTCCGTATGTGGCCATTGTGCCTATATATTTTGGGCTTCTTTCTTTTATAAGGGGATATGATTTTGTTTTAATAGTATTTTTTGTGACTATTATCAAAGAGTATCCATTGTAATATTTTATTTTATGAATAAAAATAATAGTAGTTATTGTTTTCCATTTTCAAGACATTAGGAGGTGTTCCTCGTGAAAAGGATTGAATATTTTTATACTATGCCTTTGGGCTTTTCGTATCTTGTTCTCTATCTAATAATGAAGAGGACATAATGTTTTATGTCAATTTATGTGGAATTAATTGTTTATCTTTTATTTATATTCTATGATTTTATAGTGTTGGATTTTTATTCATATTGTAGGCTTTAGATCATGCACATTCTCTTTTAAATTTTCTATGATAATTTAAGGGTTCAATCTATTTTATACAATACTAGGAATAAGTACATCAAGAATTTAGGTGCATTGCCTTCATTTGTTTCATTTTTATTTTTATTTTTATTCTTACATTTTTCATCCACAATTAATTCAAAGAGCCAACTTCTAAAATCCTAGAGGTCAGTTCATAGACCACAAATTTGGTTTCATGTCTGTAAAGCTTCCCATAGGGCATTGTTTATTGAGATAAAAAGTTTTAGGCTTTAACATTAACATATTGAGAATTTTTTTAATATTGGTCATAGTAAACATCAATAGAATAAACATCCTCGGTAGTTTGTTGGTTATTACAAGAAGAAGGTTTAGAGTCTTATCATTTTTGAGAAGTAATGTTGTATTCTTGATGATGAAGTTAGATCATGGCTTCATGATTGAAAGAATCACTAAGTAGGTAGGAAATAAAAAGTTTAGTAAGTGTTTTAGAATCAATCTAAACCCTTGGAGAGGGTTATTCAAAATCTCTCCAATTGAATTACACTATGGGAATAACCCTGGGTTGTGGGTCACCTATGGTGGGGTTAAACCTCTAGATAAGGCCGGATTCCTCTTGATGGATCACTTATACTAATGTTACACTAATAAAAGGGTCGTAAGGGGGAATAAGGATCCTAATAAATATAACAAGGTGATCCAAAAAATTAAGTGAGAACTCACACAAGCATGAAGTATACAACGAATAAGCATAAGATAGTATTAGCTCACACAATCTTAAAATCTAACTAATTGCATAAGAATTTCATACACTAGGTGAAGGAATCAATGAGTGAATCCAGGAAGAATTATAAGAATTACACCAAGATTACACTAATGGCAACAAGAATATAAATTTAGACCTGTAATCAACTAGAAAACACCATTAAATAGTCAAAAAAGAAGGATAATAGGCATGGAAGATTCTCCTTCACAATGATATCATGCACAAGCTTACTAAACACAGTTTAAAAGTAAGAGATAGGTAAAAAAAAATGTTTATTAGCTTCAAGAGGTCTTTCATACAATTTTTGATAGGGTCTAATATTATCAAATGAGAGTCTCTACTCTTAATAATTGAGAGAGAAAAATCTTGTCAAATGTGAGAAAGCTAAAATATGTCAAAAAATGAAATATATAGAGAAAAGGGGTAAGGAGAGAGTGAGCATGCCATCCCAAGTCATTAAATGAACTTCCACCTTTTGGTGAATTCTCAACCATCTTTTGATCAAATCAGAGTTAATACATTAGAGACAAGAAAGCCTTCCTTTATCTCAATAGCCTTCGAGTCATTTCATTGATTGAGCAACACACTAGAGGACAAGAGTTTGCTAAAGGTGGTGAGTCATGATGTTGTTTATGAAGAGAAACCCTTAGGTACCCTAAAAATATATTAAATTCTCTAGATACTTTATTCAACCACTAAATCTCTTTGTTTTGATTTTCCATGTCACCTTCCACTTGATTTCACTAAAAAGATAGAGCCTCACACCTTGAATCTAGATAGAGCCATGTCATGTCTACTTTGAGAGGTGGTAAGCACCTTCTTGTCAAGGATGTGGCCATGTAAGATAAGAGACACTTGTTCGTAACCATTAATTTTGAACATTACTTCAATATCTAAGTATATGTCTTGCTATAGATTGAAAACAAATCCAATTATTGGTTTTCCTATAGTCAATATGTCAATGAATAACTTACATACTGCATAGATTCTTTATTGAACCATATTAGGTCTAAAATAGACCTATTATACCTTTGTAACTTATGGGAGCTAAGGACTTATTATATGCAACATTGAAAACATAAGAAAACCAAGCTTACATGTTATAGATCCTTTAACACAGGTCTTAATTGAGCTTCAATGGCATCTTTCAATGTATTTCCCTAGTTCAACCTTAGGTCAAATTTTATCTCCATTGAATTCCCTTGGATTTTTAATTTTAATATTGACCATAGATAAAATTACTTACACATAATTGGATCTAATTGTTTAGTTTACACGTGAATCATTGATTCTCTTCTATATGAATGGATGCGAGATATAAATATTCTACCAATTTAACATGGTTGAGACACTTGTCACCCATGCATTTATCTTAAAAATTCACTATCCTTTTTACCCATCACTCACCATTAGATCTGATTTTTATGATGGATCATGTACCATCCATTTGCTTGGGCCCACTAGCTTTGTTAGTCACTGCAAACTATTACATCTCTATTCAAGTACCCAAGATATTGACATTTCTCATCGACACATTAGATCATGGGTATGATAACCTTTTGACTTGATGCTCACTATTGATCTTTAATTTATGATTAAACATGCTTTGTTATATATTTAGAACCCATTGACACCATCCAAATCCACTTGCCATTGGATATCCATGGTATGATTGAATATTGACCATTAATCTCATAACATTTGAATTCAAATGGTTGTTTTATGAGTCAAAAATTTGACATATACATGCATGTCTTACTTTTCAAGGATTTTAAAACCCTAATAGTTATTTTTCATAGCTTTAACTTGACATCCTTATGCATGTTTCATTTTGCTTATTCAACTTTGAATGTTTGTATTTTGAGATAGAAAAGTAATCAAGACATAAAATTTAGAGAGAATGTTCAAGGCATATAAACACCATATCCATGTGATATTAAACCCTAATTTATTTCCCAATTTCATTTATTAAATGTGTAATTAGACTGACCTATCCATTTCTACATGATGTACTCATGACACTCCAGTTATATTAGACTTATTCAAGAAACTATTATCTATTTATAAGACTCAAATTGTTAGGTTGTGGAGCTAAAAGCTTCGCAAGTATGCAAATGGAGGAGGTTGTTGAGTGTCATAGTAACCAACGTTGATCAGGCCAATTGATGTCGGTCAGAAGTAGACTAGAAGCTACCGACATTGGTTAGGAATCGGCTGATGTTAGTCATCTCTAGATAGATAGGAACTGACGTCGGTTGCCTGTACGGTTCCAGAACTGTGAGTTAAATGAACAGTTAGTTTAATGAACCGCTAATTTTAGTCTTGAGTCTACATTTTTAATTTTGTTTGGTTTGGGATCTATTTAATAGACCCATGGGGCTGTATTTTAAGGTGAAGGATCAAAAGGGCTTGTCAAGGACAAGGACAAGGGTTCTTCCAAGTGTCAGATCAGTTGATCTATAGGTGTGCAAGATCAGGGAGATCTACATGGTAAGTAAGGTCAGTTGATCTATAGGTGTGTGTGTGTAAGATCAAAGGAGATCTGTAGGGTAGCAAGATCAAGGAGATTTGCAACACATCAAAGAGCAAGATCAGGTAGATCTACTTGGAGTACTTGGTGGTACTGGTAGTATTGTTACTGACTAGTAGAAACAATAACTCGATATTGAGTTGATTGTGTTTGTAATTGAGAGAGAGAACTCTTGAGGGAGAATTACTATACACCCAAGAGGTGTGGAATGAGTGTGATTTCTTCATTGTATTTCCTTTTGGAAGAGTGTTAATACAAGATTATATTATCTCTCATATTCTGTGTTGTTTCTGAATTCTAGTTACATATTACTTTTGGTTTAATTCCGTGTTTAGTTGCTTATAATAAGGTAATCAAGTATACTCTAGAGGAGTAGGATCCTGACAATTGGTATCAAAGCTTCATGCTCCTAGATCTTGACAAACTAGTATCAGAGCCTGGTTCAGAGCAGGTTTGTGTTTGTTGATTATAGGTCACTCTTAGGGGTTTTTGATTGAGTGGGAGTAAATCAATGGCAGAAAAAAGTAAACTTAGAATGGAGAAATTTAATGGCAATAATTATCAATTATAGAATTATGGAAAGAAAGAGTAGGTAAAGAAAGATTGTTGGTTGGTAGAAGATCAGCATGAAGGAAATAAAGAAGCAAATGATGCAGGGATTGTTACATGGGATGCTCTTATATGTTCCTTGGATAAAGTAGAATCTTGGGTTTTAGATTCTATTGCCTCTTTCCATGCAACACCAAATAGAGTATTTTTCCATGATTATGTCCAAGGAGACTTTGGAAAGATTTATTTAGGGGTTGGTGAGCCTTGTCAAATTGTTAGCAAAGGGGAAGTGTGGCTGAAATTGTAGACGGGCAACACATGGGTGTTGAAGGATGTCATCCATGTCCCAGTCCTAAAAAGGAGTCTAATTTATATAGGAAAGTTGGGTGATGAGGGTTGAACATTAACTATCATATCAGAATCTTGGAAAGTTTCCAAGGGTGCACTTAAATTAGCATGTGGTAAGAAAGTAGGTACTCTTTATCTATCTACTTGTATTACTGATTCTCCTTCTGGTTTATCTACTTCAAATGTAGATGCAAAGATGTGGCTCTGTAGGCTTGGTCACATGAGTGAGAAGGGAATGGATGTTCTTGAGTCAAAAGCTAAGAGTTTAGATACAGAAAGCATAGATCAAGATTTTTGTAAGCAACAAAAGAAAGTGAGGTTTCTTGAAATTGATGCTATAAGAAAGGATTGGGTTTATTGCATAAAGAGGAAATCTAATGTTTTTGACACATTGAAGAACTAGAAAGCCTTGGTTTTCATGGAGGAGATGATGGACAGTGATTAGCTAAAGAGGCTCAATAAAACTAAGTAGGGTAGTGTTGATTTAGACAAGGTTATGATCAAAAATGAGCTCACGGGTAAAAATCATCACTCATAGGAAAACACAGTTACTGACGTCAGTCAGGTGAGAACTAATGTTGAATAGGTAGGAATCAACATCGATCATGTGCAGCCCAAAGTCAGTGATGTTAGGTATGTGGACACTGACGTCAATCAGGGAATTGATGTCGGTGATCAGGTGGACACCGACGTCGGTCAAGGAAATGACATGGGCAGTCAGGTCGATCACATGGAACCGACATCGGTCAGGTGTAGACTGAGAGGTGATCGAGATCGGTCACTGTTAAAATGGATTTTGGCTAGATAGTAAGCTATCAAGGAGTCTCAAACACCCATGAGGAGGATTGCAAGGGTAAGTAAGCCTCAAATTCATTATTCCCTTTCTTTACACTACTTGTTGCTCACTGATGGTTAAGAACCAAGAAGTTTTAAAGAGGTAATGCAGGTAGAATCCAAGAAATAGTGGGAGCATGACATGAATGAGGAAATTAATTCCTTGGAAGAGAACCAAATGGGAGATTTGGTAGAGTTGCTAGCTAGAAAGAAAGCACTGAAAGATGAATGGATTCCCAAGTTAAAAAAGAGAGAGAATAGACAGGTGAGACAGAAGGTCAGGGTATATAGTCTTGAGCAAGCTGTAGGACAATGGTGTTTAAGGTTTGACAGGGGAATGACAAAGCATGGCTTTAGTCAATGTCAATGTGACCATTGTGTTTATTTTACTAGGTTGGATAATATTAGCTACATTATCCTAATACTGTATGTAGTGTATATGCTTGTTGCAGGGTCACACATGCAAGAGATTGCTGAGCTAAAGGTAAAGTTAGTTCAGAGGTTTGCCATGAAGGATTTGGAAGTAGTAAAAATATTCTTTCGCATGAGTATTTCTAGAGTTAGGGAAAGTCACAGGTTGATGTTGTCTCAAGAGGATTATGTGAATAAGGTAGTGGAGAGGTTCAATATGTAGGATGCAGAATCGGTTAGCACACCTATGGTTGGACAATTCACTGAATAGTGTCTTGAATCACATGATGAGGTTGA
Source organism: Torreya grandis (assembly GCA_037957365.1). Lineage (NCBI taxonomy): Eukaryota > Viridiplantae > Streptophyta > Pinopsida > Cupressales > Taxaceae > Torreya > Torreya grandis. Next base: position 310,228 of record JARHVA010005909.1, on the reverse strand, counting down.
GTACATGAGTACTAGACCTAATATTACCCAAGTAGTGGGAGTTGTCAACAAGTTCATGGCCAATTTAGGAAAGAAGCACTGGAAAGCAGTTTAGTGGATTCTTAGGTATCTGAGAGGGACCAGCAGTAGGTATTTATGCTATGCAAGGTTAGGCACTTCTCTACATGGGTATGTATATTTAGATATGACAGGTGACTTAGATGATAGGATAAGCACCATAGGATATGTGTTCACTATTGGTGGTATGGTGGTTATCTAGATTTCAGAGATGAAGAAGGTTATTGTAGTCACGGTGGCTAGCAAGGATAAGAACCCTGTATAAATGTTAACAAATCTAGGAACAAAGGAGAAGTTGAATCCTCATTCAAATTTTATTGGTCTTCAAGATTGAACTTGAAGATGGGATACAAGCTAGGAAACAAAATTAGAAGATGTAAAGGTATAGGTATAGGTGCAACTATTTATCTCTAAGTGGGAGATTATTAGGTTGTGGAGCTAAAAGCTTCACATGTATGCAAATGGATGAGGTTGCTGAGTGTCATAGTAATTGATGTTGGTCAAGTCAATCGACATCGATCAGAAGTAGACTGAAAGCTACCAACATCGATCAAGAATTAGTCAATGTCGGTCATCTCTAGATAGATAGGAATTGAGTCGGTCACCTGTGCGGTTCCAGAACTATGAGTTAAATGAACTGTTAGTTTAACGAACCACTTGTTTGCATGTAAAGACTAATTTTAGTCTTGAGTCTACATTTCTAATTATTGTTTGGTTTGGGATCTATTTAATAGACCCATGGGCTGTATTGTAAGGTAAAGGATCAAAATGACTTGTCAAGGACAAGGACAAGGGTTCTTCCAAGTGTAAGATTAGTTGATCTATAGGTGTGCAAGATTAGGGAGATCTACATGGTAAGTAAGGTCAGTTGATCTGTAGGTGTGTGTGTGTGTGCAAGGTCAAAGGAGATCTACAAGGTAGTGAGATCAAGGAGATCTATAACACATCAAGGAGCAAGATCAGGGAGATCTACTTAGAGTACTTGGTGGTACTGGCAGTATTGTTACTGACTGGTGGAAATAATAACTCGGTATTGAGTTGATTGTGTTTGTAATTGAGAGAGAGAACTCTTGAGGGAGAATTACTATACGCCCAAGAGGTGTGGGAAGAGTGTGATTTCTTCATTGTATTTCCTTTTGGAAGAGTGTTAATACAAGATTGTATTGTCTCTCATATTCTATTTTGTTTCTAAATTCTAGTTACATATTACTTCTAGTTTAATTCTATGTTTAGTTGCTTATACAAAGGTAATCAAGTATACTCTAGAGGAGTAGGATCCTGACAATTGGTATTAGAGCTTCATGCTCCTAGATCCTGACACAAATGAACTTATAAGAATTTTTGAAAATTGATTCATGCCTTTAATGATTGAAACAACATGAGAACCTATTGGTCTTTTTCATTTTGTAATCCTATACCTATTCCCAAGCCTATTTTCCAAAGGTCAACAAATTGCACTTTAAGATTGTTTAAAGTGTTTTAAAATATTTACAAGAAATATGTTATATGTGGATGAATATTTCCATCTATAAATCTATTCATATCATACATTCAATTATAATTTTAGTATGTAGGCCAAAATTGAGCAACATTTCTGGTGGCATCCTGGGGTTACATGCTTCCTATGCAGTAGATTAGTTTCCTCGAATTATCCATTGGGCATATAAAGTCTCAAGTCTTTCCTTCTTATTTAATAAAAAATGATACAAGGTTATCCCTTTTTTTTAACTCTTCTCTTAAAGAAAAAGGGATAAAATGAAACAAAACAACAATTGTGCCTAAGGCACTTATTGAAGGGAAACACAAAATAGAAGGAAACTAACTAGCCTAAACATAAACTAACTTGAAATAAACACTTCCTCCTAGATCAAAAGGTAAGTTCACTCTTGTATCATGGAATTAGGGATTGAATGAGACATGTAGCCTTTTAAACCTTGGAATTGATAACTCCATCTTCCTCATGGTTTTTGCCAACTTCTTTAACATGATACTCAATGAAAACAAAGCAGCTCCAATTAGGTTAGCTATGGAAATTGACTCTTCTTACATCCAATCAAATTCATATTTCATATACTATTATTTAAATATAACCTCCAATGGTGGTTCAACAAGGCATGCCTCCTTGGTTTCCATGGTTCTCTCAATAATATTAGGTATCCTGATAGATACAAGTTCCTTAATCTCATCAAGGAGCTCTGCATAGTCTACCCAATCTTGGTCATTATCATCCATGGGAAAATATTTATTCACCTTCCAAAGTACTTGACCTTTATCTTTGAAAACATCTTCAATATTTTAAGGAGTTCTATTTGCTAGTGCCAATAATTTGAGAGTGGTTCAAAATTAGGCTATGATATTGAGTCATCTTCAAGAACAAAAACTTCCACCTTGGTTTTAAGATTTTTTTTTAGGACTACAAATTTTTTAGGAATAAATTTAAATTTATCTCCTTCATCCTTGATAATATGCTCCACCTCATTCTTGATATGTTCATCCACAACTTCATGATTAGATATGAAGTCTTCTTTAAATATCTCTCTTTTCAAGTTTTAGCCACATTCCTCATAGACAACTATAAAATAATATTTTATATATTTCTCTTCATTACAGAGGGCTGAATTGCTCTTGTGTTCACCAAGGGGGGTCCCTATGGTGATTTATTCCTCATAGTCACTCATGACATCTTCTTTATTAAAAATGAATTCATATATTTCTTCTTCACTTATTTCCCTCAAGATGAGTTCTTTTTCAAGAAAGGGTAAGGTGGAATGTTGATGGATTTGAGGTGAAGGATGAGATGTGATGGGTGGATGATGAGTTATATATGGATTATGAGGTCTAATGGATGGTTCATGGATGGGTCTAAGCATGGAAGGAAACTTCTCACAACATTAAACCTTGAGAATGGTTGAATCTTAATGAAAATCCTATATGGAAAGAAAATTGAGTTGGGAAATAAAAGGAACATATTCTTGATTAGCTATAGCTTTAAATATTTCCTCTTCATTTTATTCCTTCCAAATGGGCTCTTTCTCAATAGAGGGTGGAATGCAAGGTTGATGGATAGGCTCATGGGTGTGATATTTCTTGGGATTTGAAGAAGGAATAACACCCACATAAGCAAAAGTTTCACTTTGTTGATAACCTCCTTGAGGTTCTTCAATAGAAACATACTCATCTTAAGGTTCTTTATCTTCCCACATCCTAAGCCTATCTATTTAGCATTGAAGTCAATTATTTACTAAGTTTATTTTATCTTTAATATTCCATTGGGTTCCTTCTATACCTTCAAAAATTTCCAACCTCTACATAAAAATTTGGTTAACACCTCTTAACCATTCCATGAGATGATAAAGGAGAACATCATACTCATCATCCCATGTTCTCAAAGTATCTTCATTAAATAGTAACTATGGTATGGATACAAATAAGTAATTTATATATGATGGAAATAATTAAGGAGGGGAAGGGTAATGATGGGGATGAATACCAACTTCAACTTATTGTATTTTAGCTTGTAAGAATTCACACTTTATCTTATAGTATCTTTGTGTGCAATCAATCAGATTATTAGATTCCTCATGACAAGACTCATGATGTTCCTCTTGAGGTTGATAGGCATCATGATATCATTTTTAAGGGTCACACTAAAACTAATAAGAAGGAATTTATTGATAGGACTCTTGATAATCTTCCTCATAGGGTTGAATAAAAACATGATGTCTATATGGAGAGGGAAATGGAGGACCATAGGCCTATCATGGTTCATAATATTGATGGGCATTTTTATAAGACTATTGAAGAGTATAATGTGGGATATAATAAGGTTGATAAGGAGGTTCATGATAGGGGTATTCACCATAGATATTCATATCAACCTCATGTGTCAAACGAGATGCAAAAAAGATTAAAATCTTCAATGAGACATACCTGGGCTACCTACAACCAGAAGCTTTGATTAAGAGTCATCATTGGTGCTAAGTTGATTTCTTTTAAAAGATTATTAGAGGAAAGACACATAAATAATATTTACACTCTTTTAGATCTTAGTCCCACTAGGCATGCCATAAACTTTTGTAGACTCAATTTTTACCCTTGAAGAGGGTTCTTCAAGCTCTCTCCAATTGATATACAATATCATAATAACCCTATGCTATGGGTTACCTATGGTGGGGTTGAACATTTGGAGAAGGCCAACTTCATCTTGATGGATCACCTATACTAATATTACACTGAGAAAAGGGTTAGAAATTGGGAATAAGGCTCCTAAGAAAGATAACAAGGTGATGCACCAAATTAAGTGAGAAATCACACAAGCATAAATTATACACTGAAGAAGCATAAGATAGTACTAGCTCACCCAATCTCAAAATCTAGATAATTGCATAAGTATTTCATACACTAGGTTCAAGAAGTAATGAATGAAGATAGGAGGAATTCTAAGACTCACATCAAGCTTACACTAATGGTAGAAAAAACACAAATGTAAACCTGTAATCAACTAGAAAACACACTAAATAAATAAATAAAGGACAATGGGCATGGAAGATTCTCTTTCAAAATTATATCATGTGAGAGATTACTAAACATAGTTTAAAAGCAAAAGATAATTAAAGAAGGTATTTATTAACTTTAGTAGGTGTTTCATACAAGTTTTGATAGGGTATATCCTTATCAAATGAAAGTCTCTACTCTTAATAATTTCGAGAGAAAAATCTTGTCAAAAGTGAGAGAGATATAACGTGTTAGAAAATAAAAGATATAGAGAAAAGGGGTAAGGAGAGAGTGATCATGCCATCATAGGTCATTAAAATGAACTACCACCTTTTGATTAATTCTCCACCATATTTTGATCAAATTAGAGATAACATATTAGAGACAAGATATCCTTCATTTGTCCTAATAGCCTCTGAATCATTTCATTGATTGAGAAACACACCAGAGGACAAGAGTTTGCTAAAGGTGATGAGTCATGATCTTATTTATGAAGATAAATCCTTAAGCACCCTAAAAATATATTAAATGTTCTAGCTAATTTCTTCAACCACTATATCTCTTTGCTTTAATTTTTCATGTCACCTTTCACTTGCTTTCACTAAAAGGATAGAGTCCTCACACCTTAATTTTAAATACAACCATGCCATGTCTACTTTTATAAATGGTAAGTACCTAATTTTTAAGGATGTGGCCATGGTTAATATGAGACACTTGTTCATAACCTTTCATTTTTCCCCCTAATTCAATATCTAAGCATAGATCTTACTATAGATTACAAACTAGTCCACTTATTGGTTTTCTTATATCCAATATATCAATGAATAGCTTATAGACTACATAGCTTCTTTATTTAATAATATTAGGTATAAAATATACCTATTACACCTCTAAAACTTGTGGTATACAAGGACTTATTACATGCAACATTGAAAAGACAAGAAAACTGAGTCTACTTGCTTTGGATCCTCTAACAGATGTCTCAACTGAGCTTCAATGGTGTCCTTCAAAGTATTTACCCTCATTCAACCTTAGGTAAAATTTTATCTCTATTTAAGTCTCTTGTATTTAAAATTTTAATATTAACCATTGATCAGCTTGTTTATATATTGTTGGATCTACTTTATCAGCTTACATATATATCATTGATTCTCTTTTATATGAGTGAATGTGAGATATAGATCCTCTACCAGTTTAATGCGGTTGAGACACTTATCACCCACACATTTGTCTTCAATATTAACAAAATTTTGACCCATAACTCACCATTATATATAATTTTTATGATGGATCATACTTCATCAATATATTTAGGCCCACTAGTTTTGTCAGTCATGCACTATTAAATCTCTATTTGGGTACCTAAGATCTTGACACTTGTCATTGATGTATTTAATATTATTTATGATAAAATTTTGACATAATTCTCACCATTGATCTTTAATTTATTATTAAACATGCTCCATTAGATATTTGTGACCCATTAACACTGTCCTCACCCACTTGCCATTAGATCTTTGTGGTATAATTGAATACTGACCATTAATCTCAAAACATTTGAATTAAAATAGGTATTTTATGAAGCCCAAACTTGAAATCCACATTAATGTATTAATTTTAAAATATTTTTAAACCCTAATGGTTAATTTCCATAGCTTTAACTTGATGTCCCCACACACGTTTCATTCTACCTATTCAACTTTGAATGTGTGTATCATGAGATAAAAAACTCATCATGACATGAAATTTTGAAAGAATGTTCAAGGAATAAAAAACACCATGTCCATGTGATATTAAACCTTGACTTATTTCCCAAGTGCATTTATTAAATGTGTAATTTAACTGACTTGACCATTTTTGCATGACATGCTCATGATGGTCTAGGTCTTCTGGACTTATGTAAGAAACTGTTGTCTCTTTAGAAGGCTCCAATGAACTTCTAAGACTTTGGGAAACTTGATTCATGACCCTAAATTCTTGAAACACCATGAGAACCTGCTAGTCTTTTTCAATTTGCAATCCTAGATGTATTTCTAAGCCTATTTTCCAAAGGTCAACAAATTTCACTTTAAGCTTGCTTAAAGTGTTTCAAAATCTTTGCAAGCAATATGTGATATTTAGACCCCTCATTCCATCCATAACTCTATTTAGCTCATCCATATAGGTAGAATCTTTGTATATAGGCCAACTAGGCCAACATTAATCCCTCAACAAGTTTCATTGAAATGACCAATATTGGTATGGAACCAAAAAATGATTAGGGTCATACCATTTAGGAGGATTATTATGATAAGTAAAGGTTTTATAGGGTGGTAAGAATTGTTTCATTTTCTACATAGTGAGTGATATGTGAGAATATGGTGGATTATCAACTTTATCAACTCTTGGTTTGGTTTGAGGAGTATTAATGAAAGTTTGAAAAGACACTTTAAGGAATTTGGTATTAGGTTTAAATTGGTTAATAAGGAAGTCTCGACATTTAGCTTGGTTAAGATCTTTGTTAAGTATTTGAGGAGCAAACGTGCAAACCTTATATTGAAGTGGAGTTTAAAAAATTATAAATAGTTTTAAAAAATTGTCATTAGTCATGTTATGGTCAACTTTATGAGCCAGAGATTTCCAAAGTTTTATAAACTCATGAGTTTATTCGATAGGAGATTTCTTAGCATTGATGAAATGGCTAAGACAATTTTTGAGATCATTATGTTGAATCTCTTTGAATAAAGGATTAACTAAATCCTCAAGTTACAAATTGAAATGTTGGGGAAGTTTGATGTACCATTCCAATACATCACCAGTGAATGTTTTAACTAGAAGTTTGGTTATGAAAATAGTATTAGTTTGGATCGACTCTTTGTAGAGATTACCAAATGTTTTGAGAGAGGATGTAGGGTCTTTAGTCCCATCATACTTGATAGTTGGAGATATATTACCAATATTAATAGACATTATGAAGGGATAAAAAATCTCATTTTGGATATTTTGAAGCATTTTGTTATTCATAATAAGTTGAGGAATAACATTTTTTGAGGCATCTCTAAGAGGTGGAGGAATAAAACTTGGATTGGCTTGAGGATTGAGAGCCAAAGGTTGATTATCCATATTGATAAAATGAAATTGTAATTGCATCTTTTGATAGGTGTTAGAAGTTTGAATTATGTTCATTTGTTTTATGACTTGTGCAAGAAGTTGAGTCATATCAATTACTAGGTTGGCGTTTGTAGGATAACTCCCCAAATTAGTATTAGGGGGAGGGTTTTTGGAAGGAGTATTATTAATGGGATTATTGGATAGACTTGTGTTAATTACTCTCACATAATTTTTAAAAGTTTGAAGATAAGAATTATATTGATATGTAAAAAAAGGATCAGATCCACCTACTTCATCTTGAGGTGTGATCTGAACCATGTTACAATCCATAGATGGAGGGAAAGGGGCACTCAAAGAGTGAGGTTTATCTTGGGAGGAAAAAAGAGGGATAAATGAATATCCCATATAGTGTCTAAATGGATTCAGGTTATACAAGAATATTCTAATAAGAAACTTCATGGTGATTTGAGGAAATGAAAAAAATACTAAGGAAATAGAAACAAAGAACTAAGTTATATATATAGGACAATAGTAAGAGTATAGAGTTGATCAAGTCAACCTAGTATTATAAACTATGGAAAACATAGTTAATAAGGATATAGAGTTGACCAAGTTGACCTACTACTATAACCTGATTGGTAAAAGGGATATAGAGTTAACTAGATCAACTTAGTATTACAGGTAGGAAGAAAAATAGTCTATAAGAGACTGTGTTGAGTAAAATGATAGTGTACTAAAAATAGGGATTTTTTTTACAATGTACTTGAGACAAGAATTTAAATTAAATTCATAATCAATTGGGCCAATGAGAATTATCCAATTGAGGCACACAACATAAAAGCTTACACCAATATTAGCCAATGCAGGGTTTTGTAATACAACATACAATGAGCAAAGAGCAAGTTGTCAACTAAAAAGTAAATGCTAAGTGGTCATATTGAATGTTGTTATATTATTATAAAGTGTTATTTTAAGTGTGATAGGGAATTTTTCTAAAAGTAGGGAACTAGAAAGTAATCTATAGATGCTTTTAATATGTTTAGGCTAAAAGGGATCTATGTTGGTAATGGTATTAGCTTGGTATTAGGGCCTACCCGCTCACTTCACAATCCTATAGTCATAAGGGTGTTGGGTGATTTTACAATATATACCATTAACCATGTGTTTATACTTGGTCATAAAACCAAGTTGTCTTCCCCCTTAGTGATGAAATCAAATTAGGTAGGCATTGGGTAGACAAACATTTAAATGCATTTTGAAATTATGTGATTTGGTAGTGTTTGAAATAAAGATAAGAATAGTGAAACTAAATGGTATATTGAAAACCAAATAATTAGATTATGTGATCTACTTTAAGCATGAAAAAAGTTGAATTTGAAATTCTGAGCTAATTACTAGCATATAGTTGTTAATTACCAATTTAAGCATGGTATAGAGTCGGTATAGATGACACTATATACAAACATTACATAATAGAGTTGACACAATCACTACTATACTATAAAACTAAGAGCACTTAAGAACTACATCAATTAGGTCAACCTAGTATTTTATATAGAAGACAAACTATAGAACTAGGTTTACCAAGTTGACCTAGTTTACTATAGGATTATAGTTTTGAAGACATCAAACTTGTGTAAAATATAACTATAATGAAGAAATGAATTGTGTGTGTGTGTGTGTGTGTGTGTGTGTGTGTGTGTGTGAGAGAGAGAGAGAGAGAGAGAGAGAGAGAGAGAGAGAGAGAGAGAATTTGGTTGGTTAGAAGATGCTAAGGATTGTGAAATTTCTATTAAAGTGCTTTGAATGATGCTTTGATGTTTTTCCAACTGTGTTAATTGGGTTGACCTATTTCTATAATCCCTTTTATAATGAATCTTGTTAAGATGACTAAGTCACCATGGTCACCTTGGTTTATTATTTGGAAGCTGTTTATGATGCTAAGTCAACTTGAATGACTTAATTTGTTGTTCTAGAGATGAATATGATACTAAGTCAACATGTTAGACATAATCTACTATTTGGAACTAGATAAGAGCACTATGTCAACTTATTTGATCTATTAATCTATATATGATGAAGACTTACTCAAAAAGAACATAGTAATTTTGATTTAACTGTGTGTTAAAACTATACATAGAAGTTAGAAGCTATATCATCCTAATTGACCTAGTATTGTAAATATACAAAAATAATAAAATAATAGAAATGAAAAGCATGAAAGAAATTTGTAAGGGTTATATTCATGTTTGGTTCACTATAATGTTTGCAATTAGAAATGAATCACATCCACAAATCAATCCTATCTCAGAGAAGATATATCGTACTTACACTTTTGATTGGATATACATTAGATAATTAGGAACATGACAAATATGGATCTTCTAGACTCAATTAGTGGACCTCTTACCATATCACTAAGGAGGATTCCAAAGCCTCCAATCAATAAAAACTATGCAATAACCCTAACTAAGTCCTATGTATTCATATTCACTATACTAATAACAACTAAAGTAAAGAAAACTAATCTAGTGCTTACCAAAGATTCTAGCATAAAGTGGGGGTTAGTAAATAAATAAAAGTAAACAAGCATAAGATAATCCTAATTAAATTATGTATAGGTAAAACCCTAATATATGGAGAAGAAGAGTAATATTATCCAAAAACCATTACTTATGCTACTTTTATCTACTAAAGAGAGGAGAAATGTTAGATATACTTACTTTAAAGATGAACCCATTGAGACTTAATCTCTCCCTTGGTCAAAAGTGATTCAAAATAGGTTGTGGTTTGTGAGGATCACTAAGAAATGGAAAAGCATCCAAGACTTCTCCAGAGGAATAGATTCTTCTCCAAGTAGAAACCCTAAGCTAAGACTCCTCAAGTAGAATGGTGGAACAGTAGATTGTAAAGAAGAACAAATGAATAATAACTCTTGATGTCTACTCTTTAATAGTTGAAAAATGGATTTGTTTTTATAGACATATTTATCCCTAAACCCTTCTAAAAGTTTTGGTTGATGGGGTTGACCTAGTCGACCTAGTATCATTATTGGCAAAAACTCACTAGGTCATGGAATCGGTTGGCTAAGAGCTCACCTAGACTTTAAATAAGTTTTTTAAATAAGAGTATAAGGTTGACACAACCAACATAGTCCTGTAAACTACCAAAAGAGGTTTTAGGCTAGGAAAAGGGCTAATAAATGTGGTAAAATACTGGAAGAGTGTGCAAAAGAGGAGGCCAAGCTTAGAAGAATGTTTTTAGGAGCTAGTTAGATTTGTAAAAAATGGAAATAAGGGAAAATAATCTTATGTAACATTAATGGTCTACCCACCCCTTTATTGATGCACCCTTTAGGGCATGCACTTAAAGAGATTGAGAATCAATAGGTTCTTGCAAGATATAAAATACCAATAATTGATAGAATTTGAAAATATTATGTGTATATGATTTAACCTATTTAGGAATATTGGTGTATTATTACTAATTTGAAAACTAACTGATAGAGTTGGGACAGGGTCTAATATTCACTATGCAAGACTAGGACACTATTATAAACCAAGATCTAAAATTCATTTTATGATTGGATAGGAGCATTAAAAGTAGATAAGAATGGCACCAGTGCTATAGTCCACCTATATCGATGTTATCCAGACATATAAGCCTTATGATTTTTGTTTGTTATGATTGTGTGACCCTATCTATGAAGTTTCAATATCTAAAAGTCTATAGAGCTCCTTATAGAGTATATTTTCTCTTCAAACCCTATACTCCATTGTACTTTGACCAATTTTGAGAAAGATTAGGGGGTTAGTCTGTGTAAGATTCATTGAACATGTATCTACATCCCTTATGTGGGCATGCTGCCTACATACCAATACTTTGAAGAGGGATCAAGCCATATGTAGTTATCCCACTTATTCTACTTTGTGAAGTAGTGTGTATGAAGATGCAAATTGTTAAATTGGATGGGCTTGAAGTGGCTAAGGACTGGTGTAAGGATTTGGATAAGCTTGTAAGTGTATTAGCTAGCTATATGCTGAGAATAAGGAATATTTATTTATTAGTCTTACTTGTATTCTTGCTTGCTTAGTGATAATTTATAAACCTTTTCAAATGATCTTTGAATGGGATTTTATAAGGATCTATTCATCATAAGTTGAATGTACTCACATTATGTCGATAAGGAGAAGAATTGGGAATTAGAAGAAACTAACAATTGGGGCCAAAAATGCACTTGGAAAAAAGTTCCAAAAGTAGATAAAAGTGGAATCAGTGCTATAGTCCAAGTTTGGTGATATTGTCCTAAGCTAATGGGGCCTAGGGGAATGGATTAGTCATGGAAAGAGTAGTCTAGTTGAGCTAGGATTAAGTTTGGAAGGCTATGGATGACTAGGAATAAATGAAAAGAAGCCTATAAGGGTCATGAGAGCAAGAAAGATGGACCTATGGTTTGGATGTCATTAGCCATACTGAAGTTAACAATTTTTCACATTTTATAAGACTACATTTGCCCCCCCTTTATTCTAGTGATGTAGCAAAGCAAAATACTAAGATAAAGGAAAAATAGAAAGTGTATCTAAACTTATATGTAAGGGTGAATATCATGAAGATGTGTGATGATGGGTGTGTATAGAGATAGCATGATGTGAAGTATGAATCTACAAAAAAAACCGAGGAATAGATCAATTCTTACTAGATAATCTATATCTAAAATAAGAATGTATAAAGCTGGGTAAGAAAGAGAGGAAGATAAAGGAATGAATACACCTCACCAAGTATGTGGACCAATATAAAACTTATTGTGATGTTGAGTGATGTTGGATGATGCTGAGTAATGCTTGATGATGTTGTACCAAGAAAAATATCATGAACGGAGCTGAGTGCTCAATTCCCTAAAAATGGCTCAAGAATGTAAAAGATATCCCTTTGTCTCCATTATCACCCACTAAATGAATCTAGGTGGTCATGCATGTGTTAATTGATATTTGGATTGTATGTCTAATCCCTCTAAGTAGGTGGCTCAAGAATACAAAGGCTAGCTAGTCCTTTCATTTCATCATTACTTTGTGAAGTGAAGCTATGAACTGATACTGGTATGAAATGTATGTCATATGAGATGGATCCTGAAGCCCATGAAAACCCTATCGTCTAATAATATTGGTGCGTATAGCTCAATATATGCTAGAAAGTAGGCCACTCTTGGCCATTTTGAAAGATGGAGATTAGGATTATATAAAATCCATTCTGAAACTAGTGCACTAGGCTTATATGAAATCCACTCCAAAATGTGGAGGTTAGACTTGTATGAAATCCACTCTAAAATGATGCTAACCACCTAAAAATGGAATAAGGTACATAACTATTGAGAATGCCTAGGTAATATTGAACTCAAAAATAAAAGAAAACAAAAGTGTCATGCACATTATCCCTAATCACTGGTGTCTGAAACATGGATTCTAATCTGGAAGTTATACCAATTACCATATATAAAACTAGAAGTGAGAGCCATCATGCCACACATAATTCCACCTATATATGGATTCTCTAAGTAAACAGTATTAAAAAATATTGATTATAAATTGGTTTGGCTTAGTAAAATTATGGTTAAACCTACTTTTGGAAAGTCTAGTTTTTCTACTATTTATATAGGAGAACCAAAAATGGATAGTAGTGGCGTCGGTGTTATTGTCTAATCTTGGTGCTATTGTCTTGGGCCAAATATGGTAACTATTTTGACATTTTCACTATCTACCTAGTTTGTTCTAACTATTTTGATGTTTATTTGTTGTTATGGGATTTTTGAATGTTGTTGTTTCAATCATTAGATGCTTTGATCTCTATGACAATACACCTATTTGTTGCCGCATCTTCTAAGGGTAAGAATGAAGAGCCTATAACGACTACCTTCAGAATAAAGAGCCTTGTAAGTGTGTTATGCTACAAATATACATGATATAGTAATGATAATCAATAAGATATCTCAAGATATAACATGGATTGTATTAAGAGATTGTTAGATCAAAATGGGTATGCCTAGATATATATAACAATGAAATAGCATGTGCAAAGTACTGAACTAAAATTGGAAGTGTTAGTTGTTAGTTGTTAAGGAGGGATAGAGCATGATGTCCATCATAGCATCTAAGATAGTAAAATAATACATGATGTGGATCATTGTATTTCAAACAATCAAAAATCAATAAAGCAACAAGCATACAAGGCAAGAAGCAAGAAGCATATAAGAGTAGCCAAGGGGCCAAGCATACAAGGGACATGGGCACATGTCACTCAAATTGGAAAGTAAGAATACAAGGTATATTCAAATGCCACATACACATATAATTGAAATAAGAAAGGTTAGAATGAAATCCACAATCACATAGAAGGGTACAAACAAAGGACATTGGCAAATGTCTTAAGGCACACACAATATTTAAGCAAAGGACATTAGAAATTGTCTTAAGTCACATACATGAGATAAATAGGAACTGAGAAATGCAAAAAATCTAGCTACACTAAGCAAGAAGGAAAGCATGTAAATACTAGGAGTATAATCAAATCTAACTAATCAAAGCAAGAAGTGAAAATATGCAAGACATGTTATTAAATGACTAGATATATGTTAAGAAATACACAAGTGCTATCTACTATTGAAATGTCAACAGAGTAGTGTAAGATAGTAATTAATGTACATCAACATGATAACTAGAGTATTTGGTTTAAGAATGACATAACTTAGATGATGTAGTCATGTAGAATATGCCCCCATGGGGTAGATATATCAATGTGTATCTTGAATGTAGAAGTAGGATGCCCCCTCAATGGGTAGAGTGAATAAATCAAGGATTTAGATGTCACTGCACACACTAAAAGAAGATCAAGTGAAGCATGGTAATGTAGATAAATTGACAAATAATATCATAGAAAAATAAATGTAAGTCTAGCATGGTAGTAGCAATGTAAAGCATGGATGATGCATACAATTGGAATATTTTTGATATTTTGAGTGATTTGAATGTTTTTTTTGGAATATTTGAATATTTTTGGTTGTTTTTGGAATATTTGAATGTTTTTCTATTTTGATAATAAGCTATTTACAATCAATCATAAGGACACTATGTATAAGTAATTTTGAAAAATTATGTATAAGTAAGCAAAAATAAACTATGTTCAAGATTCCATATCATGGTGTCTTGTATCATGGTGTCTTATTTAAAACCATTTGTAGTGGGTTGTTATGTGAAATAGGTCCTAGAAAACTCAGTCATAGTGAATATTTCTTTGAATTAGTACTTTGTGATGTGTATGATTGAGTAATAGATCAAGATGGAGCTAAAACATGTGATGGTGGCTTTTTTAATACTAATTAGAGTGGGTTGCTATGTGAAATAGGCCTTGGAAAACTCATCCATAGTGAATACTTTTGTAAAGTGGTACTTTGTGATGGATATGTGTATGACTAAGCAATAGATCAAGATGGATCTAAATCTTGTACTGATGGCTCATTTAATACCAATAATAGTAGGTTACTACATGAAATAGGTCCTAGAAAACTTAGTTATAGTGAATATTTCTTTGAAGCAGTACTCTATGTGGATATGTATATGAAACTACATTATATACACTACAGACTACATTATTGTACGTAGGCTAATCTCACTATACTGGTATGTAAATCCTCTAAGTATGTGGGATAGGATATCTCATACGAGGCTCTATCTAATAAACCACATTACTCTCATGATGAGTAACCGATGATTCTTATGAAGGAATGTCTTAGGAGGACTTAGTCATGGAGGAATGACGTCTATGGTTTCATGATGGAGGAGATCTTAGTGCCCTAGGTGTGAATGATATGATACCATTCTCAACACATTTATTGATGTAATCACTATGTCTATAACAATCATTATTTATATGTCCATAGATATGATGGTAGATGCAAAAGGGTCGATTTGGTTACCTGTGTAAGAGATGTGGATCTTGATGATGAATAGAAGGCAATGTGATTAACATCCTATCTAGTAATGTTGATAATATGACATATGGGCTATCCCTATTTGAATAAAAGTATAAAGGTTCCTTACTATTGTTCTCTATAATATAATGATTGACACTAGGGTGCATTTGAGGTGTTTTTATTATAATCTAGTTTTCCAATGTTATTATCTTTTCATCTAATATCTAGTTCTATGTTTGTAAATATAAAAATATCTTGCTCATATTGGTGATTTGATTTCTTAGAGTCTCACAAGTCCAAACCCTAGTAGCTTCTAATTAAACATATAAGCATATATGTTGAAGAGGTTTTAAAGAAGCTATAGGCTAAATTTATGCATTAAGAACAATAGTATGAGCTGCCTCACCTTTTAGAGGGGTGAAATCATGAACCTAGTTAGAGGGAAAGTAGTTATCACCCTCTTGGGGGAGAGGAGGAGAAGGAAACTATTTCTTGTGCATAATATGTGACATTGAAACTTGAAAGGTGGTTGTTGGCTTATGCAATGGATCCTCTAGGTAGAAACCATGTATGCAGAATAAAATGCATGTAATTAGAGTTATAAGTTTTATAACAATATGTTTATAAAGAGAATTCCACATGAGAGATATCAATTTTGGGATAGAAATCATGAATTTACACATGAATTTATAAGAAACTTTGGCATGTGCTATGACATTTTTAATGTGTTTAACATGATAAATTTGAAAAAAAATCCATATGAGAGATAGAAGGCAAGGGATAAAAAGCATTAATGCATAAAAAACTTTATCATGTGCTAGGACATTTATAATGTGTTTATCATGGTAAAATTAAAAAAATTTCCATATGAGAGATAGAAAGGTAGAGATAAAACCTTGTATGAAAGACAAGTAAACTTTGCTTTGAAGGAGAGGTATATTACTATGTTTAATAATGGCTTTCTTAATATCATCCCATATTATGAAAAGTAGACATGGAAAGCAAAGAATGAATCTTTGTAATAGAATATGGTAAAATTCATCATTCATATACATGATAGGACCAAGTATGGTCTCCTTATTATTTGCTAAAAATGCAAGAAATATTTGAAAATAAGAGAGATCCATTTTTTAAATATGATTTTAGATGTAAAGTGATACCTTAAGAAGCAAATAGGAGCTAGTACATGCAACTAGGGTTTTGAATGAAATTATTTTAAAACTACTAATGAGTTTATAAATTTGATGCATTTTTTAAATTTAATATGTAAGTAAAAAATTAGAAAAATATAAGAAAAATATTGGGAAAAATCAGGACCTAGTATGGGCAAATAGGGTCTAATAGAGAATTATTTTAAAATTAATAAAAAAAATAAAATTTAATGATAATTTTTTATTTGATTATGTAGGTAAAAAATTATAAAAAAAATAGGAAAAATTAGTAGGAAATTTACCTTAGGGTTTCTAGGGTTTTTATGCACAAACAAAGTAAGTTGGGTTCACCAACTGATTTTACCTATTTAGGAATATTGGTGTATTATTCCTAATTTAGTTAAAGGGTCTTATTAGTAAAATTAGTAAATAAATATTCAATTATTAAGATACTAATTTGTGTAAATTAGATTACAAATTTGACCTTTCTAAAAATATTAATAAAAGGGAGAAAATAAGACAGCTAAAAACTAACTAATATGGCTGAGATAAGGTTTGAGATTTACTATGTAGCATTGGGATAATGTAATAAACTATGATTTAACCTTTGTTTTATGATTGGATAGGAGTAATGAAAGTGGATAGGAATGGAATCAATGTTGTAGTCTACCTTTTTAGTTATTATCTAAGAGATCTAATATTTCTGGGTTTTGTTTGCTATGCTTATGTGACCTTATCTATGAAGTTTTGGTACTTGAAAGTTTATAGAGATATTTTTAGAGAAAATTTTATCTTAAAAACCTATACTCCATTATGCTTTAACCAATTTATAGAAAGAGGGTGGGTTAGTGTGTGTAAGATTCACTAAACATGTATCTATACCCCTTGTGTGGGCACATTGCCTACATACCAATAATCCAAAGAGGGATCAAGCCATATGTATTTCTCCCACTTGATGTGATTTGTGAAATAGTGTGTATGAATATATAAAATTATTATTTGGATGGGTTTGAGGTGGTTAGTGTTTCTCTATATTTTCACCAATTACATTTAAATGAGAAATAAACTAAGGTTAAGAGGTTATGGGTTTGATGTTACCCAGATTTAGTGCACACCGTATCCAAGCCTTGTGGGTGCTGTT
Organism: Torreya grandis; assembly: GCA_037957365.1. Lineage (NCBI taxonomy): Eukaryota > Viridiplantae > Streptophyta > Pinopsida > Cupressales > Taxaceae > Torreya > Torreya grandis. The sequence continues at coordinate 292,332 of JARHVA010005909.1, read as the reverse complement.
GTTTGGTTGTGGAGGAAACACCTGCAATAAGAATGAAACTTAAACAAGAAAGATGTTAGAAGAGGATATGGTGGACTGCCAAGCTATGCACTCGGTCCTGGAAGCGTGAAGCTCCTTAAGGGATGACAGTCCACTGTTTAAAGATAAAAGTATTGTAAAGGAAGAAATGATAAATGACTAAATAAATAGAAAAGGAGATGGTGTGTACCTATTCCCTATCGTTTGTGTATCTCAGAATGTTGTAGAAGTCTAGTTGAAGGTTTTGTCTAGTCTAGATGGGCTATTTGGATGGCTTTCTAGTTTTCTAGTTCAGAACACAGTCATCGACGTCGGTGGGTCTGCCGAGGTCAGTCTGGTAAATGGGTCAATGTCAGTTGGGTTGTCGATGATGGTCTAGGTTGTCAGCCTTGGATGGATTTTAGAGTATTTTTGAGATAGACAGAGGGGTTTTTGAAATTTTAGAGGTTGGTGCAAGGTTACAGGAAGGTGAATCAGGTCTGAAGAAGGGTATAGGTAGAGGATTGGAGTGAAAAGGGGGTGAGAATAAGGGGAAGGCCTTTCAGCCCCTCCATGGAAGAAGTTGGGCCTCTTGATAGTATTTAGAAATATTAATGAAAACTAATAGACAATATATTCAAAAACATTGAAATGAAAACTAGAGTACTTAACTTTATAGGGTGAAGAATTAGAGGTGTCAGAATAGTAATTCCCATTGTGGCTAATGTGACAAGTGTTGTGAGCCAATGAAATGAACACAAATTGCTTCAATTCAGTAGCTCAAGGTCCTTGTACAGTCTTTCAATCTAGTTTATGGAATGATTTATGCAGAGCTTCAGTAGCTGGGAGAATGATAGTCAAGTTCTAGTGCTTGAAATCTTAGAGTGTGCATGTGAATGTGCAAAAAGGTGGGGGTAGCTCAATGTTAGAGCTTGGATTATGTAACTAACGTCAATGATCCCACTGGCATTGGTGTAGAAATGCTGACATTAGCTATGGGTTGACTGACGTCAGCAGAGAGAGAATAGGTAAAATGGCTATTTTTAGCTCTTTGCCCATTTCCCCACCTGCCAAGTGTCTTTTTTGTTGGAGAACGGTCAAAAAAAGGGCTTATGAGGCATGGGAGTTGGTTAAAGAGTTAAGATAGAGTGAGAATAGGTCATCGGTAGTTAGGACTTGGAAGACTTAGTCTTAGGCTGATTCATAGGCTAAGAAACAGTCTTAGGGTGAGGTGTCTAGGTGAGGTGTCCAAGGTGAGGTAATTAATTTAAAATAAGTAGTTTTTAAATTAATAAGGTGTGCAAGTGTGGGTTAGGAGTGTTAGCATTTAGAAGGGAAACAAGGGGGGTTGACATGATATTGGTGTCTACATTTACCCCTTTTTGTCTTATGGTTTATTCTGATGAATTGTAAGACAAAAATAGATGTAGGTTGCCCCAGGTATGGGATGAGGTATTCCCCCTCAAAGTGGGAATCAAGAGAAGGTAATCTGAAATCAGGTGCTGATTTGATAGGTAGTGGATGGGTAGGGTGAGGTTAGAGTGTGAATGCTACAACAGTTGAGATTGTGCATATACCACTTCACTTGATAGGTAGGTCAAATTGTCGTAGGAAAGGTCGAGGAGGACTAAAATTAAAGTAATCAATCCCCAACTTATTAGTGGTAGCTGATTGGGTTAAAATGATCAAAGTTGTAGCTCCAATGGTTGAGGAAGACTAAAATTGACGTAATCGATCCCTAGCTTATTAGTGGTAGCTGATTGGGTTAGATTGATCAAAGCTATAGCTCTAATGGACATCATGTTCCAAGTATTTGGGCTAAGAAGTGCTCTTGGAAAACATGAAAATGTCACTGATATTGGGGATAAACTTGGTCATGATCTAAAAATATATGTGAGGGGTGTGTATAATTTGATAACTATTCATGAGGTAGCATATGTAATCAAAACAACTAAGGCAAAGTTGTCTCGAAAGTGGTTGTGGTTTGAGGAGATAGTTGTAATCTCCGAGGTCATTTGTCGAGTCAAGATGAGATATAAGTGATCTCAAGTGTTGTTTTTTATGGCTAGGGAGATGTATGTGATCTCTAATGTGCCCCATGAGAAGTCTAAGGTGACTTCTATAGTGTCAGGGCTAGTTATTTGATCATGATGTTGGGTAGTTTTAGAGAAGACCTATGTTTCAAGGTCATTGACATCGGTTAGGCCACCGATGTCAGTAAATAGTCAAAAGGATTTATCACCGATGTTGGTTAGACAATTGATGTTGGTAATATAGAAAGGCATTATTTTGCCAATGTTGGTAGAATGTTAGCCAATGTCAATGGCCTAGGGCACAATTTTGCCGATGTCGATGGCCTAACAAACCTAACAAAAGCAAATTGGTGGCCCTCCAAAAGTCATTATGACTTTTGAAGTGTTGAAAAAGATATCTCTAAGTTTTTTGAGTGATAGAGACCTCTTATTTGTCTGTGTCAGCAGTGCTAGGTGTTAGGGTGTGAGTGGTGAGGAGTGTTGGTGAGTGTTGGAGTGTTTGTGAGTTTTTTGGAGCATTATGGGTCATCAGTGATTAGATTGAGGAGATGAGGTAGATGGAGATGGTAGACACTAGAGGAGGCCCTACAGGACCACCACCACCATTAGCACTAATTATACCACCTCGATGGTGATGACGAGATGAGGTAGGGTGTGTTATTTAAATTTTTGATTGGTTTTGAATTTGATGTTATTTTTGTAATTTTTTGAGTTTTTAGTGATAGATAAGGGGGGAGGGGTATTAGAAGGTTTGGTAAGTTAGGTAGGGTACTTTAGGTAGCTTTAGGAGTGTTTTGGAGGGTTTTGAGGGGTGAAATGGGGAAGCCCTAAATTTTAAGGCTCACCTCATTCAGCCTTAGGGCCGAACCAGTCACTGACATCGGTGGTGCCACTGACATCAGCTAATAAAGTGATCGATGTTGGTCAGTATGACTGACATTGATCACTTTTAGCCACTGATGTTGGCAAGTTAGATGCTAACATCAGTTAGGTTAGAGCCATTATCCGTACCCTAACTGATGTCAGTTGCCTATTGAAGGTTATTTAGGCCTTAGAAAGGTTGAAAATGATAATCTGGAGGGCCTAAATCATGTTGATGCACTCCTGAGTGTGGTGATGGTCATATAGGTTTGTTTGATGGGAAAGTGTAACTCAGTTGTAGTGGTTACGCGGTGATTTAGCGTAGCTAACCCCAAAAGACCCTGTGTCAATTGAGTGTTGCCTACATAGCCCATGTGAGGGGCCTTAGGCCAATGTAGTTCTCCCAAAAAGGAAAAGTGGAGGGTAGGTTATGGATTGGGTTTGACTAGGTTAGGTCATGGTTAAAGGTTAGATGGTTAAAAAGACTAAAAATGAGGTAGTTTAAGATAGGTAGTGAGCTTAGGGTTTAGGGTAGGTTGTGAGCCTAGGGTTTAGATAGTTGGTCTATTAGGTAGACAAATGAACGAATGGCTGAGCTAACCTTAGAAGACCTCATGTCAACTAAGTGCTACCTACATAGCCCCTGTGAGGGGCCTTAGGCTAATTTAGTTCTCTTAGAAAGGGAAGAAGAGTTAAAGAGGTTGTTAGTTGTTTGTGTAACATTTGCTAACATTGTTGCATGTGTGTTGGTTGGATGCAGGCTAGGTAGACATTAACACTATGAGATCATCTCCCTACATTGCTGATGCAGATACATCAAGACATCATAGGGGATGAGTGGGCACATATGGCCATTGTAGGGCTTGGTGGGTTGTGGCGATATTGCCAAGTTGCTAGGGATGTTAGTTTGATGGTGGCATTGATTGAGTGGTGGGATCATACCACCAACACCTTTCACCTATCGACCAGAGAGTTGACGATTATAGTGGAGGACATATACCAGATTTTGTGGTTGCTAATAAATGGGGTAGAGTTATATGCATGCTTGAGAGAGGAGCATGACATTCATATGGTTACATTATTTGGGGAGCATGCTATTGAGGTGACCTACCATTAAGCAAGTTTTGCCTATGAGCCTATTTATATTACTGATGAGGATGAGCATTGACTAGCCATCTTGATGATGATCGGCATCACTGTATATGCCCTTCTTGATGCAAAGGGAGGGAGATTCTTGATCTCAATGATCAAGGTTTTGGTAGACATGTTAGGGGAGCAGATAGTTTTTATGTGGGCTCTAGTATTTTTAGCTCAATTATACAAGGAGTTGTGGGGGATCAGTCAGTGGTACTAATATGGCTTGTGTGTGGGCCACCTCCTACACTATTGGGCTTACGAGCATATCATGGTTACATGAACTCTTTTCCTCCTAGTAGCGATCTAGGCTAGCTTCAGAGTTGGTTTCAGGTGGTGGTGAGAGGTCATGGCATAGACACATGTGGATGCCATGGTCTGAGATATTGAGTATTACAGGGGGTATTAGATGCCCTAATCCCAGTGGATATCATTTAGAGGCCATACTTGTTATATCTGGCATTCAAAGGTCAGGCAGAGTAGCTAGTGGGGGTTTAGAGCCTGTGATGGGTGAGGGACAGGCGAGCTGGTGAGCTTGAGAGAGTTCTTACTGAGAGAGTGTGGTGCCAGTATAGGCTATTACAAGATGTGCCACCTACTCTCCCACAATATAGATGTGATGATATTGAGGCACCCTTCCCACTACCAAAGGAGATAGAGTGGCTAGATTTTAAGGAGATACCCATAGATCCAAGTGTGGTAGATCTAGGGTGTACGATGACCTACATGGCTTGGTGGGTAGGTCACTATGCTATAATTTAGAGGGGACCACCTCTTGATCTACAAGTAATCAGTATAGAGAGTGATGCTACCATTTAGGTGAGATATGCAGCATGAGTATAGGTGGCAATGCTTTAGGGACAAGTAACAATTTTGATAGCACAGGTGGTTTCCCTAATAGGGCAAGTTACTATATTGAAGGGGTAGTTAGTCATAGCCCAGGCACATGTATTGGTAGGGTAGGATTTTGGAGGGTAGGGCCCTATTTAGCTACCACAATAGTAGCTAGTGCAGTAGCCAGCTCAGGCACTACTAGAGTAGCTACTATAGCCATCGGTTCAGTAGCCACCTCAGCAGGCAGTGGAGCAGCCACCTCGGCCATAGCCTTAGAGTTCTCTACAAGGCATGGCATCGAGATTGATGGGTCCACCATAGACTATACCTATATCTAGGTACAATGCTATGTTAGATGAGATCATGTATTATGAGGGTGTTATCAGGGAATTTCTATAGATCTAGTGATATGTTGAGATGCTAGCTCAGTAGAGATCTATGTTGTGTGCCACTACCTCCAATTCTCAGAGATGATGACGGTCAAAGGGTGGAGACAATTCAACATCTTCGTGACCACCACCACCACCACCACCTTGAGGTGTTTGTAGTTGTTGAGGTGTATATATATACTAGCCTGTGTGCTATTGATGTGAGATATACATACATTTTGAGAGAGGCACATATTATACTATTTTAGATATTTTTTATGTATACCTTCATTTGACAGTTTTATATATATATATATATATATATATATATATGAGATGTTTGAGATATTGACAAGTTATAGATGTGACTTTGTGTTAGTTGTTTTGGTTATGTTAGTGTTTTTATCATTTCCCATATGTTTAGTGGTACATGCTTGAAATGATGAGTGTATGATGATGTTATAGCCTTTTCCATATTGTGTGATGGTATATGTTGTAAGATAGGTTATGTGGTTTTTCATCCTTAGCAATTTTCCATATTGGTGATGGTGTATGCTAAAAATGAAATGAGTTTATTTATGCTTCAACAGGTTTCCATATTAGTGATGGTATATGCTTGACATAGATTGTGTTTGGTTGATAGTTTCCATGTGTATTGTTTTCCATAGAAACTAATGTGAATAGGCTATGATAGTTTATATAACACAAATTGGTATTTGCATTAAATAAATCATGATGTTATGTTAGTGGTTAGAAAATGTTTTGGTTGTATTTTATCAGAAACATGTGATGTTATTAATGATAAAATTGAGTTGAATGTTAGCTTCATAACTTTATAGTGAAAATTATGAGATGACAATATGTGAGCATATAATTTTAAGACACTGCATCCTAAAAGATAAACTGGCATGTGATGAAGGTGTATAAGAAGTGAAAGGCACATTGCTCTTTCATTGACAAGGACCATAATGATAGCATAGATAGGGTTTTTGCAAATAAATGCCCCATTCACACATTACATCATTGACCATTGGTTTTTGTTAGAGAAGTACCCTAATCACTTGATGTTAAGTGAGCTCAAAATCCCTTAGGTATTTTGGGGTAATATGTGTATTATGTGATATGTGAGGATAGCGTAACCCTTTTTAGCAGGGATAACTTTGCCCCTTTTATAGGTGACCCTGAGAATGACTATAGGCAAGTCTATGACTTAATAGTTTGTTAGTCACTTTTTTTTTTGGAGACTGATCAATGTGGGAAGTCTACTTGGGGATGTCCTTTTTGTTTTATGGTCATGTGAAGCTGATCGATGTGGGGAGCTTCTGAGAGGGTGCTATTTTTGTAGCAAAATTTGGGCATAACCATCCTTCAAGGGAGTGGTCTATATTTTTATTTGTATGTTTTGATTTATTTGAATAGATGTCCTTTAAGGGAGTGGTCTATTAATTACAAAAATAATGCAGCTGTCCTTCGAGGGAGCAGTCTACATTTATAGTTTATGACCTTTTAATATTTTGTTAGGCATCCCAATTTTATGTTTTTTTTTGTTAACTAAACTTTTAGTCATGGACTAGACTATAGAGGTTTAGGGGTTTCCCTTTTATTAGGACAAAGCATTAATGCTTAAAAAAGGGTTAACTAATTTTTGTAAGGAAAAAGGGTTGAAAAGAATAGGAATGAGGATGACGGGGGTTGTTCAAGGGACGAGCTCAAGTTAAACATCAAGTGAATGATTACTTGGTTAACAATAAAATGGTCACAGATGCAAGGCATTAAGGTGCTCAAGTTCTAGCCAGCCTTCGAGAGAAAATAGATGAAAAGTGCCTGATCCATACTTGTGTGTTATTATATAAGGTCTAAGCCAACTAGGAGCAAACTTGCCTCATTTTCTTCTTTCCATATTAGTCACGTGTTGGTTTTCTTTAAGGACAAGGTCTTTGATTTTGAAATCTCACTCTTTTAGATTTTTGTTGTAGGCACTCTTGATGTGATCTTGGTAGATATGAAGATGATTAAGAGTGGCAAGATGAGGTTCATTGAGTAAATTGAGTTATGTTAATTGATCTTGATGAAATTCATCGTTAGAGAGCATGTCATGCAAGGAGATGTGAAGAGAAGGTATTTGTACTTCAAGAGGCAAGATGGCCTTGGTTCCATACACTAAGGAGAAAGGTGTAGCACCCATAGGGGTTTGGATGCTAGTGCGGTAGGCCTACAAAGCAAAGGGAATGTGAGTGTGCCAATCCCTTCCAGTGTCATTGACCACCTTCATTAGGATTTTGTTAGAAGCTTCTGCCTATCCATTTTCTTGTGGATAGTAAGGTGAGGAGAAGCTGAGTTTGATGTAAAAAGTGTTGCAAAGCTTTTGGATGGTTTTGTTTTTGAAATATTTGCCATTATTGGTGATATCTTGTGAGGTACATCGAAATGATAAATGATGTGGTGGTTAATGAAGTCGACAATTTTGTTGGCTTTAGTGGAGATGAGGGGAATAGCTTCCACCCATTTAGTGAAATATTTAGTCGCTATGATAATAGACTGATGTCGGAGAGACAAATGAGGGTTAATCTCACCAATTAGATCTAAGCCCCATTGTGAAAAGGGCCAAAAATCCTTAGCAACTTCTAAATCATGGCTAGGGACGTGAAGTAGGTTAACATGTCACTAGCATTTGATACAATGCCAAACATAGTCACTACAATCTTGCTTAAGAGTGGGCCAATAATAGCCCAAGTGGAGGATGTGCTTTGCAACTGAGTAACCATTGAAATGTCCTCAACAAATCCCATCATGGACTTGTTTGATGGCATGAGATGTCTCAGTGGTGGTTAGGCATCAGAGAAGGAGGCCATCAAAACATTGTTTTTAGAGAAGACCTCCTAGCATGGTGTATTGAGCAGTACTCTTGAAAAAAAGCCCATTGTCCATTGCTAGAGAGGTCAGGAGGAATGATAGAATAAGTCAAGTAGTCAACAAGTTGTTTATACCAAACATCATGTGGACTAGAGTTGATATTGCCAACAAAGTTGATGTCAATTGAGATATATGAGGGCAATGCCAAATGGTGTACTATGACATAAATTCTCAAGGAAGTAGATAAAGATGGGATGTGTGAGGCGAGAGAGGCTATTGTGTCGGCAAACTTATTTGTAGAGCGAGGAATAGTTTATAAGAGATAACGGTTGAAAGACCCTAACAATGTGTCAACATGATGTTTATATCATTGTAAAACTTCATTTTTACAAAGATATGAAACGTTAATCTAATTAACAACTAGTTTTGAGTCACCAAAGATGTTGATTGTCTTAATGCCCAAGAAAATGGTAGTTTAAATCCCCAAAACTATGGCTTCATACTCAGCCATGTTATTGGTGCATTCAAAGTTGAGTTTGAAGGGTAGAGGCATGGGATCGCCCTCGTGAGGGATGATAATGACCCCCAAAACCCCACTAAATTGACTATTAGATCCATCAAAGAACATTATCATTTGATAGGGGATGTGAGCTATGGATAGCATGGCGATAGAATCATCAGGAAATTCGCAGTTAGAGGGTTGGTTATTAGGTAAATGGTGGAGAGGGCTTAACAAATTAAATGGTAGTTTGGGCTTTGGTAGTGGAGAGGGCTTGGCAAATGGAAATGTACAAGGGGTAGAAACCTACTCTTTTCTTTTATCCTTTAGGGTTTGGGACCTAGTGGCCACATTAATAGTGTTGATTTTGAATAAAGGGGAAGAAGGTGGTAGAGGGACCATAATCTCGCGTTGGGATCCTGATTCAAGTGAGGAGGTTTGGGAGGCATGGGATGGTGTTGGTAGTTTGTCAAAAAGGTGGTCAAGAGAATCTTTAATGAGAAGGGTGTCATTTTATAGGTGTTGGTGAATGACAACCTTAATAGGATAGCAACTCTCAGTATCATGCCTAGGTGTATGATGATATAAGCAGATTTGAGTGTCATCGAACCAAGATGGTTTTGATTTGAGAGGTTAGTATGGCTTAATGGGTAGGAAAATGATGATAGAAGACTGCAACAATTAGCATAATAGCAAAGCATAGGAACCCACTAATGGGTCTGCACTCATTGTTGTAGTAGGGGTTGACAACTTATGTTTAGGAGTTGTAGGGGGAGTTTTTTGTACCACCCTTTTGGTTGGTGGTGTGGTCACACACGTAGATGGCACTTTATTGATGAGAGGTGTCAAATTACTTAGAGGAAATATGTTTTTGATAGGTAGAGGGAGTAATGGAGGCAGTTTGTCTTTGTGAGGGGTTGGAATAGGGAGCACTCCTATTAAAGTGGAAGGATGTGGATCCAAGATGGAGGGCAATGGTGAAGGTGGGGGAGGAGTAGACCAATGTGGTTTAGCATTCCTTTAGTATGGTGTAAGAACCACTACTGTGTGGGGTGAGGTTCAAATCTAACTTCACTTGTGGGTGAGTTAGGTTTGACACAGGGCAAACACTGAGAGATCTAATCTATTTCAGCATGGTGGATGCCTATGAGGGTTTGGATTCAGACGTGGAAAGCTGAGCTTCTAATGATTTAGAAGTGGAAACCTAATCCTAATCAGAGACTTTGGGGTAAATCATCGCAAAAGGGTTGGCAGTATAAGGTGAAGTGGGATGTGTAGGATAAGGAACCCTAAGTCACTCTCATAATGCCTCATACTCTAGGTTCCTAGAATGGAGGAATCCTAAGTTTTTTGCCAATCAAGAGAAGGGTTTAGATGATGTCACATGAGGCCTTATAGTTAGTCCTTCAGAGGATTTGGGTGATTACGAGTGTGAAAATGTGTTAGACATAGTGATCTTGGGCCAAAGGCGAGAGAGAACCATCACCAGATCTTCCTCGGTTGAAGTGGGTGAGGTGGCAAGTTCTTCTCTTAGTGGAGAAGGGATTGGAAAATTTGGCTCTTCAAGTGGATAGAGTGCAGGGATGATCATGCCTTCCATGTGTGGTCTAAGAGCATGGAAAGTATGATCCTCCATTGATAATAAGAAGGATAAGGGTAGGGCCACTGGCATTGGTACCATCAAAGCATCCTCCAATATGGGAGAGGTCAAAGTAGACTCTCCTACGTGTGAAAGGGGGGTAGATGGAGGACTATCCTCCATCGGTGGAAGAAAAATAGGAGAGGAAGGCTCCTCTAAAGGGTAAAGCAGAGGGATGATGGTTCCTTCTACATGAGGGCGTGGGGTATGAATGGTAAATTCTTCCAATGGTAGAAGAAGAGGGAAGGTGGAGGCAAGAGGAATAGGTAATACGGGATCCTCACAAGGTAAAAGAATGGGTAGAGGAGGTGCTTGATGTCGTGGGGGTGATACAAGTGAAATGGGTTCATCCATGCGAGGAAGAAGGTGAGGCAAAGGGAGATCTTCATTGTGTGGGGTGGTATGGGTAAAATAGGCTCTTCTACATATGGTGGACAAATGGGTTAACCAACCTCTTCAAATTGTGGGAGAGGTTAGATAGGAATGAAAGGAAAGACTATGTTGACCATGCATATGTTGCATTCTTGAGGGTCATCAACCATGGTTTGAACATTGTTCTGACTTGGGGGATGGTTAGGAAATGGTTTCCTAAAGATATCCATGTTTTGGTTGGCTGGTACATTAGGGTTATCCAAAACAAGGTCCCCTTTGTCTAACATGTCTTGAATAATGTTTTTTAGGGTTTTGCAATTATCTGTGTCATGACCCTTGACACGATGATAGTTACAAAAGTCATTTTCCCTATACCATGCAGGGATAACTCATGAGGGGTCAAATTGGATAGGTGGTTGGATTTGAGGGAGGTTGAGGACTCCTTGCTTCACTAATTTATCCAATATAAAAGCATATGATTCTCTTATTGGAGTCTATCATCGCTGTTCATACTATTGTTGGAATTGTCTAGTGATGTTTTTAAAAGAGCTCAATGAGCTTAGGTTGAGGTAGTGAGAAGGAGAGTTGGTTGATCAAACCTCTCCAATGGGTGATGAAGTCTACTATTGACTCATCCTAAAATTGTCTAATGGAATAAAGGTTTGTAATGGAGACCTTTTTGGTAATATTAATTGAGAAATGATCGAGGAATAACTAAGTGAGTTAAATGAAGGTGAAGAGAGAATGACTGGTAATGGAGCTATAATAGTCAAGGGTGGTGCCAAAAATTGACATAGGGAATGTGCGAAGCAATAATGCATCATCGTGCCCTATAAGGTAGTAAGTGTGTCTAAACACTCACATATGTTGTTGTGGGTCCTCTTTACTCTAAAAGTGAGTAAATTTTGGGAGTTTCCACTAGCTAGGGTATGTTCAAATAGGAACTGAAGGGTGGATAGGTTTGTTGCAGATTTGTTCATATGAAGGAACACTCCTTGAACGTAAAATAGATGTCTCAAGGTTAGACATCTTATCCATCAACATCTTAATTAGATCAGCAGGTGGATTGGCATGAGGATCACCCCCTAAGTTATAGGGTACCTAGAAGGCATTGGAAGGGGCGTATGATGTACTTGGTTGCATTTGTGTAGGTGAAACATATTGATAGTTCATCATAGGGGCTAATGTCGAGGCCAAGGGGGCTTATGCTGTGAATTTGGAGGGCACAAATTGACTAGATGCCACCAAGGGTGGTTGAATGGTGGTGACACTTGTTAAAGGATAAGTGGTTACTCTCATGTTTATAGGTGCAAGAGTGGATGGGATAGAGAGAATCAAGTTCTATAAAGTTGTCAAACTTGGTTGAATTATTTGCATTTGAGGGGGTACGAAAACCCCGATGGAGGTAGGGCAAGAAAGGATAGAAGGGGAGGCCAAATTTTGAACATTAGACATAGTTGGGTTACTGGTCGAGGTAGTGGCCTGAGTGACCATAGGTTGGGTAGTAGATACTATTGATATCATTGCCGCTTCAACCAAAGAAGTTGGCATCCCATAAATAGGGTTACCCAAAGGATCTTGCATTTGGCTTCTAGTGAGATAATGTTGGAGAGCCTTGACGTTGTGGTTAAGGAATCTCTCAAAATCTTTATCCCCTCTGGGAACAATAGGAGGTTGATCGGGGGTAGGTTGGATAGGAGTATGCTTAGTGTTTGAAGTATACTCCATTAGATGACTTGGCATGAAGGGTGAAGGTGGGAGTGGCTATTGACTCATGTGGTCAACAAGGAATTTGGCTTGATTGCGTGTCAGGACCATTCAAGGCAAAAGGGGTTCAGGTTCCAAAAATTATGTGTTTTAGTTTCAAAAAACTAGAATTTGTGTTGAACAGCAAGAAATTTGGGTTTTAAGCTTTCTATTTAGAGAAATTTTTATTTATTTATTTATTAACAGTGACCGATGTTGGTTGTTTAACTGATATCGGTTAGAAAATGTTACCAACTTCAGTCAGTTAACCAATGTCAATGAAGGTTTGGTTGTCGACATCGATGGAGAAACTGATGTCAATTTTTGTGTAATTTTAGAAACACAGAAGATTGATAGTTTTTGGAAGAAGAAGATATTCTGACTTGTTTTAGACTTCAAAATGGTACGACCTCACTAGCTCAAACACTCAGATAAAACTAGTAGAATAGATGATTAAGCAAGCAACCTCTAAAATGTTAGATTCCTAAGAATGAGTTTTAATGTCATGGTGGCTTATGCCTTAAGAGAATGTGTTGGGAGTTGGCCTTGTAGAACAGTTCCTAAAGAGGAAGTCTATGGCTAGTATCAAGTTGTGTTATGGTGCTCAAAGATATCTGTGTTAGGGTAAGTATGTGTCCTGGTGCTAGGGCTTGCTCCCTTCACTTCACGAACCCAAAGTTGAGCTGGGCCGCTTAGCCAGAATATACCTTCCCTATAGTTTATACTCTGCTAGAGAATAGAGTGGGTCCTCCTCTTGGTGGTGAAATCCAAGTAGGATCATCAGGTGGGGTAATGTATTTGTTAGGTGATGAAATCCTAGATGAGCCTTGTCTCAAGTAAGTTTATGTGTTTGATTTGAAGTGATTGTGGTTTGGTTGTGTCACATTCGTGCACTATGATTCATTCATAATGCTTTAAATACTAAGTGGGCTAAGTGTGCATCCAAGCAAGAATGAAATGTAGTAGTTTTTAACCCAAATCAAAATATGTTATTCAAATGCAAACAAATGGAGAAGAGGTAAAGAGTATGAGTTTTTCACTACTTTATGATGCATGCAAGAAGTAACAAGAAGAAAAAGAGATGTTCTTAATAACCTCTGCTAATGATTTCCTTTTGAAACAAAAAGATAGAAGAGGTAAAAAGGAAGAAATAATTAATTAACTTTATGTAAAAAAATAGAAAGTAAGGGAGGCTAAGTTTTTTATTTCTCAAGAAATAAAGGCAATGAAGAGGGGATGCAAGAAGTGAATATTTTTCTAATGCATCTACATGAAAATTTGATTTTTAAAAGAAGAAGAATGAACCTAAGGAAAACTCCATGGGTCCCACCGGGCCTGCGAAAATGTTTCTCTAGATTTTCACCAATTACATTCAAATGAGAAAGAAACTAAGGTTAAGAGGTTATGGGTTTGATGCTACTTGGATTTAGTGTGCACCATATCCAAGCCTTGTGGGAGGTCCTCTTTGGTTGTGGAGGAAACACCTACAATAAGAATGAAGCTTAAACAAGAAAGATGTTAGAAGTGGATATGGTGGACTGCCAAGCTACGTGCTCGGTCTTGAAAGCATGAAGCTCCTTAAGGGATGATAGTCTACTGTTTAAAGATAAAAGTATTGTAAAGGAAGAAATGATAAATGACTAAAGAAATATAAAAGTAGATGGTGTGTACCCATTCCCTGTAGTCTGTGTATCTCAGAATGCTATAGAAGGCTAGCTGAAGGTTTTGTCTAGTCTAGATGGGCTATTTGGATGGATTTTTGGTTTGTTGGTTCAAAACATAGTCACTGACATCGGTGGGTCTACCGAGGTCAGTTTGGTAAATGGTGCCAACATCAGTTGGGTTGCCGATGATAGTCGGGGTTGTCAGCCTTGGATGGCTTTTAGAGTATTTTTGAGATAGATAGAGGGGTTTTTGGAAGTTCAGAGGTTAGTGTAGGGTTGTGGGAAGGTGAATGAGGTCTGAGGAAGGGTATAGGTAGAGGATTGGTGTGAAAAGGGGGTGAGAATAAGGGGAAGGCCTTTTAGCCCCTCCATGGAAGAAGTTGGGGCTCTTGACAGTATTTAGAAATATCAATGAAAACTAATTGATAATATATTCTAAAACACTAAAATGAAAACCAAAGTACTTAACTTTATAGGGTGACAAACCAGAGGTGTCAAAATAGTAATTCCCATTGTGGTTGATGTGATTGGTGTTGTGAGCCAATGAAGTGAACTCAGATTGCTTCAATTTAGTAGCTTGAGGTCCTTGTATAATCTTTCAATCTAGTCTCTGGAATGATTTATGTAGAGCTTCGGTAGTCGAGAGAATGATAGTCAAGTTTTGGCGTTTGAAATCTCAGAGTGTGCTTGCGAATGTGTGAAAAGGTGGGGGTAGCTCAATGTTAGAGCTTGGCTTATGTAACTGACGTCGGTGATCTTGTCGGCATCGACATATAACTGCTAATGTTAGCCACAGTTTGATTGACATTGGTGGAGAGAGAATAGGTAAAAGGGCTATTTTTAGCTCTTTGCCCATTTCTCCACCCGCCAAGTGTCTTTTCCATTGGAGAATGGTCAAAACAAGGGCTTATGAGGCATGGGAGTTGGCTATGGAGTTAAGATGGAGTGAGAATAGGTCATGGGTAGTTAGGATTTGGAAGACCTAGTCTTAGGTTGACTCATAGGCTTAGAAACGGTCTTAGGGTGAGGTGTCTAGATGAGGTGTCCAAGGTGAGGTAATTAATTTAAAATAAGTAGTTTTTAAATTAATAAGGTGTGCAAGTCTGGGTTAAGAGTGTTAGTGTTTAGATGGGGACCAAGGGGGGTTGACACGATATTGGTGTCTAAAGTTAGGGACTGGTGTAAGGATTTGGACAAGCTTGTAAGTGTATTAGCTGGTTGTATGTAGAGAATAGGGAAGATTGCTTGAATAGTATTGCTTGTATTCTTACTTGATTAGTTATTATTACCAGCCCTTTCTAAATGATATTTGAATGAGATTTTATAGGGATCTATTAGTCATGGGTTGAATTTTCTCACATTAAGCTAATGACGAAAAGGATGGGGAATCAAATGAAACTAACTATTGGGGATAAAAATGCACTTGAGTAGGAGCACTAAAAGTGAATAAGAGTGGCACCAATGCTATAGTCCATGTGTGGTGATATTGTCCCAAGATAACAAGGTCAGGGGGGATGGATTATTCATGAAAAGAGCAATTTGGTTGATCTAGGATTATGTCTAGAAGGCTATGGATGACTAAGAATTCGTGAAAAGAGGTTTATGAGGGTCATGAGAGAAAGCAAGAATGACCTATGGTTTGGGTGTCATTATCCACACTCAAGTTACCACTTTTTCACATTTTATATGACTAAAATATACATGATGCATAATATCATAAGCTATAATAAAAATTATAATAATATAGACTCTCAATTCAATGTAATACTTGTAATTCTCTAAGATAAAAACTAGTGAAATACCCAAACATATGCCTAAATATAATTAGTAATAAACAAAGAAAAATGATTTATTATGTATTTAAAAAAATGTGCATCTCTAAATAAGCATAAATATAATTCATAAAACATAAACAGGTAACAACAAACACCATATCATATACATTGCAAAGTAGTAAATAAAAGAGCATACATGAGCGTTAATATCAATAATTATAAACATCCATAATTCTAAAAAACACTAAAAATGAGATAAACATGAACATAAGTAAGGTATCATATATATCATAGGAATATTTGTACATGTACAACAACCTCAAAGGACCCAAAAATGAATGTCAATGTATCTCAAATGTCATAAACATTGAGGATATAAAAATATCATAATGGTGTGATAAAACATTAAAAATATGTTAATACAACAAGTACAATATGCCAATGTGCCAAAATTCCAAGATGTTAATGATCAACATTAGATCTATGTATCCATGGGACTTGTCACTAGAGGTGGCTCTAGTGGTCCTAGTGGTATTAGTACTGGTGGCCATAGCTAATGAATATACTACCCTAAATCCCTCATCACATGTGTACTAGTCCTTAAT
The DNA here is from genome assembly GCA_037957365.1 of Torreya grandis. Classification (NCBI taxonomy): domain Eukaryota; kingdom Viridiplantae; phylum Streptophyta; class Pinopsida; order Cupressales; family Taxaceae; genus Torreya; species Torreya grandis. Next base: position 275,952 of record JARHVA010005909.1, on the reverse strand, counting down.
CAACCTAATATACTACTTACTCTTTGAGCATCCCATACCTCAAAAGTGGAAACTTATTAGTCCCTAGGAATAGTAGTATCATAAGCCCTATGGTAGTATGGGTCCTCATCCTTAGCCTAAAGGCTTTCAAGTATCATTTGAAAAAACCATGCCTACTTACTATCTCTCTAAGACTCATCAAACTCTTTTGATAGCCTCAAAACATATAATAGTGCCTAAACACCTTAGCAATGATCAACTGATCTATCTCTATAATAATATAGGCTTGTATCTAAACCATCCTAGCCATCTCAACCTTTATCTGGGTATTATAATAATTATAATTAATGTCATCATAATGGATGTCCAATGTACTATATAAGTCATCCAATTTATAATCTAATCTTGTAATCTCCCCACCCTATAATGATCTCCTCCTCGAACATGCCAACATCCTGACTAACCCTAGGTATACCAGAAGGCCCTACCTAGTTTAGATCAACTTGTGTACCTATTATACCTATTATGCTAGAGTCCAAAACCATCATGGCTAGGCCATCATTACTTCCATCATCCCCCTACCATCTCCTCCATCATCATCATCATTACCCTCCTCTCCTACACTTCTCTATTAGGTACTCCTACTACCATTGGAATTCTCAGCCTCCATCTCATATACATCCATAGGCCTTTTCCTACATGATTGAACTAGAATGGTAATACTCAAAGGACATACTTGTACGCATAAGTTAATGTACTTAGGTTTCACTCCAACATCTACCACCCCCTATATATGACCAAGTTATCTATGAAACACTAAAGTAACTAGAAATGGTCACACTCCTTTGAATGACATGAGTGTCTTAGTTGATCTCTCTAGTCACATGGGCAAACCACCTAGGCCCCTCTGGCACATCTTATGTCATACCAAAATGCTAAAGTACCTAGTCATGTTCATACCCCTCTATACTATGAGATTGCCTACCATTAATAAATCACCTTGATGTCATATATGTCATATACAAACCATATTTAAACCAATGAAATTAATATATAATGTACAATAGGGTTATCCAAAACAAGGTCCCCTTTGTCTAACATGTCTTGAATAATGTTTTTTAGGGTTTTGCAATTATCTGTGTCATGACCCTTGACACGATGATAGTTACAAAAGTCATTTTCCCTATACCATGCAGGGATAACTCATGAGGGGTCAAATTGGATAGGTGGTTGGATTTGAGGGAGGTTGAGGACTCCTTGCTTCACTAATTTATCCAATATAAAAGCATATGATTCTCTTATTGGAGTCTATCATCGCTGTTCATACTATTGTTGGAATTGTCTAGTGATGTTTTTAAAAGAGCTCAATGAGCTTAGGTTGAGGTAGTGAGAAGGAGAGTTGGTTGATCAAACCTCTCCAATGGGTGATGAAGTCTACTATTGACTCATCCTAAAATTGTCTAATGGAATAAAGGTTTGTAATGGAGACCTTTTTGGTAATATTAATTGAGAAATGATCGAGGAATAACTAAGTGAGTTAAATGAAGGTGAAGAGAGAATGACTGGTAATGGAGCTATAATAGTCAAGGGTGGTGCCAAAAATTGACATAGGGAATGTGCGAAGCAATAATGCATCATCGTGCCCTATAAGGTAGTAAGTGTGTCTAAACACTCACATATGTTGTTGTGGGTCCTCTTTACTCTAAAAGTGAGTAAATTTTGGGAGTTTCCACTAGCTAGGGTATGTTCAAATAGGAACTGAAGGGTGGATAGGTTTGTTGCAGATTTGTTCATATGAAGGAACACTCCTTGAACGTAAAATAGATGTCTCAAGGTTAGACATCTTATCCATCAACATCTTAATTAGATCAGCAGGTGGATTGGCATGAGGATCACCCCCTAAGTTATAGGGTACCTAGAAGGCATTGGAAGGGGCGTATGATGTACTTGGTTGCATTTGTGTAGGTGAAACATATTGATAGTTCATCATAGGGGCTAATGTCGAGGCCAAGGGGGCTTATGCTGTGAATTTGGAGGGCACAAATTGACTAGATGCCACCAAGGGTGGTTGAATGGTGGTGACACTTGTTAAAGGATAAGTGGTTACTCTCATGTTTATAGGTGCAAGAGTGGATGGGATAGAGAGAATCAAGTTCTATAAAGTTGTCAAACTTGGTTGAATTATTTGCATTTGAGGGGGTACGAAAACCCCGATGGAGGTAGGGCAAGAAAGGATAGAAGGGGAGGCCAAATTTTGAACATTAGACATAGTTGGGTTACTGGTCGAGGTAGTGGCCTGAGTGACCATAGGTTGGGTAGTAGATACTATTGATATCATTGCCGCTTCAACCAAAGAAGTTGGCATCCCATAAATAGGGTTACCCAAAGGATCTTGCATTTGGCTTCTAGTGAGATAATGTTGGAGAGCCTTGACGTTGTGGTTAAGGAATCTCTCAAAATCTTTATCCCCTCTGGGAACAATAGGAGGTTGATCGGGGGTAGGTTGGATAGGAGTATGCTTAGTGTTTGAAGTATACTCCATTAGATGACTTGGCATGAAGGGTGAAGGTGGGAGTGGCTATTGACTCATGTGGTCAACAAGGAATTTGGCTTGATTGCGTGTCAGGACCATTCAAGGCAAAAGGGGTTCAGGTTCCAAAAATTATGTGTTTTAGTTTCAAAAAACTAGAATTTGTGTTGAACAGCAAGAAATTTGGGTTTTAAGCTTTCTATTTAGAGAAATTTTTATTTATTTATTTATTAACAGTGACCGATGTTGGTTGTTTAACTGATATCGGTTAGAAAATGTTACCAACTTCAGTCAGTTAACCAATGTCAATGAAGGTTTGGTTGTCGACATCGATGGAGAAACTGATGTCAATTTTTGTGTAATTTTAGAAACACAGAAGATTGATAGTTTTTGGAAGAAGAAGATATTCTGACTTGTTTTAGACTTCAAAATGGTACGACCTCACTAGCTCAAACACTCAGATAAAACTAGTAGAATAGATGATTAAGCAAGCAACCTCTAAAATGTTAGATTCCTAAGAATGAGTTTTAATGTCATGGTGGCTTATGCCTTAAGAGAATGTGTTGGGAGTTGGCCTTGTAGAACAGTTCCTAAAGAGGAAGTCTATGGCTAGTATCAAGTTGTGTTATGGTGCTCAAAGATATCTGTGTTAGGGTAAGTATGTGTCCTGGTGCTAGGGCTTGCTCCCTTCACTTCACGAACCCAAAGTTGAGCTGGGCCGCTTAGCCAGAATATACCTTCCCTATAGTTTATACTCTGCTAGAGAATAGAGTGGGTCCTCCTCTTGGTGGTGAAATCCAAGTAGGATCATCAGGTGGGGTAATGTATTTGTTAGGTGATGAAATCCTAGATGAGCCTTGTCTCAAGTAAGTTTATGTGTTTGATTTGAAGTGATTGTGGTTTGGTTGTGTCACATTCGTGCACTATGATTCATTCATAATGCTTTAAATACTAAGTGGGCTAAGTGTGCATCCAAGCAAGAATGAAATGTAGTAGTTTTTAACCCAAATCAAAATATGTTATTCAAATGCAAACAAATGGAGAAGAGGTAAAGAGTATGAGTTTTTCACTACTTTATGATGCATGCAAGAAGTAACAAGAAGAAAAAGAGATGTTCTTAATAACCTCTGCTAATGATTTCCTTTTGAAACAAAAAGATAGAAGAGGTAAAAAGGAAGAAATAATTAATTAACTTTATGTAAAAAAATAGAAAGTAAGGGAGGCTAAGTTTTTTATTTCTCAAGAAATAAAGGCAATGAAGAGGGGATGCAAGAAGTGAATATTTTTCTAATGCATCTACATGAAAATTTGATTTTTAAAAGAAGAAGAATGAACCTAAGGAAAACTCCATGGGTCCCACCGGGCCTGCGAAAATGTTTCTCTAGATTTTCACCAATTACATTCAAATGAGAAAGAAACTAAGGTTAAGAGGTTATGGGTTTGATGCTACTTGGATTTAGTGTGCACCATATCCAAGCCTTGTGGGAGGTCCTCTTTGGTTGTGGAGGAAACACCTACAATAAGAATGAAGCTTAAACAAGAAAGATGTTAGAAGTGGATATGGTGGACTGCCAAGCTACGTGCTCGGTCTTGAAAGCATGAAGCTCCTTAAGGGATGATAGTCTACTGTTTAAAGATAAAAGTATTGTAAAGGAAGAAATGATAAATGACTAAAGAAATATAAAAGTAGATGGTGTGTACCCATTCCCTGTAGTCTGTGTATCTCAGAATGCTATAGAAGGCTAGCTGAAGGTTTTGTCTAGTCTAGATGGGCTATTTGGATGGATTTTTGGTTTGTTGGTTCAAAACATAGTCACTGACATCGGTGGGTCTACCGAGGTCAGTTTGGTAAATGGTGCCAACATCAGTTGGGTTGCCGATGATAGTCGGGGTTGTCAGCCTTGGATGGCTTTTAGAGTATTTTTGAGATAGATAGAGGGGTTTTTGGAAGTTCAGAGGTTAGTGTAGGGTTGTGGGAAGGTGAATGAGGTCTGAGGAAGGGTATAGGTAGAGGATTGGTGTGAAAAGGGGGTGAGAATAAGGGGAAGGCCTTTTAGCCCCTCCATGGAAGAAGTTGGGGCTCTTGACAGTATTTAGAAATATCAATGAAAACTAATTGATAATATATTCTAAAACACTAAAATGAAAACCAAAGTACTTAACTTTATAGGGTGACAAACCAGAGGTGTCAAAATAGTAATTCCCATTGTGGTTGATGTGATTGGTGTTGTGAGCCAATGAAGTGAACTCAGATTGCTTCAATTTAGTAGCTTGAGGTCCTTGTATAATCTTTCAATCTAGTCTCTGGAATGATTTATGTAGAGCTTCGGTAGTCGAGAGAATGATAGTCAAGTTTTGGCGTTTGAAATCTCAGAGTGTGCTTGCGAATGTGTGAAAAGGTGGGGGTAGCTCAATGTTAGAGCTTGGCTTATGTAACTGACGTCGGTGATCTTGTCGGCATCGACATATAACTGCTAATGTTAGCCACAGTTTGATTGACATTGGTGGAGAGAGAATAGGTAAAAGGGCTATTTTTAGCTCTTTGCCCATTTCTCCACCCGCCAAGTGTCTTTTCCATTGGAGAATGGTCAAAACAAGGGCTTATGAGGCATGGGAGTTGGCTATGGAGTTAAGATGGAGTGAGAATAGGTCATGGGTAGTTAGGATTTGGAAGACCTAGTCTTAGGTTGACTCATAGGCTTAGAAACGGTCTTAGGGTGAGGTGTCTAGATGAGGTGTCCAAGGTGAGGTAATTAATTTAAAATAAGTAGTTTTTAAATTAATAAGGTGTGCAAGTCTGGGTTAAGAGTGTTAGTGTTTAGATGGGGACCAAGGGGGGTTGACACGATATTGGTGTCTAAAGTTAGGGACTGGTGTAAGGATTTGGACAAGCTTGTAAGTGTATTAGCTGGTTGTATGTAGAGAATAGGGAAGATTGCTTGAATAGTATTGCTTGTATTCTTACTTGATTAGTTATTATTACCAGCCCTTTCTAAATGATATTTGAATGAGATTTTATAGGGATCTATTAGTCATGGGTTGAATTTTCTCACATTAAGCTAATGACGAAAAGGATGGGGAATCAAATGAAACTAACTATTGGGGATAAAAATGCACTTGAGTAGGAGCACTAAAAGTGAATAAGAGTGGCACCAATGCTATAGTCCATGTGTGGTGATATTGTCCCAAGATAACAAGGTCAGGGGGGATGGATTATTCATGAAAAGAGCAATTTGGTTGATCTAGGATTATGTCTAGAAGGCTATGGATGACTAAGAATTCGTGAAAAGAGGTTTATGAGGGTCATGAGAGAAAGCAAGAATGACCTATGGTTTGGGTGTCATTATCCACACTCAAGTTACCACTTTTTCACATTTTATATGACTAAAATATACATGATGCATAATATCATAAGCTATAATAAAAATTATAATAATATAGACTCTCAATTCAATGTAATACTTGTAATTCTCTAAGATAAAAACTAGTGAAATACCCAAACATATGCCTAAATATAATTAGTAATAAACAAAGAAAAATGATTTATTATGTATTTAAAAAAATGTGCATCTCTAAATAAGCATAAATATAATTCATAAAACATAAACAGGTAACAACAAACACCATATCATATACATTGCAAAGTAGTAAATAAAAGAGCATACATGAGCGTTAATATCAATAATTATAAACATCCATAATTCTAAAAAACACTAAAAATGAGATAAACATGAACATAAGTAAGGTATCATATATATCATAGGAATATTTGTACATGTACAACAACCTCAAAGGACCCAAAAATGAATGTCAATGTATCTCAAATGTCATAAACATTGAGGATATAAAAATATCATAATGGTGTGATAAAACATTAAAAATATGTTAATACAACAAGTACAATATGCCAATGTGCCAAAATTCCAAGATGTTAATGATCAACATTAGATCTATGTATCCATGGGACTTGTCACTAGAGGTGGCTCTAGTGGTCCTAGTGGTATTAGTACTGGTGGCCATAGCTAATGAATATACTACCCTAAATCCCTCATCACATGTGTACTAGTCCTTAATCAACCTAATATACTACTTACTCTTTGAGCATCCCATACCTCAAAAGTGGAAACTTATTAGTCCCTAGGAATAGTAGTATCATAAGCCCTATGGTAGTATGGGTCCTCATCCTTAGCCTAAAGGCTTTCAAGTATCATTTGAAAAAACCATGCCTACTTACTATCTCTCTAAGACTCATCAAACTCTTTTGATAGCCTCAAAACATATAATAGTGCCTAAACACCTTAGCAATGATCAACTGATCTATCTCTATAATAATATAGGCTTGTATCTAAACCATCCTAGCCATCTCAACCTTTATCTGGGTATTATAATAATTATAATTAATGTCATCATAATGGATGTCCAATGTACTATATAAGTCATCCAATTTATAATCTAATCTTGTAATCTCCCCACCCTATAATGATCTCCTCCTCGAACATGCCAACATCCTGACTAACCCTAGGTATACCAGAAGGCCCTACCTAGTTTAGATCAACTTGTGTACCTATTATACCTATTATGCTAGAGTCCAAAACCATCATGGCTAGGCCATCATTACTTCCATCATCCCCCTACCATCTCCTCCATCATCATCATCATTACCCTCCTCTCCTACACTTCTCTATTAGGTACTCCTACTACCATTGGAATTCTCAGCCTCCATCTCATATACATCCATAGGCCTTTTCCTACATGATTGAACTAGAATGGTAATACTCAAAGGACATACTTGTACGCATAAGTTAATGTACTTAGGTTTCACTCCAACATCTACCACCCCCTATATATGACCAAGTTATCTATGAAACACTAAAGTAACTAGAAATGGTCACACTCCTTTGAATGACATGAGTGTCTTAGTTGATCTCTCTAGTCACATGGGCAAACCACCTAGGCCCCTCTGGCACATCTTATGTCATACCAAAATGCTAAAGTACCTAGTCATGTTCATACCCCTCTATACTATGAGATTGCCTACCATTAATAAATCACCTTGATGTCATATATGTCATATACAAACCATATTTAAACCAATGAAATTAATATATAATGTACAATAGGGTTATCCAAAACAAGGTCCCCTTTGTCTAACATGTCTTGAATAATGTTTTTTAGGGTTTTGCAATTATCTGTGTCATGACCCTTGACACGATGATAGTTACAAAAGTCATTTTCCCTATACCATGCAGGGATAACTCATGAGGGGTCAAATTGGATAGGTGGTTGGATTTGAGGGAGGTTGAGGACTCCTTGCTTCACTAATTTATCCAATATAAAAGCATATGATTCTCTTATTGGAGTCTATCATCGCTGTTCATACTATTGTTGGAATTGTCTAGTGATGTTTTTAAAAGAGCTCAATGAGCTTAGGTTGAGGTAGTGAGAAGGAGAGTTGGTTGATCAAACCTCTCCAATGGGTGATGAAGTCTACTATTGACTCATCCTAAAATTGTCTAATGGAATAAAGGTTTGTAATGGAGACCTTTTTGGTAATATTAATTGAGAAATGATCGAGGAATAACTAAGTGAGTTAAATGAAGGTGAAGAGAGAATGACTGGTAATGGAGCTATAATAGTCAAGGGTGGTGCCAAAAATTGACATAGGGAATGTGCGAAGCAATAATGCATCATCGTGCCCTATAAGGTAGTAAGTGTGTCTAAACACTCACATATGTTGTTGTGGGTCCTCTTTACTCTAAAAGTGAGTAAATTTTGGGAGTTTCCACTAGCTAGGGTATGTTCAAATAGGAACTGAAGGGTGGATAGGTTTGTTGCAGATTTGTTCATATGAAGGAACACTCCTTGAACGTAAAATAGATGTCTCAAGGTTAGACATCTTATCCATCAACATCTTAATTAGATCAGCAGGTGGATTGGCATGAGGATCACCCCCTAAGTTATAGGGTACCTAGAAGGCATTGGAAGGGGCGTATGATGTACTTGGTTGCATTTGTGTAGGTGAAACATATTGATAGTTCATCATAGGGGCTAATGTCGAGGCCAAGGGGGCTTATGCTGTGAATTTGGAGGGCACAAATTGACTAGATGCCACCAAGGGTGGTTGAATGGTGGTGACACTTGTTAAAGGATAAGTGGTTACTCTCATGTTTATAGGTGCAAGAGTGGATGGGATAGAGAGAATCAAGTTTTATAAAGTTGTCAAACTTGGTTGAATTATTTGCATTTGAGGGGGTACGAAAACCCCGATGGAGGTAGGGCAAGAAAGGATAGAAGGGGAGGCCAAATTTTGAACATTAGACATAGTTGGGTTACTGGTCGAGGTAGTGGCCTGAGTGACCATAGGTTGGGTAGTAGATACTATTGATATCATTGCCGCTTCAACCAAAGAAGTTGGCATCCCATAAATAGGGTTACCCAAAGGATCTTGCATTTGGCTTCTAGTGAAATAATGTTGGAGAGCCTTGACGTTGTGGTTAAGGAATCTCTCAAAATCTTTATCCCCTCTGGGAACAATAGGAGGTTGATCGGGGGTAGGTTGGATAGGAGTATGCTTAGTGTTTGAAGTATACTCCATTAGATGACTTGGCATGAAGGGTGAAGGTGGGAGTGGCTATTGACTCATGTGGTCAACAAGGAATTTGGCTTGATTGCGTGTCAGGACCATTCAAGGCAAAAGGGGTTCAGGTTCCAAAAATTATGTGTTTTAGTTTCAAAAAACTAGAATTTGTGTTGAACAGCAAGAAATTTGGGTTTTAAGCTTTCTATTTAGAGAAATTTTTATTTATTTATTTATTAACAGTGATCGATGTTGGTTGTTTAACTGATATCGGTTAGAAAATGTTACCAACTTCAGTCAGTTAACCAATGTCAATGAAGGTTTGGTTGTCGACGTCGATGGAGAAACTGATGTCAATTTTTGTGTAATTTTAGAAACACAGAAGATTGATATTTTTTGGAAGAAGAAGATATTCTGACTTGTTTTAGACTTCAAAATGGTACGACCTCACTAGCTCAAACACTCAGATAAAACTAGTAGAATAGATGATTAAGCAAGCAACCTCTAAAATGTTAGATTCCTAGGAATGAGTTTTAATGTCATGGTGGCTTATGCCTTAAGAGAATGTGTTGGGAGTTGGCCTTGTAGAACAGTTCCTAAAGAGGAAGTCTATGGCTAGTATCAAGTTGTGTTATGGTGCTCAAAGATATCTGTGTTAGGGTAAGTATGTGTCCTGGTGCTAGGGCTTGCTCCCTTCACTTCACGAACCCAAAGTTGAGCTGGGCCGCTTAGCCAGAATATACCTTCCCTATAGTTTATACTCTGCTAGAGAATAGAGTGGGTCCTCCTCTTGGTGGTGAAATCCAAGTAGGATCATCAGGTGGGGTAATGTATTTGTTAGGTGATGAAATCCTAGATGAGCCTTGTCTCAAGTAAGTTTATGTGTTTGATTTGAAGTGATTGTGGTTTGGTTGTGTCACATTTGTGCACTATGATTCATTCATAATGCTTTAATTACTAAGTGGGCTAAGTGTGCATCCAAGCAAGAATGAAATGTAGTAGTTTTTAACCCAAATCAAAATATGTTATTCAAATGCAAACAAATGGAGAAGAGGTAAAGAGTATGAGTTTTTCACTACTTTATGATGCATGCAAGAAGTAACAAGAAGAAAAAGAGATGTTCTTAATAACCTCTGCTAATGATTTCCTTTTGAAACAAAAAGATAGAAGAGGTAAAAAGGAAGAAATAATTAATTAACTTTATGTAAAAAAATAGAAAGTAAGGGAGGCTAAGTTTTTTATTTCTCAAGAAATAAAGGCAATGAAGAGGGGATGCAAGAAGTGAATATTTTTCTAATGCATCTACATGAAAATTTGATTTTTAAAAGAAGAAGAATGAACCCAAGGAAAACTCCATGGGTCCCACCGGGCCTGCCAAAATGTTTCTCTAGATTTTCACCAATTACATTCAAATGAGAAAGAAACTAAGGTTAAGAGGTTATGGGTTTGATGCTACTTGGATTTAGTGTGCACCATATCCAAGCCTTGTGGGAGGTCCTCTTTGGTTGTGGAGGAAAGACCTACAATAAGAATGAAGCTTAAACAAGAAAGATGTTAGAAGTGGATATGGTGGACTGCCAAGCTACGTGCTCGGTCTTGAAAGCATGAAGCTCCTTAAGGGATGACAGTCTACTGTTTAAAGATAAAAGTATTGTAAAGGAAGAAATGATAAATGACTAAAGAAATATAAAAGTAGATGGTGTGTACCCATTCCCTGTAGTCTGTGTATCTCAGAATGCTATAGATGGCTTTTAGAGTATTTTTGAGATAGATAGAGGGGTTTTTGGAAGTTCAGAGGTTGGTGTAGGGTTGTGGGAAGGTGAATGAGGTCTGAGGAAGGGTATAGGTAGAGGATTGGTGTGAAAAGGGGGTGAGAATAAGGGGAAGGCCTTTTAGCCCCTCCATGGAAGAAGTTGGGGCTCTTGACGGTATTTAGAAATATCAATGAAAACTAATTGATAATATATTCTAAAACACTAAAATGAAAACCAAAGTACTTAACTTTATAGGGTGACGAACCAGAGGTGTCAAAATAGTAATTCCCATTGTGGTTGATGTGATTGGTGTTGTGAGCCAATGAAGTGAACTCAGATTGCTTCAATTTAGTAGCTTGAGGTCCTTGTATAATCTTTCAATCTAGTCTCTGGAATGATTTATGTAGAGCTTCGGTAGTCGAGAGAATGATAGTCAAGTTTTGGCGTTTGAAATCTCAGAGTGTGCTTGCGAATGTGTGAAAAGGTGGGGGTAGCTCAATGTTAGAGCTTGGCTTATGTAACTGACGTCGGTGATCCTGTCGGCATCGACATATAACTGCTAATGTTAGCCACAGTTTGATTGACATTGGTGGAGAGAGAATAGGTAAAAGGGCTATTTTTAGCTCTTTGCCCATTTCTCCACCCGCCAAGTGTCTTTTCCATTGGAGAATGGTCAAAACAAGGGCTTATGAGGCATGGGAGTTGGCTATGGAGTTAAGATGGAGTGAGAATAGGTCATGGGTAGTTAGGATTTGGAAGACCTAGTCTTAGGTTGTCTCATAGGCTTAGAAACGGTCTTAGGGTGAGGTGTCTAGATGAGGTGTCCAAGGTGAGGTAATTAATTTAAAATAAGTAGTTTTTAAATTAATAAGGTGTGCAAGTCTGGGTTAAGAGTGTTAGTGTTTAGATGGGGACCAAGGGGGGTTGACACGATATTGGTGTCTAAAGTTAGGGACTGGTGTAAGGATTTGGACAAGCTTGTAAGTGTATTAGCTGGTTGTATGTAGAGAATAGGGAAGATTGCTTGAATAGTATTGCTTGTATTCTTACTTGATTAGTTATTATTACCAGCCCTTTCTAAATGATATTTGAATGAGATTTTATAGGGATCTATTAGTCATGGGTTGAATTTTCTCACATTAAGCTAATGACGAAAAGGATGGGGAATCAAATGAAACTAACTATTGGGGATAAAAATGCACTTGAGTAGGAGCACTAAAAGTGAATAAGAGTGGCACCAATGCTATAGTCCATGTGTGGTGATATTGTCCCAAGATAACAAGGTCAGGGGGGATGGATTATTCGTGAAAAGAGCAATTTGGTTGATTTAGGATTATGTCTAGAAGGCTATGGATGACTAAGAATTCGTGAAAAGAGGTTTATGAGGGTCATGAGAGAAAGCAAGAATGACCTATGGTTTGGGTGTCATTATCCACACTCAAGTTACCACTTTTTCACATTTTATATGACTAAAATATACATGATGCATAATATCATAAGCTATAATAAAAATTATAATAATATAGACTCTCAATTCAATGTAATACTTGTAATTCTCTAAGATAAAAACTAGTGAAATACCCAAACATATGCCTAAATATAATTAGTAATAAACAAAGAAAAATGATTTATTATGTATTTAAAAAAATGTGCATCTCTAAATAAGCATAAATATAATTCATAAAACATAAACAGGTAACAACAAACACCATATCATATACATTGCAAAGTAGTAAATAAAAGAGCATACATGAGCGTTAATATCAATAATTATAAACATCCATAATTCTAAAAAACACTAAAAATGAGATAAACATGAACATAAGTAAGGTATCATATATATCATAGGAATATTTGTACATGTACAACAACCTCAAAGGACCCAAAAATGAATGTCAATGTATCTCAAATGTCATAAACATTGAGGATATAAAAATATCATAATGGTGTGATAAAACATTAAAAATATGTTAATACAACAAGTACAATATGCCAATGTGCCAAAATTCCAAGATGTTAATGATCAACATTAGATCTATGTATCCATGGGACTTGTCACTAGAGGTGGCTCTAGTGGTCCTAGTGGTATTAGTACTGGTGGCCATAGCTAATGAATATACTACCCTAAATCCCTCATCACATGTGTACTAGTCCTTAATCAACCTAATATACTACTTACTCTTTGAGCATCCCATACCTCAAAAGTGGAAACTTATTAGTCCCTAGGAATAGTAGTATCATAAGCCCTATGGTAGTATGGGTCCTCATCCTTAGCCTAAAGGCTTTCAAGTATCATTTGAAAAAACCATGCCTACTTACTATCTCTCTAAGACTCATCAAACTCTTTTGATAGCCTCAAAACATATAATAGTGCCTAAACACCTTAGCAATGATCAACTGATCTATCTCTATAATAATATAGGCTTGTATCTAAACCATCCTAGCCATCTCAACCTTTATCTGGGTATTAAACTAATTATAATTAATGTCATCATAATGGATGTCCAATGTACTATATAAGTCATCCAATTTATAATCTAATCTTGTAATCTCCCCACCCTATAATGATCTCCTCCTCGAACATGCCAACATCCTGACTAACCCTAGGTATACCAGAAGGCCCTACCTAGTTTAGATCAACTTGTGTACCTATTATACCTATTATGCTAGAGTCCAAAACCATCATGGCTAGGCCATCATTACTTCCATCATCCCCCTACCATCTCCTCCATCATCATCATCATTACCCTCCTCTCCTACACTTCTCTATTAGGTACTCCTACTACCATTGGAATTCTCAGCCTCCATCTCATATACATCCATAGGCCTTTTCCTACATGATTGAACTAGAATGGTAATACTCAAAGGACATACTTGTACGCATAAGTTAATGTACTTAGGTTTCACTCCAACATCTACCACCCCCTATATATGACCATGTTATCTATGAAACACTAAAGTAACTAGAAATGGTCATACTCCTTTGAATGACATGAGTGTCTTAGTTGATCTCTCTAGTCACATGGGCAAACCACCTAGGCCCCTCTGGCACATCTTATGTCATACCAAAATGCTAAAGTACCTAGTCATGTTCATACCCCTCTATACTATGAGATTGCCTACCATTAATAAATCACCTTGATGTCATATATGTCATATACAAACCATATTTAAACCAATGAAATTAATATATAATGTACAATCTCTATATGAAGAAAGTAAAAGTGAACTTGTCAAATATAGAGTGGTAGAAGTAAATCTCTCCCCTATGTCCTCATTTCCATACCCTAGTCTATGACCATCCATGTGATAATGGATCTTTAAGGTCTTATACCCATATCTAACCCATTGGTTACTCAATTTAACTATGCTCCATCCCCATACCATCAATAGAATGGATACCTGGATGTTGAATCCACCTCTATAAGCCATCATGTGTAGGTTAATGTATAATTGTGTTAGGATAGTAGGGCACCATGTAAATCATGTGGCCTCATACGTCATGTTTTTACAATGCCTCTTATGTCCATATGGAAATATTTTCCACTCTTTTTATAAAATAAGATGTCACTAACAATATCCATCAAGAAAATGACTTCCTTATCAATAAGTGTTGGTAGTGAAAGATCACCAAAATCCAAGTCATCAACACACACACACACACACACACACACACACACACACACACACACACACACACACACACACACACACACACACACACACACACACACACACACACACACACACACACACACACACACACACACACACACACACACACACACACACACACACACACACACACACGCACGCACACACGCACACACACACACGCACACGCATGCGCACACGCGCACGCACACACACACACACATGAATGTCTCAAGAATATCTATATCTACCTTCCCATGATACATTATAATGCCTTGGTATCTAATTGAATCATATATCATAACCTTTTGCTATGTTAGGTCTATATAGAAAATCTAATGTCCTCAAGCATGATGGTTATCTCTCTAGTGGGTAGATCAAATGTCAACATATCATTATTCAAACACTCTACCAATGCACTCAAATAATCTTGATCTATTTTGATAATTAACATCCATGCCATAACATGAAAATCCAATTCCTATAAATATTTTGTCATCTCAACTATCTACATCAATGTGGTGTGCAAGTAGTGGGAGCATTAATCCCGTCCCATCAAAACCATTAGTCACTCTTGCAATCATAGATAGATTGGCATCAACATATATGTATGATACTACCTAATCCTATTTATATCCTACAAATCTTATTTGCCTCTCTCTCCTAGAGGTTGGAATCATGTTGGGTCCTTAAACTAGTTATTTTTTGCTTCCAAGGTGAAGTCACAATTTTCCCAAATGACAAAGTCACCATTTTAGTGATTTTACACCTTTTTAGGTGAAATAATTGTTTTCATTTTCAAGAAAATGGTGACTTCAACTAAAAATAGTCAAAATAATGATTTCAATGATTTCCAAGATTTTTTGGTGAATCCACCATTTTTCAGAATGACAACTTCATACAAAGTCATCAATTTCCTTAGCGAAGCCACCATTTTGCCTAAAATGAAAATGGTGACTTTGCCCATTTTTATATATCTAATTCTAGCATTAAATGATCAATTAATATGTAAATGACAAAGTTGAAATTAATTATTGGTGTCCCATCATGTCATTTATGCATGTGGTCTAGCACATAATTAAAAATGTGTTGTCATGCTCCTCTACATGCTATTTCTCTTAGCTAGTTTGCATGAAAAACCAAAACTCAAAATTAAAATAAGATAGGGTGAAAATGATTTGTTTTTCACCCTAAGGGTGAGTATATATCTAGAAATTTGGATTTTTACCCCCTACAAGTGCTTAAGGTTTCTTCCACTCATTCTAAGAAGTGTATTTTTCACGTCCATTATCTATTTTGTGTTCTATTTGAGCCTACATACCTTATTTTTTAGCTATGTTGTAACCAAACCATCTTTTTGGGCCTATTTTGAGACCCATTTACCAACATTATTTGTCTACCTATACCACATGATTATGTCAATATACATCTTCACACTCACGTATAGGATAGAAACATGTTGATATTATTTGCTAGCTCATCAAAAATTCATTTTATAAGTTTTTCACATAAGATTCCCTTGCCAATTTGCTCTAATGTAAAACATTATTTTTTGATCGATCAACTATATATTTTACCTATTTGGGGAAAACTCATTTTAAATCCTATGATTTCAATGGGAAAATGATTATAACCACCTTTGGGAAAATAATTCCTTTTTTGACCAATTTAATAATTATAACCACTTTTGGACAAATCATTATTTTCTAACCCATCTTCCCTATAAGGGCACATGTATGTGGTATTAGTTATAAACACCTTTGGGTAAATCATTGTCTCACCATGTGGTACTAATTATAACTACCTTTAGCCAAATTAGTGTCTTTACCTTTTGCATTTGATTATAACTACCTTTGGGCAAATCAATGTCCCACTCTTCATTCCTAATTATAATCACCTTTGGACAAATCAGTGACTCAGCCACCATTACTAATTATAATTGTCTTTGGTCAAATTAATAGTCATATTTTTACCACTAGATCATGTCATTTTATTCACTTTGAGGGAACATTTGATGACTTTATTTTATTACCCACTCTCTTGAGGGGCCATCAAGGGATATTTGACTACCCTTTGGGACATGAACCTTTTATCTTAATGGATTTTACGTTCTTTGAAAATATGTTATTGTGCATATGTCTTGATATGCCTACATGGGTAAACTATAGACACTCAATTTTGTCCGCTTTCATGCCTAAATTGGTATTCAGATTAATTTCTAACAAATGACAGAGTTTAAGCCTAGAAATCACCTAAATTTCCCAAATTCATCTATGTAAGGGTTTTAATTATTTAGAAACATGGTGAGGCTTTATTATTTCGGGTATTATCATGTATTCACCAATAAACTAGTTTAGTTTCAACCCTAGTCAAATTTTAAAATAGAAATTTGACATTCTTGGCCTATCAAGGTATTAGTGTAAAACATTTGAAAACAATTTCTAAAATCCAAAAAATACTTTCAAATATTAATTATAAATAAAATTTCAATTAACTTGCCTACGTAAAAAATTTCAAGTTGAATTAGTGAATTTCATTTATTTAAAAATATTTTTTTGACACACTTGAAGTCAAGGTTAAAGGAGCTAATAAAGTGATTTATTAATTCCTAATTTTCCAAAAAGGTGAGTCACAACCCCATAAATATCTAAAGTGATTTGTCATGGATCATAAATATTTGAAAACAAGTTGTCAAAACTTCATGAATGCTTTAACCCAACCCAGGGTTAACTTAACCCAACCTAGGTTATTTTAGACTCAACCAAAGTTAGAAGTAAACCTAACCTCCCTAAGGTTAGATTTATTTCTATGACCTATAAATACCAATGCTCTCACTCTACCCAAACAAGATTTTGTGTGTAAGGTTATTCAGTAGGAATACCAATAAAAAGTAATCAAAGTAATGTTATAATGCCAATTTGATACCAAGTTTCACACCAAGCCAAGACAAGCACAACAAAGCCACAAGTGGCTATTGGATAAGTGTTACCAATATGTATAAGCATTGATTAAAGTATCTAATGACATATACCAAATAAGAACATCTATTATGCCAATAAGTGGATACTAATTTTGACAAGGGAGGTAATATTATTGTGGAAATTTCTATATTATTTGTAGTTTTATCCATTATGTTATGCTTTCCCTAGTTCTTAGGAAAGTTTCATTTCATTGTTATACACGTAATTTTACTTAATTCACTAATAAGGAACTAATCAACATTTATGTATTCTTTAGACTCCTAAGATACACTAACAATTCCTACCTAAGTTGGTGTGTCATAAGACCCCTAAAAAATATTAATCATACATATTTTGACATTGATAATAACATTCATTAAGCTCAAACCATAATAATAAAATCTTTTGTAAAAGTAAAAAAATGTAATTACTTATGGAGGGAAATACAAAATTTTCTATCCCTAATAATGTCCTTGAATTCGATTCCTTTATGATTCTATTATAAAGAGAGATGACTTGATAAAGTAATGAAATAAAATAATTCTAAAAAATATAAAGATATTAAAAATTATAAATGGATGACACACACACAAGATACACAATATTTCTACCTAGGAAAACCCTTTCAAGAAAAATTCTAACATAACAACTTCTTCCTTATTATATTAATTCAATAGTTAAAAATACAATAACATACTTCTAGGTTTTTGTTTATCCCCACACACATATGAGTATTTAAATTAATATCAATATGAAAGTGTCAAAGCAATATTAAAATACCATGGGTACTAATAAAAACATGTGCTAACAATACAACTTGTAACACTTCTCCATAAAACTATGGGTCATAAAACTACCCCTATAATTACTATAGGTAAAAATACCTATTGGTTCACTAAAATGTGCATCCATTTTTAAAATATTTTTTCTCAATAACTCCCACCCCTAAAACTTTGATTGTAAGGTTGTTGGCTCTTCAAACCCCCTCGCTAGGACTATACCACAAACCCCAACTATTTTACTTAGCTATACAATAAATAAGGGGAGTAAATCATGCAAATTATATAGTAAATATCCAAAAGTCTCCCATTATTGAAAAATTTGCATAAGGGATCATGACTAAAAACATTTAATTTCTAATTCAAACCATGTTATTTTACAAAAAATTGGATCATATAATGGATTAACCCTAATTAAGATAAATTGAATAGAATAAATAAGAATTTTTGAAATTTACATTTGATAAGTAGAATGAAAGTAAATAATTGAATTTTAAAATGTGAGAATTTTCAAATGAATTTAAAAATTACCTATATATATCTAATTATTAAGTATGTTGATTGATAGATGACTAATATAGAAATTTTAAAAAAAATTATAAGTGCCTAGAAATTATATCTAATAATGTTGAATAATATTAATGGTAGATAAGGATATAATCGACTCTCATAAGTATCCATGTTGTTTAATTATATATTTTTGTATTAAACTATAAATTATGGCATGATCACTTGAAACAATTGTATTTAAGTTTGTATGTGCATATTTAACCTACACAATTTTTCAAAAGATGTATAAATATAAAATGGGAAGTGTAATTGGGATGAACTAACCCCAATCACCCCCATGATGACTGAATGTTACCTATGTATCCAATACTCCGAAGAGATAAATTAAATTTCACATAGTTCTCCCAATTAGAGTGTTTTTATAATTTTGACCCTTTAACTATATGAACACATCAAGAATAAACTTGAATACTTGGTCATATTTTTCTTAAAGATGAAAAAAATTTGTGACCTAGTTGAGGACTACTTTTAATGGTCAAAATTAGAATTGGAAAAAATAGGGAACTTTTAATAAATGCACAATAGTGTAAATGTGCCTATGTATTGAATTTTCCAAGTGAAAGAATAATTTACTTGAGTGTGCCTTTATAGTAATCCAAAAGGGTAAAACATATAGTAAGAAACCTAAAAAAATGGAATACAAGATAAGGGAGGGTTTAATTTCAAAATTTGAATGTTAGAGTGCTTAAGACATAAATGACTTATGGGGACATGAACACCTCCCAATATTATCCCTATTGGATGTTGTTTTCCAATAGGGAAACTTATGGATCTTTGAATTTGGGTTCAAGCATACATATGTTTAAGGAATGTTTTTGCAATCATAACACTTTTATAGGTGAAAGGTTATGGTTTGGAATAAAACTAGGTCCTTATAAGTGATTATGATAAGATAAAATGGGAAAACAAGTATGGATTAAGTGAAAACATTAATTATAAGGGGCCAAAACTAATATGATCAAATATTTGTGACTATATTTATGTTACTACATTCCTCCCCAACCCACCTCATTTAAGTTTAGAAATGAAATTTATAGATTAAAGAAAAGATATAACTTATTGTGTAAAACACACTTTGTCTTTAAACTATTACTCCATTTGTGTAAGGCATCGTAGTCTTTAGAAAACCCTAAAAAACACATGAAGTAGTTACTTTGTTCTTTTGAAAATTGAAATTTGAAAAATCTTGAATTTGAAATTTGAAATATATTGGAATTATTAAATTTGAAAATGCCTGATTTTGAAATTTAGAAATGTTTGAATTTGAAATTTGTTTAACTTGAAATTTGAGATCAAGGGAGTAATACACCCTATATGTGTGAAACTAATGATTCTATTGTGAATTTTACTTGGAGATGATGCTTCCTTGAAGCATTGGAAAAATGGTACTTCCCATGAAGCATTTAGAGAAGTTTGGTTCCTTAGTTATGCTCCTATCATGGCATGGTCACTGGGTAAAGGAAATTAAACCATATAAGTCCATGTTAAATTTGTATATCTTGCATAACACTCATAAATACTAGTGAAATTCTTGTGTGATAGAAAAACATTGCGTTATCTACTAATCATTAGATAAATAACATATGAAAATGATGTAAAATAGATGTCTAATAATGCTCAGGTCCTAAATTTAAATTTTTAGAATATTTTTAATGTTTTTATATTTTGATAATATTATATTTTTTATATTTTTTAAATTCTGAAATAAGAACAAAAGAGACTAGGAAATAAATGGTATGCCCCTAACCTATTATATGTATCAGGGTAAGAATAAATGACTTATGACTTAGTTATCCCTCTTTGATGTTATATCACATTTCTCTATGATTAAATTAGGTTATTAGGTCAGCCTATGGAGTAACCATGGCCTAGGTAGACTATATATAGGAGGCAATATGTAGTTGTTTATCATCATATCAAATTATTCATTTCTTATTGCAAGCATTTAGTAGGGTTCCCCCTCGAAGTGGATGATCTATTATTCATATTTTTTCTATTTTTCCATATCATTGTGATATCTTGTTGTTATTCTACTTATTTGGGGAAGTAATATCATTACAAGTGGTATTAGAGCATCGATTTAGGCCATAATCTAGACAAAAATCGTACATCTTATTTTATATATATATATATATATATCTCAAATAGTTGAAAATTTATTTGTAAATTATTTATTATATGTGAGAAATCATTCTAGTAAGCTCTCATTCAATTTTTAGCTCAATTAGATCTATTTTTAAAAAGTTGTCACCATTTTAGGGTTTTTCATAAATTTTCTCTATAGTGCACAATTCAAGGAATTTTTTAGATTTATTTAAAAATTTTAAAATATTAAAAAAATATAGGTGGGTTATGTTATTTGTAGTTTCTGAGTTGAGGCTAAAATAAGTACAAAATTACTTAGTCAAAGATAGGTCAAAAGTGTCAATCAAGTTTGACATTATCAAGCCCTTTTATGGTAGGACTATAAACTAGGTGTCAAGGAAAGGGTGAAAAAACCCTAGGTAAAACTCCTCACAAGGAAGATATTGATTCAAAAGGGGGAGTTACTAGATCCTTTATACTAGGGTTCTCTAAGATAGATCACAAAGTGAGCCAACTTGACTACAATGTGTAAGGCATTCAAAGTGATATGTAAGGCATACAATCTAATATGAAATACATATAATTTATTTTGGAAAATATCATAATGGATTTATAAAATAATTAGTCAAATCATCCATTTATCACTATTGCATAACCCCACCAAGGTGGATATCCCAACTAACCTAATCCAAATCTAAGTACCTTACCATAATGAAACCTATTACCAAAGGTAGATATGCATAAATTTGATGGAAAGGATCCACTTAATTAGATCAACCAATTGGATAATTATTTTGATCTTCATTAGATTCCATGTGGATAGAAGGCTACCATGGCATCCTTGTATCTATAATCCAAATAATTCATTTTTTATTGATGGTTGTGTTCTCAAAATAAAGAGATGACTCTTAGTGTCACTTGGTCAATTTTTAAAAAGGAGAAGCGATTACACTATAACAATAGTGTGATAGAATTATCTCAGATAACTAAAAAAATTATGATAAACTAGTTTAATTAAGGATTATTTTCATAATTTTCAAAGCCTATCTTTATGTGTGGACAAAATTTATGGTGAGAACCTGAATGAACTTTTTTTAGGAGGCCTCAAGGACCACATTCAACATGATTTACACATGTTTAATCCATTTATGGTTTCTAATTATATTATCATGACACATAGGGCTAAGGAAAAATTCATATCCAATAAGAAGTAGCTATTGACTCAGTTTAGAGATTTCATAATATCGATACCATCATTTCCTCCACCTATCAAATTGACCCCTCAATAAATTGAAGAGAAGCATGTAAAAGGATTATGCTTTGGTTGTGACAACAAGTGGAAGAAAAGACATAGATGTGTTGAGAAAAAGTTATTACACATTAAGGGATCCAATGAATATGATAAAGATGATGATGCCTCCAATTATGATGAGAAATAAATAGAGGAGGTACCTAAAGATTTCAAACCTACAATCTCTTTTCATGCAATTTAGGGTATTATCACTCCTTAAACACTTAAGGTGTTGGGTTTCCTCAAGAAAAGAAGGTGACAATGCTGATTAAATTAGGTAACACACATAATTTCATCAACCATATGTTAGCCACTTGATTGAATTATTTTATTTACCCAACACTAGAATTTTAGGTCATAATTGCAGATGATGGCACAATCAATTATTTATGGAAATGCCATAGTATTGATATTTCTACAACTGAGTATAATTGTTATGATCCACACTTATAATAGTTGGAAATAATTTATAATATAATGTAGATCAACACAACATAATATATACTAGTGGACCAAGATTTCCAAATATGAAATATATTTAGAAATAGAATAATAAACCTTAAGGTAGGGCAACACCATACAATACTCCTTCAGGAAGGAATAACTCCACAATGTCTCTTCAAGGGGACAACCTCCAATATCCTCTTCTAATAAAAGACTAAATGATTACTTGATTATTTACAATGATAATAATATTCTTTATATGTACCTCTATCTAATTAACAATGGATGGGTAACCTCTTAATCCCAATGTAGGCCAACCATTTCCCAATACACTAATTCAACAAGTTACTCCATTAAATTAATATATTAGAACTATATAACTAACTAATAAAGATGTGTGCTACATGTTGGCATCTCCATCAACCCATATACATTAATATATCATATCCATAAATACATAGCTTTACTTCCCTCCTTTACATGTTTCATCCTTGAAACATAGGAAAAAACTAAATAATGAGTGTGCTTCAAATCATTGCACACTTATCTCGAATCTCAATCATATAGCTAGCCATATGTGATCTTGGTAGGTGATATCTCTTCAATCTTTTTTCAAAATTCCATTATTCTCCTCTAATTCCATTCATGATCATAATTATACTACTTTGATTTCCATTCATAATTATTCCTCTTGTGATTCCATGTACCATATTCTGTTTCACTACTTTGATTCCATCCATGACCATAGTAGGTATTCTTTGGCTTCCATGCATAGCCACATTTATTATAATGTTGATTTCTTATATATCCAAAGTGATTTTTATTATGACACTACCTCACATAGATCCATGGCCATTTATTCTCATGTTGATGTGGGTGTCTATACACCTCAACTTTTTCTAGTACTTTGACCTTATCAACCGTTTCTTATACCTCTTCAACCTTTTGCTTTGGTGGTTCCTTTTTATCTTGAGTAGATGAAGTGTTTTGATTTTATTTTATTATTTCTTTGTCTATATCTTCATATATATCTTTCACATTATCTTCATCATCTATTTTAATCTCATCCTCATGATCTACCTTGATTTTTATTGGTGTCTTTCCCACTATGATATCCTGTAAAGTGACCTTATTTTTCCTATACCAAAACTTCATGAAATTTTTCTAAACATTAATATTTATTGTTCCCAAAGTATCTAACCATCTATATCCAAGAACCATATCAATGTCATCCATATTGAAAGCATAAAAATCTGAACATAAAACATATTTTTCCACAATGAGCTTAAAATATTAAAGCAGTTGAATATTATTACCATCTACTTGAACCTCATTGATATTCTTTGCTTGAACATTTAAAATCTTGGCTACATTCATGTTTATGAATTTATATTTGATATTAGGGTTTATGGACACAATAACCTTCTTATTTTTAATGCATCCATGAAATTGAAAAATTGACTTGGAGTTTTTTAGAGCCAAATTATTTGAAACTTATCATCCAATTCTTATTCTTCTTCACTTACATGTTCTTCATCATTGTTATTATTTTATCCTATTGATTTTTATTATTTATTATCTTCATTCTCTTCTTCATTACCATCATTTTTTTATTCCTCTTCTTTATCCTTTTTTTCTTTTATATCCCATTGATCTAGAAGGACCTATTTCATTTTTTCCTATCAAGAATAATTTTGTATGAAGGTCAACTGATTAAACAAATGTTGTGCAAGCCAAAATAAATAAAGAGATAATTGTGTTTGCAAATTTTTTTTTTAGTATTATTTTCCTTAAAAAGGATCCACCATTATCTATCATAAATATCATCTTCCCTTGAAAATACTTGCAACTTCATGATCCATAAAAAACTAGGGTTCATGAAACCCTAATATGTCAAAAACTCATTCAAAAATGATAAAAATAGTCCTAAATTTTTATTGTAGCTTTGCCTTATGATATTGGAACTCCAGTAAAAATTTTGTGAAAAATTTCCACAAATTTTGGTTTTTAGAGTGAATATATTAAAAACCCTAGAATTACAATAAATCACTCCAAACATATCAAAAAAATATGAAATTTTGTTTGTATCTTTCTTGTATTATGTTAAAACATCAAGAAAAAATTAACCAAAAAATTACTTATATTTTGAAAGATATGATGAAATGAGTATAAAACCTAAAATATGAATAACTCCCTCATAATTGATAAAAAAGGCTCAATTTTTTTTAGACTTTATTGAAATATTATTCATATTCAATAAAAAAATTGTGAAAAAATTAGAAATGGATTGAAAGATATTGATGATTCCAAAAACTTAGGGTTTTGTTCCACACAAATTTCCTAAATCGAAGCTCTATCTATTATGTTTTCTATTACCATGGGTGGTGCAAACATTATTTTGGTAGTCAAATGGATCATAACCTTAGGTAAAATTGAGATGAAATTTTAAGAACTATTTATGTACTTTCATTTTGAAGGTATAAAAATTGAAATACAAGGATTACAGTTAAAATCTCCATAATTTATTTAGTTCACATCAAATGACAAAAAATTGAAGAAAGGGTGCAAAAAGATTTATAGCATGATTATGTTCCATAGATCTCCACATCTTGATCTACAAATGATTCTTGATAACCACCCATCTATTTTTGAGGCCATTCTAAAAGGAATACCACTAAAAAGAGAACATGATAATGCCATTCAACTACTTATAGAGAGCCATCCACAAAATATCAAAAAAGATAGATATCCATATACATAAAAGAGTAAAATTGAAAATATGGTCCATAAGATGTTGGAGGTAGGGATCATCAGGCATAACTAGAGTGCATATTCATCACCAATGGTCATGGTGCATAAGAAGGATGACACATGGAGGATGTGCCAAGATTACATGGAAATCAAAAATTACACCATAAAATATAAGTTTCATATTCTAGTAATTTATGATTTACTTGATGAGTTGCATGGTACTATTTATATCAAGAAATTGGATCTTCATTCAGGGTGCCATCAAATTAGAATCAAGGATGAAGATTTTCATAAAACTATTTTTAGAACTCATGAGGGCCATTATGAGTTTTTGATAATGTTGTTTGGTCTTACAAATGGACCATCTACTTTTTAGAGCTTAAATAACACTTTTTTTGGCCTTTTTAGAGGAATTTTGTGTTGGTTTTATTTGATGACATATTGATTTACAATAAGACATGGGAAGAACACTTGCAACATATGAAACATGTGTTTATAGTTTTGGAATAGCATCAACTTTATACAAAGCCATCCAAATTTAATTTTAAAGTATAGGAATTATAATACTTGGGTCACATTATATCCCATGAAGGTGTCAAATTTTATCCTCATAAGATCAAAGCTATGGTGGATTGTCTAATGACCAAAACTCTCAAAAACCTCTGAGGGTTCCTATGACTAATATGTTACTACCAAATATTTGTGAAGGGTTACGACAACATATCAAATCCACTCACTTAATTACTAAAGAAGGATGCCTTACACTAGAATGATGTAGCCATTATAATATTTGAGAAATTAAAAGAAACTATGTGCACCACCCTAGTTTTGGCTACTCCAGACTTCTCTAATATGTTCGT
The DNA here is from genome assembly GCA_037957365.1 of Torreya grandis. Classification (NCBI taxonomy): domain Eukaryota; kingdom Viridiplantae; phylum Streptophyta; class Pinopsida; order Cupressales; family Taxaceae; genus Torreya; species Torreya grandis. The sequence continues at coordinate 249,718 of JARHVA010005909.1, read as the reverse complement.
TATTGAATATGATGCTTCTAGATCAGGGTTAGAAGTAGTAATAATGTAAGAAGTAAGACCCCTTACATTAGAGATTCATCAATTAAAAGGTAAGAATATATAAAAATCTATGTATGAGAAAGAAATGATGGTTATTCTTCATGCAATAAAATAGTGGAAGCCCTATTTGATAGGTACACATTTTAAGGTGAAAACAGATCATGATAGTCTAGAGTAATTTTTGGAAAAAAGATAATCATTTGAGAAAAAAAAGTGGTAAACAAATATGTTGGGTTATGATTTTAAAGTCATATACAAGAAGGGTAAATATAATGTATTAGTATATGCACTATCTAAATGGGATACAACCATAAAAGCATTACTTTATGTAATGTCCATTTTGTAGGCAGATTATGTAGATTAAGCTAGGTTACAGTGGGGGTAAGACAAGGATACATAGGTTATGATTTAGAATATACATCAAGGTTATGTATCCTCATACAAATTTTAATGGAAAGGTAATTCCATATAGTATAATGATAGGTTATACTTGTGCATATATTTAGAGTTGAAGCATAAGATTCTTATATATTTACATGCATCTCTAATGGAGGGACACTATGGGTTATTGAAAACTTATCACATAATCAAGAAAGAAGTATTTTGGGAAGGAATAAAGGGATATGTACAAAATTTTGTGGTAGAATGCTTGATATGCCAACAGAACAAAAGTGAGATAGTTAAGACCCTAGGTATGTTACAACCTTTAGCAATTAATAGTCAAAGGTGGGAGGAGGTTTCCATATATTTCATCATAGGGTTGCCTTGTTCTAAAGGTGCCCATTTTTTTCTTTCTCACACCCATTTATAGAATGTACATTAGTGGTTATTTTTATAGAGGAAGTTATAAAATTACATGGAATGCCAAAAATAATTGTAATAGATTGTGATCCTATTTTCACTAGTAATTTTTAGACTAAACTATTTTTCTATTTGAGTACTCAGCTAGCTCATAACTCATATTACCACACCCAATTTTATGTAAAAAAATAAGTGGTTAATTTTTTTTTATATGGGTATCTCTATTATTTTGTATCATATAATCAAGAACATTGGGTTAAATGGATACCACTTACATAATGGTGGTATAACACATATTTCCATACATCTTTTAAAATTTCCCCATGTCTAGCACTATATGTTTACCATCCAAATTTCATGACGTATTCCTTAAGTGTGAAAACCAAGGTTTGAGATGTGAAGGATCACATTAAGCATCAACAATAGGTTTTGGCTAGTTTGAGAGAGAATTTGGCACTGACACAAAATAGGATGAAGAAGCAAGCAAATCTACACTGTAGTGAGTGACATTTTGATGTGGGTGACTGAGTCTTTATAATTTTGCATCCTTATAATTAGATGTCCTTTAATCAATAAAAAATGACAACAAAATTTATCCTAAGTATTAAGCCCTTATCATACTCTACAAGAAATTGGAAATGTGGATTACAAGTTGGAGTTACCTCATTCATCTCATATACACCTAGTGTTTCATGTTTCATAATTAAAGAAGGTCATTGGAGAGAAATTTTTAGCCCAAATAAATCTACCATAATTAGATTAATAAGGATGAGTCATTTTAGATCTAAGGAAGATCCTACAACCATGTACTAAGAGGTTGAAAACCAGATAGATTAAAGAATATCTGATCAATTGGAAGAACCTAAGTAGTGAAGATGCAACTTTAGATGGTGAATATTTTATGCAACATCATCTAGAGTTGTTCAACATTGAGGACAATATTGGTTTGAATGGGAAAGACATGATATTCCCATAACCTATCACATGTATCAGATAAGAATAACTGACTCATGGCTTATTTATCCCTCTTTGATGTTATATCACATTTATCTATGCTTTCATTAGGTTAGTAGGTTGGCCTATGGAGTAACCATGGCCTAAGTAAAATATATATTGGAGGTAGTGGGTAGTTGTTTATCATCATATCAAAGTATTCATTTCTTATTTTAAGCACTTGAGAGGTTTCCCCTTGAAGTGGCTTATCTATTATTCATATGTTATGCTATATTTACATATCATTGTGATATCTTGTTTTTATTTTACTTATTTGGTGAAGTAATATCATTACAATAAAACCTAAGGTTTGAAATTATAATAAATGGAAGGGTTTTGAATAATTTTCAACATGCATCGATGTAAAGTAGGATATGAATATGATGGCATAGACATGTATGAGCAAGATGTCCCCATAGTATATGTGAATTATGTATAAAATACATGTGGGAGATATGATAGGTATGCAGAGGAATCATCTTCTTCATCTCATCAAATTAAAAAAATAAATATTTTTCATGAATAAAGTGTTGTGTAAACTAATTGGGTATAATATTGAAAAATTATATGTATTAAGGTTATGTTTTATTAGTTTGTTATTTGAATGTGTAAAATTATATAGGTTAATATTTTAAGGTTAAAGGTAGTATCAAAATTCAATCTTGATTTTTTCTAGTTGATATTATTTGTGATGTGAAAAAATATAGTCTACTCTAGTTAGACTATGAAAATAACATGCTAAATGGAAAAACATGGCCATATTAGATCATTGCTTTGGAGTTTTCATACTAATAACGTGAAAAATAAGAGCCAAGATTCTGAAAAGATAAAAAGATCTAAGGGTTATAAATTTTGTCAAATCAATCAAATGTGAAATGTTGAAGAAGAGAAGGATGAAGAAAATAAGAAGCTAAATACAATGTTTTTCTATTACTTTTTGACTATTTGAATGTTTTTTTTTTTTAAAAAAAAAATTAAAACTTAAATTTGATAACCAATAACCCCCTCAATATGAGAGACACAATAAGAACCTATACTAATTTGTGTAGGGATACATTTATTAGATGAAAAGTGTTAGATGTGTATGATTTAAAAAAAAATCAAGTGATGTAATGAAACTCTATATATCACTACTCGTGTAATTCCATGTAGGGGAGTAGCTCAAGGAATCTTAAGATGGTTCAAAATATGATTAGTAGTAGATAGTTATTCTAAATATTATGTACTTTATGGAACATGTTTATTTGTATGTATAACCAATTTAAAATATGTTTCATGAGATGGTGTTATTTATGAGATTAACACATTATTTATATGATGTTTATTTTTGCATTGCTTGGTTTTAATAATTTTTCACTTTTTTCATGAATTGGCTAGATACAAAGTTTTTTTATAAATAAAAAAATTATAAATTTGGTTTATTATTTAATATATGTATCAATGTAATATGGTGGTGGGTGCGAATGAGGAGGTACCACATATTTTAGAGGGTAATCATATAATCCCTAAAACTATGACCACTTGATTTCAATTAGTGTAATTTAGGTATGTACCATGGAAGGTACAACACAAAGCTTATATAAGTAATACCATCCTAATATCATGCCAATATATTCATAGCTTTATCCCTATGGTCACATGATAGTTTATCAGATTGTCAAAACCAACCCAAGGGGGATTAAATTTTCTTCAAAAATTTGGGACAAGCATTTGCACACCAAAATTTTGTACAAAGTGGAGAATTATTTTATGAGAAAAAGACTTCAAGCTTCCATAAATTTCAGCCAACAAATCCTTTTTAAGTGCATGTATTTTTGAAAGCGAAAGTATTTTTTGAGATATACACATTGGTTATATTATTTTTCCTTATAAAATTTAACCTCTATGTAATTAGGGGGTTTTGTATTCTTATATTTTTATCACACTTAGTTAAACACATACCAACTTGATGCCATCGATTAAAGTCAAGTTTCACTTCTTACATCTCTCAAATATCATGAGTGGAAAGTCAAAATAAAATTCCTCTTGAGGAGTAAATACTTATGCTATATCAATATGGGTACATAAATAGAATCAATACTATATGTAGAGAATTTGAAGTGGTACAACAATAAATGATGAAGCCTATGATCTATTTTTCTTGTCTATGTCTCCTAACTTAGTATTTCATATTGAATTTGATACTACTCCTAATCAATTATGGACCAAATTTGAAACACTCTTTGGGAAATAAGAAATAATTTGGGGTCATTATTTGGATAATGAGTTCATAGTTTGAGCCTAAACATTTTTTATACTATACACGACTTCTTCACAAAATTCAAATCACTTAGGTTATAGTTGAAAATATTTGGCATTAAAAAAATGATGATCAATTGATTCTTTCCATCATTTCCAAATTGGTCTATTATTATTTTGTCTTTGTTTCTACCTTAGACACCACCAAACATGCCCTTAGAGCTACATAGACCATGCCATCCTTGGAATATTTTGTATCTGACTTGACTCAGAAGTAAGAGAAGTTTATTCAAATGGGTACAATGAAGTCCTCCAAATTGAATGCTTTACTTATGAGTCATTACAAATATAATTTTTTATTAATAAGGAGAATAAATAGAACAAAACTAACCCAGATTAGAAAAAGGGTAAAAAATATATTGCTATTTCTAAAACATAAAAAGAGTCCTCTTTAGATGGGAAACCTAAGAAAGAGTCACTCACATGTGCATACTATAATAATGGGAATGATGAAACCAAGTACATGAATAAATAGATTTACCAACTAACTAAGATGATTGAAAATCACACTATCATTATCATCTATTCAGCCAATCAGAGTTCATCAACACATGATTATTCTTGGGCTAAAGATAGTAAAAATGGAAAAGATAAGGGCAAAAAAATTGTTGCACTTGTGTCCCATCCTTCCACACCGGTAATTGATATTGGTGATTAACGACACATGGATTCATGTTAGGATCTTTTTTCATACTCAGGGCCTTTTTCTATTCCTTCCATCTTATTGGGTGATGATACTTCCATAGAATTTAATGGGAGATGATCTATTAAAGTGAATAATGGGACATTTTTGGATATTCTATGTGTTCCCTCATTATCCACCAATTTACTATCTATTTATCATATCACTCACATCAGTTCAAGTAATATATTTGATTTCACACATAATACAATGGTTATTAGGGAAGCAAATAATGACTCCATACTTTCATTTTTAAAAGAAGATCACCATTCATGATTGTATACTTTCTCACATTTTTCTCTTGATCAACCCTTTACTACACTACTCATTCATTTAGATGAGGTTAATAAATTATGGAAAGAGCGATTCGGTCATCTCAATTATCACTCTTTAGTTCAACTTAGTCATCATAACATGGTTTCATAATTTTGACAATTTTTTTTTTTTTAATGGAATTTTACAAGGTTGTATAATTGGTAAGCATCATAAAGAGAAGTATAACAGAGGAAAATCATAGAGAGCTACATAAATATTGAAGCTAATTCATAGTGACATTGTTACATAGATATTGGAGTTAATTTACAACATATTCATTTAACATGACAAAATACATGCTTACCTTCATCAATGAATTTTCAAGGTATAGTTGGGTGTACTTTATTGAGAAAAAATATAAGGTCTTTGATCATTTTAGGACTTAAAAGTGATTGTATAAAAATAGCTAGATAAATCCATCAAGAGTTTGCACATTGATAATGGTGGTGAGTAGGTTAGTAACTATTTTGAATAATTTTACACTTCATATGTGATTAAACTACAATGTATAGTTTCACATGATCCTCAACATAATGGTTTCACATAGTGCAAGAATAGGTCCTTGAAAGAAATAACCAACTCTATGCTACACTTCATGTCTCTTTCACCCAATATTGGGCTAAGGCCATTAATTATTCTTGTTAAATATAAAATTGAGTTCATCATAAAGCATTGAAGGTAGTCACTCCCTTTGAATCTTTAAGTGGTTGAAAAACCATAGTGAATCACTTATAAGTGTTTGGATCTATTGTTATGGACCACATTCCCATGAAGAAACATAAGGAAATAGAAATTCACAATCAACCTTTCATCTTTACTGGATATCTTGAGGGTGACAAGGGATATAGGCATCTCCATCCCACCACTCATAAGTTATTCATTGAGATAAGTGTTTATTTTCAATAAGGTCCTTTGGAATCCATAATTGACACTTCACCCTCTTTCCTAGATGCACTGTGATTTGATGATAATTCTATTGATTTATATCCACCTAAGTAACTTTCTGATGATCAATATTTTTATTATAGTTCTAATGACGAGAGTAGTGATTGGCCTCACCTCATTCTTATCCTATAATATATTTAGAAGATGAGGAATATCTTCTTGAATCTATAAATTTTGGTCCTTTTTAGGCTAGACAAATGCTACAAAGTGTTGGCCATTGGGTTGAAGATCAATCAAACACCAAGAGCACTCATTCTAAATTCTATAATTCCCTAAATGAATTAAATGCATATTATTTCAATAAAAAATAATTTACTGAGGCATCAATCACTCTTGAGTGGGATACTACTATAGAAGATGTGTATGGTTCCTTATTAAGGAACAACACTTAGGATTTAGTCCCTTTTCCTAAGGTAAGATAGCTTGTTCATTGTCGGTGGATCTAATGAACAATTTTATACTAAATGAGTATATAGACAATATTAAAGAATGTTTAGTATAGAATGGTTTTTCTTAGACTAGAATTAAATATACTAAGATGTTTTCCCTAGTTTCCAAAATAAACTCAATATGACTCACTCTTGTCATTGTAGTAGCACATCAATGGGATGTTCATCAGATAAATGTGAAGATCAATTTTATTTAAGGATGACCTCAAAGAGGAAATATGCATGAAATAACCATGAGGATTTGTGAAAGATTGTTCCTTATCAAATATTTGATGCCATTTTTATCCAAATGTCTATATTTTATCATATGAATTTATCTTTATGAAGGATCTCAAAAGAAGATCCGAAATGTTGAGCATCAAAATATTTAACACAATTTTTCCAAAAGAATTTCTCTAGATTGTTCTTTAGTTTTTAAACTTTATAAATATGTCTATGTCCTTAAACAAGTTCCTTGAGCTTGGTATGCCAAGATTTCTTCTTTTGGTTGGGTTTAGTAGATGCCATTTTGATCCAAATATCTACATTTTATGATATGATGATTCAATGTTTGTTCTAGATATCTATGTAGATGACCTATTGATCACAAAGAGTTATTCATCCAACATCATAGTAGTGAAACCTACTTTGTCTGATATTTTCTCGATGACTAACTTAGGCTTGTTACATTACTTCCTCAACATTAGAATTTCTTAGTCTAACTCTAGGATCACTATTTCACAATGCAAGTATGTTCTTCATTTATTACACAATTTAACATGGCTGACTATAATCCAAATCCAACTACTTTTATATCTAGTGTGAATATTGAGGTTAATTATCCAACTCCTTAAGAAAATGCTACCTCGTATCAATAACTTATTATCAGTTTCATCTACCTTACACACACTAGACTTGATATTTCATATGTAAGGGACATGGTATCTATATTTATATAGGAACCATATGAGCTACATTGTAAATTATCTAAGTGGATTATTCATTACATTTAGGGTACTCATAGTTTTAGGATTCACTATGGATCAAACATTGATGTTGACTTGATTGGTTATATAAATATAGATTAGGCTAGTGATATTGAGAATCAAAAGTATACTTTAGGATATAGTTTCTCCCTTGGTTCATGTCTGATTAGTTGGTCAAGAAAGAAGTATAATGATATCATTTTATCTTCCATAGAGGAAAAATATAGAGGAGTTTTTTTATTATACCATTGAGGCTATTATATTTAGGGGATTCTCACTAAGTTTAGTATCTTAGTTTAATTACCAACTATTATCTTTTGTGATAACCAATGCACAACCTAGATCTCCAATAATATGGTCCTCCATGAATGGACCAAAAATATCAAGATTCACATGCATTTAATTCAAGATATTATCCATGTGTAAGGGCCATAATAATTAGGTGATATCTTGTTATCATTTTTATATTACTTAGAGATATTTGATTATATGGATAAAAATACACAAATACCCAATCACCTATGTCAAAATGCCACTCACTATGGTGTTCACATGCTTTCTACTTCATTATATTTTGTTTCATTCCTAAATTATCTTAAAAACTAACACCTCCTATTGATGATGATTTTTTATTAATATATCAAAAATTATGATGCACTATCAAAATTAAAGTGATGGATGGGGGGTGATACCCATATAATGCCATAAAAAGAGACATCTTGGAATAATCATGAAAATAAGAGTTATACCACCATTTAGCAAGTGGTAGCCAATGAACCCATTTATCCTATTTTTTAGAAATAAAACAATGAAGATACCCTTTGACACATTTGTTAACTACCTATATTTTCCCATTATAATGAGGATGATAGGATGAGATATGAGACAACTATGTACCTAAAAATATAAATAATTTAGTTTAAAAGTTACTAGTAAATATGGGATCTTGATAACCTATAATGATCTTTGGAATGTCATGCAATTTTTGAACTATATTGAGAAAAGTAAAAGATACTATAATGTAAAAAAATGAATGGGATAAGGAAAAAAATGATCATAATTTGTGATCCAATCCATAATCATAATTATAACACTTTTACCTTTAGACCTTAGTAATGGTTTGAATAGATGAGTAGAGTTTTGGATGGAATGATTGGACCAAATGTTTGGAAAGAGGTATAAGATTTTAAGGTGAAAAGGATAAAAATGTTATCATGGTTATCATGAACTTAATGGAAATATATTAGGTTTAAAAGGTCTCAAAAACTCATTTTTAGCTTTGAAAGTTCTTGCAAAATCATAGAAGAGCCAAACCGTCATTAACACATCATGCAAAAATAAATAGATCAATTTGATTGAACTTTTAATAAATGCAATTGGGGAGCCTCTCAAGAAAAAATATTACATGGACATGATGTTTTTCATGCCTTAAACATTCTATACAAAAATAATAACTTGATAAGTTATCTATCTCAATTTATAAGCATTCAAAGTTGAACAATCAGAATGAGACATTCACGAGGATGTCAAGTTAAATTTATAGGACATAACCCTTTGAATTCAAAATTTCCAAGGATAAACATGTGGTTGAAAATTATCATGATCAAAAAAGATTAGATCGAATATAATATTATGTGGGTGATTGAAAGTGTCAATGGATTCTGAAAATCTAATGACATGCATTTGTTTATGCATCAAAGATCAATGATGAGCTCACAGTTAAAAGGTGAACGTATCCTAAGATTAAAAATGAATAGATAACAAGTGGTATGATATTAGGTTCCCATATGTAGATCAATGGAGAGTCATATTTTAACTAGTTAGTGGATCCTAATAATAAATGAGAGGATGACAAATGTCAAGATCATGGGAGCTTAAGTGAAGATCTAATAACACACAATGACTGATAAAGCTAGTGGGTCCAAGTAAAACAATGATGCATGATCCCTCATAAAAAAAATAAGTGATGGTGATTGAGGGGTCAAAGAGTCATTGTATTTGAAGGACTAATGTAAGGATACCAAGTGGCATGATCTCAAGGATAGATCATAGATCATAGATCAAAGACCAAAAATGAAGGTCAAAGGTGTCATAATCTTGAAGATCCAAATCAAGATCAATGGTCAAAATTAAAGGTCAAAATTATGAAACTTTGATTGAAGGTCAAAATAAGATCTAAATTGAACTAGAGAAGATATTTTAGGATCAAATGTCATCATTAAATCTTAGTAGAGTTAGAATAGGTCTTTTAAGGGCCTAATATAGAGATCAAAGATGGAATATAAGTTGTCAAAGAAAGACTAAACATCTGTATATCTTCATCAACTTAATGACTATATGAAAATAGATAAATGAGATTGGTTTTCAATTTATACTAAGACTTATGCTCATATATTGAATTAGAGGAAGATATGAATGGTTATGGAGAAATGTATCATCTATCAACATAGTCATAGCTTTGACAAAGAGGTACATATAGCCATGAAAGTAGATATAGTCATTACTCTATTAGGTTCAAGATATGAGTATTTTGTCTTCATGAACAAGTAAGTGGAAGGTGTCATGGAAGATCAAATAAAAGCGATTTGGTGGTTATAGAAAGTATCTAAAGCATTGATTAAGTTTTTAGGGACTTTAAGGTTTTTATTCATAACATGATTATGACTCATTTCCCTTTGACATATTTTTATCCTCTAGTGTGTTACTCAACTAATGAAATGATTTAAAGGCTATTGAGATAATATAAATATAGATTTGTAATAAAATAATTGGTACTAATTTTGATCAAAGATGGAGCATTCATTAGAAGCTAGTGGTATTTCATTTAATGATCTTTGTTAAAATGCTTCCTCTTATCTCTTATCCCTTTCTCTATATTACCCATTCTCTCTCTCTCTCTCTCTCTCTCTCTCTCTCTCTCTCTCTCTCTCTCTCTCTCTCTCTCTCTCTCTCTCTCTCTCTCCTCTCTCTCTCTCTCTCTCTCTCTCTCTCTCTCTCTCTCTCTCTCTCTCTCTCTCTCTCTCTCTAATCTTAGATTCCCATAAGGACTCTTTAATTTTGAAGAGTAGGGGACTCTCTAAGATATTGTAAAATATGCTAATCTTGATTAGGTGAAACCTTGTTAAGAATTTTTAAGAACTACCTCTTGATGTAATAAAATACTTTATTTACTTATCTCTTTCCTTGGATTTGTGTGGAGTGAGTTGTGCATGATGGCATAGTGAAGTAGAATCTTCCTCATCTATTGTCTTCCTTTTTCATCTCTTTTAGGGTGTGTTCAGGCTATATGTAGGTTTGGATTAGTGTTATTTCTACCATTGATGTAAGCTCTTAGTGAGTCTTAGAACTCACCTTTATCTAAATTCATTTCATCTTAAACCTAGTATATGAAATACTTATGTAATTAGCTTGATTTTGAGGTTGTGTGAGCTAGTATTGTCTTATGTTAATCTAGTGTGGGTTCAAGCTTATGGGAGTTTCCCATTCTTTATTTGGTGCATCACCTTTTAGATTTCTTAGGATCCCCCTTTCCCCCTTCTAACCATTTTACCTAAAACAACATTAGTATAAGTGGTTCACCATAAGGAATTAAACCTTTCCCTAGAGGTTCAACCATACCATAGGTAACCCACAACTTGGGGTTGTCCCAATATTATGGCTTAGTCAGATGGAACCTAAATAACTCTTTCCAAAGGTGTAGAATAATACCATAACAATTTTTGGCATGCCTGATGAGACTTACTACTTTATTCATTATTAAAGGGTGTTGGTGTTCTTTTCATCCAATGAGCCTTTAGAGGCATGTGTACAAACATCAATGGTGACTCTGAGCATCTATTAGCTACTTTAAGCAGCCTAAATGTTTAATCATTATAATCTTGTCTATATAATCTACAATCTTTTGATTAGTATTGATGCAGGAGAATCCTATAAAGTTTGTGTAAATTATCTTTAAAATGTTTTCAAGAGTCTCAAGGAGTCTTAAGAGGTATAATAAGTCTTAATAAGTCCCTATTTAAATAATAAAATTGTGTATATGAGTCATTTTAAGTATTTGGATAGTTTCCCCCTAAAATCATGTTTGAATTATGATGTAAAGTTTGTAAGACCTTCTAAAAGGCTTAGGAATTATGTAATGATCCTAGAAAGTCAATAATATGTTGTAAAAGGTTTATATAAATATGAAAAACACCTCATCACCTTCTAGAAAGGTGATCTCCTATATTGGATAGGACAAAGAAAGAATGGATAAAGGTTAAGTTGAGAGAATCATGTTCTTAATTAAGACCAAAAACTAAACTTTTGTTTGTGATAAAAACCTACACCATGTAGATAGGAGAAAAATAAGGTAAATGAATATGAATATAAATAAGTGGTTTTGGTATGTAAAAAAAGATAGATATGGTTGGTCTATAGGTCTGAGGTAGTTTTTATAATATGGGTATGTAATATAAGGATTTTATCAATATAAAAAGTTGGCTTCTTGGAGTTATAAGTTCTTTTGTATTGTCTTTGTTTATTACAATGTGTTTCTTGCATGCTTGCAAAGTTAATATGGTTTTAAAGACTCCTGAAGGTGTTAATATATTATACATAAAAATCATATAGAGTCTTTTATAAAAGATTGTGTGGAGTTATGCATGTAGATATTATTTGTTAATAGAAGATTGGAGGGGTCAATTACCATTTGGGAAGATATATAAACTTCTACAGGTCTTAAAGACACCTTATAGTCATTTGAAAACTCTTATAAAATCTAAAAATTTAGTTTTAATTCTCTTGGGTTTACTATCTACTTGTAGTATTCCTTTGTTCATGTACAAACACCATGAATGGTGAACAAAATGTGAACCATGGGTTAAATTTTAGGTACCATAAAGTGTCAAATTTGTGTAGACTATGTAATCATGCATATTTATTGGTAAAACTGATGTTTCAAAGGTGAAAAAAGTTTGTGTATGGTAAGAAATTAAATGTGCCATATCTATGGATGTATTTTGATTTATAAAATACGTGCATACATCTACTATGGAAGTGAATTTTGGTAATAGGTTACAAGAAAGGATTACCAAGTATTTGATTCCTTATTACTAAGACTTTGAAAATTGTAAGTTATTTGGATCCTCTTTGCATGAAGATAGATATACAAACCATGTTATATGAAAAGTATGAATAAAAGTTGTTTTGTATTTATTTTATCCTTCTAAAAGAGATCCAAGGATATTCAATTGTTTAAAAATAAAGAACGATTGATTGAATAACCTAGAATCTAGCAGTGTAAATTTATGTGTTCATATTGTTTAGGGATTTTCTAAAGAAACCAATACTTGGTGAAGTTGATGGCTTAAAAAATAGTGTTATATTATAAGGTGAGTGGAGTTATAGACCATCAATAATTGGGTATGGAAAATTAGAAAGATAGAGGTGTCAAGAGAGGTGAGTCATGATTTTAAAGGTGTATGAATTAATAGTGCCAAAGGTTCTGGATTGGAATTCAATCAATTATACCTATCTATTTTGCATGTTGTGAATGAGAAAATCAATACATGTATCAATGGTGATAAGGAGTGTGAGTGAAGTTAATAGACTATAAAAAGCATTGACAAGTAATTGTTTTTAATCCTTAGAAGATAAGCAAAATCTCATGGAGAATGTTAAATAGAGGTGAAATTCATGATATGTGTTGATTTGTTCCAATGTGAATGCATTATGTAGAGGTTATTATACATCACGGTGATTTGAAAAGCACTTATGGTTTCTTATAGTAAAAGGTAAAAGATTAATTAAATATTCAATTATGAATTAACATCAATCAAGTATCAAGTAAGTGGAAGTTGAATTTCTATGTTATTTTTCCATATTATACACAAGTTGTAATTCTTCATGGATTAAGGTTATAAATTTCATATTTAAATTTTGAAGGGTATATAAAGTTTTACTTCATAGTTTCTAGATCAATTGTGAAGATCTAATTTTCTCTAGAGATTCTCACAAAGATTCACCTTTTATATAGAAATTGAGTTCCAAAATTTGATATAAAAATTGAAGAATTTATATTTTGAAGAAGTTATAAAATTTTAGAAATTTTATCATCATTGTGGTAATAGAGCACAAATGCAAGCCAAGTAAATAAAAAATAATAATAATTGATTAATTTATGCAGATCTAATGTAGAGAATATAGAGAAAAAGAGCACATAGCATAAAATACAGCTCAAGGGAGAAGGTATATTATTGATCTATTTGAAATTTTAAAGATTATATGTTCTAAGAAGTTGGTATGAATTTTATTTTGTGAATATTTACAATTTGAAGTATTAAAGAAATTGTAGTATTGAAGCTCTTGTATAAATTTGTGGTTCTGGCAATTCTAATCCATTAAGGCTTAAGAGAAAAAAAATCCAAGGAAGGCTTAAGTGGAAAGAAGATCTCAGAGGAAGCTCAAGTGATAAAAAAAGAATAGTAGTTTCTCAAAGTGCAGATCTAAGAGAAAAGACTTGGATAGGAAAGTCAAAAGATTAGAGTGAAATATATCTAGGTGAGACTTTGGAAGAGTTTGTCAAGAGAGCAAAGGGTTAGTTGAAATAAAAGGTAAAGTGAGAGAGAGATATAAAAGTAGAGAAGGGTGGAGAAACTGCCAAGGAAGAACTAGAATAAAAAGAATAACCTAGTGAAGGAAGGGTTAATTAATGAAAGTGAAATATAGGAGATAAGAAAGAGGATATAAAATCTATAGCTCATGATGGAGCACCTAAATAAATTAAAAGTGAGAGGTTGATAGTATAATTAATTAAAAAGACAAGGTGGCTAGTAAAGCAACTTGTGGAAAGAAGGCAAAAATAGGATAGGATCAAAAATTTGAGAAAATAGATAAAGGTATTGGAGACTCAGTCTAAGGAAGAAGACATAATAGAGGCAATCAAGCCTCAAATTTTTAGTTCTAATATTTTTTGTGAATGTATGTTTGTAGGTATAGAGGAAGAATAAAATAGTAACCAAGATGAGGCATTTGATTTTTAAAATATGTTAATAAATCTTGAATTATTAGATTCAAAGGAGCGACAAGAAGAAAATGAGGAAGAAATTAAATAAGTTCTTGTTATAAAGAGTTCAAGCTGGGATGAAGAAGAAGTTATAGATGCATTATTATAATCTATTAAACATTACACATGTAAATAATGGCTTGATACAAGCAGTCAAGAAAATGAAAAAGAAGAAAAAAGCATGGATGAAAGAATCAATCCACAAACAGGTGAAGACAACATCTTGAAGTCATGAAACAAAGAAATGGAAAATAGGGAGTTGCAAGGAGATAATACTAGTAAGATGACACAAGGTATATTTGTTCATCATTTGGTAAATATATTATGTGTATTTATATGGAAATTTTGGTCATCACACATGTATAATAACTATGTAAAGAGTTATATCAAGGAAATGTATGAATATGAACAAGTCTTTTTAAAGACAAAAAGAAGCAATTCTGACCTTATACCAAGTGTAATAATGAAAAATAGAATACCGATGGAATTTGATAAAAGAGGGATAAAAGTAGCAGCAATAATGAAGGTGAAAGATAATGAAAAATTGTTGAAAGATGTACAATAAAATTTTTAGAGAAAAAAGTTTCATAAAATACTTGTACATTGGCAGTAATAGGTAAAATATATTTTGAAATTGATGTATTACCATTTGAAAATTTAGTTGAATGTATATAAAATCAAATATATCAAAATACAATCATGGAAAGAATCAGATAAGATTATAGTTATAGATGGATGGATAAAAAATTATCCATATGATAGGGGAAAACATCAAAAAAAGTATCAAATTTTAATTAAATCGTGGAAGTTAAAATACATTTTCATTATTTTTGATAAAGGAAAGCAATAATAAAACAAAGTAAAAGGTATAATCATGATGAAATAATCTAAAGAAAAGTCAAAATATGGTTCAAATATAGAGGTATATAGGGATGAGTTTATGGTAGGTAAGGCATTACAAGAGAGCCATAAACAAGTTAATAAAGTAACCTAATTAATTAAATAAGGTATACACCAAACAAGTACATCTAAGTCATCATCATCACATGAAGGATCGCAAGAAAGATTTCAAGAGTGGTAACCTAATGCAGGAACATCCTGTAAAGTTTGTATAAATTATCTTGAAAATGTTTTCAAGAGTCTCAAGGAGTCTTAGGAGGCATAATAAGTCTCAATAAGTCCCTATTTGAAGAATAAAAGTGCGTGTATGAGTGATTTTAAGTATTTAGAGAGTTTCCCCTTAAAATCATGTTTGAATTATGATGTAAAGTTTGTAAGGCCTTATAAAAGGCTTAGGAATTATGTAATGATCCTATAAAGTCATTAATATGTTGTAAAACATTTATGTAAATATGATAAACACCTCATCACCTTTTAGAAAGGTGAGACCCTACATTAAACATGACAAAGAAAGAATGGATAAAGTTTAAGTTAAGAGAATCATGGTCTTAATTATGACCATAAACTAAACTTATGTTTGGGATAAAAACCTACACCATGTAGATAGGAGAAAAATTAGGTAAATTAATACAAATATAAATAAGTGGTTTTGGTACTTAAAAAAAGATAGATATGGTTGGTCTATAGGTCTAAGGTAGTTTTTGCAATGGAGGTATGTAATATAAGGATTTGATCAGTATAAAGAGTTGGATTCTTGACATTACAAGTTATTTTGTATTGTCTTTGTATGTTACCATGTGTTTCTTGCATGTTTGCAAATTTAATATGGTTTTAAAGACTCATGAAGGTGTTAATATGTTGTGCATAAAAATTATATAGAGCCTTTTATAGAAGATTGTGTGGAGTTGTGCTTGTAGATATTATCCATAAATATGAAGTGGAGGTGTCAATTACCACTTGGGAAGATATATAAATTTGCACAGGACTTAAGAATGCCTTATAGTCATTTGAAAACTCTTATAGAATCTAAAAAAATAGTCTTAATTCTCTTGGGTGTACTATCTACTTTTAGTATTCCTTTGTTCATGCATATACATCATGAATGGACATGAACCATGGGTTAAATTTTAAGTACCATGAAGTGTCAAATTTGTGTAGATTGTGAAATCATGCATAGTTATTAGCAAAACTAATGTTTTGAAGGTGAAAAAAGTTTATACATGGTAAGTAATTAAATGTGCCATATTTCTGAATGTCTTGTGGTTTATAAAATATGTGCATATATATACTGTGGACGTGAATGTTGGAAAAATTTTAGATTACAACAAAGGATTACTAAGCATTTGATTTGTTATTACTAAGACTCTAAAAATTACAAGTTATTTGGATCCTCTTTGCATGAAGATAGATATGTAAACCATGTTGCATAAAAAGTATGAAGTGAATTTGTTTCATTCTGATTTGATCCTTTTAAAAGAGATCCAAGAAGATTCAAGTGTTTAAAAACAAAGAAGGCTCGATTGAATAATCTAGAATCTAGTGGTGTAAATTTGCATGTTCATATTATTTAAGGATTTTTTAAAGAAACTGATACTTGGTGAAGTTGACAGTTTAACAGATTGTGTTATATTATAAGGTGAGTGAAGTTATAGACCATCAAGAATTGGGTATGGAAAATTAGAAAGATAGAGGTGTCAAGAGAGGTGAGTCATTATTCTAAAGGTGTATTAATAAATAGCGGTAAAGGTTATGGGTTGGAATTGATAGTGATAATTAATACTTGATTATATTAAAGAAAGTTATTTTTTAGGCAATAGATCAATAAATTTCTTGCATGATAACTAATTAATTGTACCTATCTATTTTACATGTTTTTAATGATCAAATAAATACACATATCAATGGTGATAAAGAGTGTGAGTGAAGTTAAAATACTATGAAAAGCATTGACAAGTAACAATTCGTAATCCTTGGAAGATAAACAAAATCCTAGGGAGAATGTTAAATGAAAATGAAATTCATGATAGGTGTTGATTTGTCCCAAACTAAACACATTGTGTAGAGGTTATTATACATCATGGTGGTTTTAAAATCACTTATAACATCTTATAGTAAAAAGGGACCAATTAATTAAATATTCAATTAGGAATTAACATTGGTCAAGTATCAAGTAAGGGGAAGTTTAATTTAGATGTTATTTTTCCATATTATATACAAGTTACAATTCTTCATGAAATAAGGTTATAAATTTCATATTTAAATTTTGAAGGGGATATAATGTTTCGCTTCACAATTTCTAGACTAAATATGAAGATCTAATTTTCTCTATAGATTTTCACAAAGATTCACCTTTTATCTAGAAATTGAGTTGCAAAATTTGATCTAAAAATCAAAGAATTTATATTTTTAAGAAGTTATAAAATTTTAGAAATTTTGTAATCAAGTATGCTTATTCTCTACCTCAGCATCACACTTATAAGGAAAATAATGTTTATGTGCTCCCCCTAAGTGGCCCTCAAATATCCTATCATCCCTATCATGGTCTTTATCTTCCTCCCACCCCTTCATATGACCAAGGACAACCTCTTTTACATTCAAATCAATCTTCTAATTCCCATTGTAAAGACCAAGCTTATCCTTTTACATCCTTATCATGATTCAAGCAACCATTATCAATTTATATTAAGTTAGCAAGGAGTTCTCTTCAGTTGATCAAGAAAATATGGTCAATTTATGAGTGTGAAATATGGTCATCTTGTAGGAATGAGGACATAGTAATGATGAAAATTATGATCCAAAATATATATAGTGTGTTGATATCTTATGAAGAGTAATAGGCTCATTTGGATTAGTCTTATGTGTCCTCTCCCCTTTAAGAGCCTCAATCTCAACCTTTAAGAGTTCCTAATCAACCCCTAAGTCAACCTTGTCAAAATTTAGAGAGGCAATATTAGACCAAGGGTGAACAATCATGAAAATCAATGAGGGGGTCAAGCTTGGACAAGAATTCTCCATTCATGTCATGGAGGGGATAAGGATATTATTGCATGATGAGTTTTGGAATGTGTGGGCATCCATTAAAGAAGTTGACTATCCACATGTTGAGAAGCAAGAGATGAAAAAGAGGGTATTATCAATTGAAAAGGTGTTTGAGTAGTGGGAGAAAGAGTATGTCAAACCTGAGCCAATCAATTTTACTTCTCCTAACCCTATGCCCATTCACATTCAAGATCATGAATCCATCCCAACATGGATCTTCTCCAACACATTTAACCCTAGCTATGTCATGCCCTCACTTATGAGACCACCCTCTCTTATCAATGTTTAAAAGGAATAAAAGGTGTCTATTCCCTACTCATTTCCATCATGGAAATCAGTTCAAAAAGGCATACACAAGAAGGAGGAGGTGTTAGTTGAGACAGTTCCTCAAGAGCCACCAAAGAGACCATTCAAAGTCCCTAGTTAGAATGACACTCTCCTAAGCTAAAATCAAGGCAAACTTTTTCACCCTCACACCATCTCCCTCTTGGAGAAAGAGCCTATTTTACAAAGGATAGAGGAGGAGATTGAATTCATAGGTGAGCTCTAAGAGGATAATGCAACTATCTATGATGAATAAATCATGATAGGTATCCCACTTCATAGGGAGGAGCATGTTTCAACTTTCAAGTTGTAGGAGATTAATGAGAAGCAAAAAGATAGACTTTATGAACCTATTATGGAGGTCAAGGGAAACTTAATTGATTTGGAAGATCAATGAAAACATTTATGCTTGGTGTTTTTGAGTGAGATGGAATAACTTAGTATTGTAAACTTGACTAAAGATGACAATCCTTAAGCTAAACATGGGGAAAATATTGAATGGACTACTGAAGGTCCATTCTACATAGATCAAGAAGAGGATTAGAACCTAGTGCCTGAGGTTGGTCCACTACAAGATGAGGTGTCATTTTGGGATAGACTTGATATGTTGTAGCAAGAGGAGAGAATATTAGAGTTTGATCAAGATAGGTGTGATATGTTACACCTTGGATGGTTAAGTCAACCCTCATTTGTAATTAAAGAACAAGATGAAATCTTGAGTGAGGTTGATGGAAGAGACATCTAAATTCTCAAGAGATGTAATTTGAAGAACATACTAGTGAAGAGCCTAAAGAGTTATGATAGTGGTTCAATGCCATAACCAAAGAGTTTGAATAGGATAAGAGACATGTCCTTCTTATAGGAACCTATGAGCATGATGCTCTAAACATGATCAATCCTAATTTACACAAGGACAAGGTGAAATGATCTAGTCTTTTTAAACTACCAATTGAACCAAGTGCAGTTGCTCCCAAGATCCTAAATGAAGTCTTCATGCAAGTATTTCTCAAGAGTGATGAAAAAAATCAAGTGCTCTCATAGTCTAACATGAGCCAATCTTGTAAGGCTAAGACTAATATGTCTACATTAGAGACATATTTGCTCCATTTCATCCATTAGAGAGTACATCAAAAGGATTGGCCATCAAGTTGCCTGGTTCACCAATTTTGGTACCCCAAAGCAAGGTATTTTTCATCTTGGTTTGTTAGAAGTGAATGATACTCAAAGTTTTCCATTTGACCTAGGATGGAGGTAGTTGTAAATTATTTTAAAATATTATATATATTAAAGTATATTTCATGCTTTTCTTTAAGTGTTTGTGTGCACATTTTTCTAGTAGGTTAGATATATTTTTTATTTTTTCCAAGTTCCTATGTGCACTTACATTTTTTTGTTTTGTTCTTATTTTAATTATTGATTCAAAAGGATTTATCTAAAGGTTAGTAACCAATTTTATATTTAGATCAATATGTTAAACAAGAGATGAGACTTCATTCCTAATGGACCAATAATGATAAATAGTCTAGGTTCTCAAGCATAGTAGACATGCTTCCTAATTGATCTAGAAAAGATGTTGGCCAAATTTGGCCCACATATGATCTTTTGACTAGAAATGGTTTGAATAGATGAGCAAAGTTCTAGATGGAATGAATGGACCAAAGTCTTGGAAAGAGGTCTATGATTATAAGGTGAAAAGGATCATTAGGTTCTCATGGTGATCATGACCTTCATAAACATAAAGAAGGTTTCACATGTCTTAGAAACTCATCTTGAGCCTTGAAAGTTATTGCATAAGTATAAAAGATCCAAACTATCATCAACATGTCATATAGAAACAAATAAGTCAATCTAGCTGAACATTTAATAAATGCACTTGGGGAGCCTCTCAGGTTAAAATATTATATGGACATGATTTTTTTCATGCCTTGAAAATTCTCTACAAAAATAATAACTTGATAAGTTGTCTATCTCAGTTACAAGTGTTCGAAGTTAAACAAGAAAAATAAGACATTTGTGGGAATGTCAAATTAAAACTACATAGAATAGATGTTTGAATCAAAAATTTCCAAAGATGAATGCATATTTGAAAAATGTCAAGATTTCAAAAGCTCAAATCAAATCTAATAGCTTACAAGTGACTGACATGTCAATGGGTTCTAAAGATCCAACAACATGCATTCAATCAAGCATCAAATATCAGTGGGAAGATTATAGTAAAAAGGTCAGTGTATCCTAAGATTAAATGCATTCATGATAAGTGGTAAGCTATTAGGTACCCATA
Source organism: Torreya grandis (assembly GCA_037957365.1). Classification (NCBI taxonomy): domain Eukaryota; kingdom Viridiplantae; phylum Streptophyta; class Pinopsida; order Cupressales; family Taxaceae; genus Torreya; species Torreya grandis. Next base: position 228,645 of record JARHVA010005909.1, on the reverse strand, counting down.
CATAGATAAATGATGAGAAAAATGTCAACTAGTTAGTAGATCTCAAGAATGAATGAGGGGCTAACAAGTGTCAAGATCATGGGAGCTCAAGTGAAGATATAATGACATTTGATGACTAACAACCATTGGGTCTAGGTAGAGCAACAATGCATAATACACCATACTAAAGATAATCAATGATGAGTGAGGGGTTAAAGAGTTAGCATACCCTAAAGCCGATTGCATGGCTACCTAGTGCATGATCTTAAGGGTAGATCAAAGATCAATGGTCAAAGATGAAAGTTGAAGGTGTCATAATAATGAAGACCTAGATCATGATCAACAGTCAAAATTAAAGGTCAAAGTTATGAAACTTTTATTATAGGTCAAAATATGATCCAAGTGAGCCAGAGTAGATATGTAAGGATTGATAATAACCATTGAATCTTAGTAGAGGTAGAATAGGTATTTCAAGGGCTTAACATAGAGATCAAATATTGACTAGTAGTTATCAAAGCAAGACTAAACATCTATGGATCTTCATCGACATAATGATTATATGTAAAATAATAAATGAAATTGGTTTTTAATATACAGTAAGACTTATACTCAAATATTGAAGTAGGGCATAATCAACACTATAAAAATGTAAGTAAGACACTAGAAAAATTATGATCAAAGATGGAAAATTCATTTAAAGGTGGTGGTAGGTCATTTAATGATCTTGTTTAATGTGTGTCCTCTTTTCTCTTCTCCATTTCTCTATATTACCCATTATTTAAATTGTTAAGCTCTCTCTCTCTCTCTCTCTCTCTCTCTCTCTCTCTCTCTCTCTCTCTCTCTCTCTCTCTCTCTCTCTCTCTCTCTCTCTCTCTCTCTCTCTCTCTCTCTCTCTAATTTTGGATTCCCATAAATACTCCTTGATTTTAGAGAGTAGGGGATTCTCTAAGATATTTAAAAATATGCTCATCTTGATTAGGCTAAACCTTATCAATAATTTTTGAGAACTACCTCTTTATGTAATAAAATACTTTTTTTTACCTATATCTTGCATTAGATCTATGTTGAGTGAGTTGTGAATGATGGCATAGCGAAGGAGAATCTTCTTCATGCATTATCTTCCTTTCTAATCTCTTTTAGGGTATTTTGAAGCTATTTGTAGCTCTATATTAGTGTTTTTTTTTCCATTAATATAAGCTCTTTGTGTTTCTTATAACTCTTATTTGTTTGCATTTGTTGCTTCTTAAACCTAGTCTATGAAATAATTATGCAATTATCTTGATTTTGAGGTTGTGTGAGCTAGTAGTATCTTGTGCTGATCTAATGTGGGTTCAATCTTATGGGACTTTCCCATTTTTTATTTGGTGCATCACCTTTTATCCTTCTTAGGATTTCCTTTTCCCCCTTCTAACCCTTTTCCCTATAGCAACATTAGTATAGGTGATTCATCAAAAGTAAGTTGGCCTTATCTAAAGTTTAAACCCCACCATAGGTGGTCCACAAGTTGGGTTTATCCCAATATTATGGCTTAGTTAGAGGGAGCCTAAATAACTCTCTCCAAGGGTGCAAACTAATGTCATAATAGTAACCCCATAGTGAAATCCATGAAAACCTCTTCCTAATGCTAGCTAGAGATGGATAAAGGCTACAAAAGACCTGGGGTCTTAATGGTTTCACCTTTATTTTATTGTCACAACATGAATTCAACCACATATTTATGAACATCTCCTTTGAGTCCTTCCCAAAATAAATCTTGCTTGATTCTATGATATGTTTTTAAATATCTTGAGTTTCCTCCTAGTCGAGAGGCATGAAGTTATAGAAGAATTTTATGTTTGAGGAGAGAATGCTTACAAAAGTACAATATATATTTATACCATAATGTGTTCCCATTATGTATTTTTTTTTAATTTGTTAGACCCTACTAAGGATTGTGAATCAAATCCTTTGTATCACTATCATTCTCCCATTCTGATCTTGCTTCCTCTAGCCAATCTGCTTACCACATGATCATGGAGCATAACAATACCTCAACTAATTCATCCTATCAAGATAGGGAATATGTCACCACATCATCTTTTTGTTTATTATAAACTATTTAAAAATCATAGCCTAACATTTTTGTGTTCTTCAGATAACAAGCATTGTTCCAAAAAATATTTGAGGCTCTCATGACTAGTCTTTACCTAAAAGTGATGACCCATTAGATAAGGTCTCCATTACTTCACTCCATGCATAATATCCATCATATCTTTCTCATTTATTAGTTTTAGCCTATTTTTCCCATTAATTTGGAGAATTTCAAATTCTATTGTTTTTCTTTCTTTCATGAGTATAACTCCTATGCCATATCCTAATGTGTCACACTCCACAACAAATGTTTTTAAAAAATCAAGAGTAGCCAAAAATAGAATTGTGCACATAACCATTTTCAAATATTTAAATGCCTTGGTAGCTAAATTAGTCCATTAAAAGGAGTATTTATTTAGAAAAGACTTGAATGGGGATGCAATGATACCTTACGTTTTGACAAATTTGTGATAGTAATTAGTTAGCCCTCAAAATCTATAGAGGTTCTTGAGGGCCTTAATACCCTACCACTCCATAATTTGTATTTTATTAGGATAAAATTTTATTCCTTCATGTGAAAAAATATGACCCAATTACTCCACCTCTTGGACACCAAAAACAAATTTGGAAGGTTTAGAGTAAAGCTGATGTTATGCTAGAATTGAAATCACCTGTTGTACATACTTCAAATGGTCTTACCAATTTTTGTTGTAGATGAGGATATCATAAAAACACTAATATAAACATTCTAAAAATTGGCCTAAAATAGTATTCATCAAAATTTTAAATTTATATGGTGCATTTGTGAGGCCAAAAGGCATTACCATAAATTCATAATACTCTTCATGAGTTATAAAATCTATTTTAGGTATGTCCTCATCACAGATGTGAATCTATTGATATTTATAACAAAGATATAACTTTTTAAAATAAAAATCACCATGAAATTCATATAACAAATCATCAATTAATGGAATAAGATACTTATCTTTTATGGTGTATTTTTTGAGTTATATGTAGTCTAGGCACATCTTACTATTATCCTTATTCTAGACCATGACCACTAGGTAGGAATATTCACTTTGACTATGTTAAATGATTCATGCCTCAAACATCTCTTATACCATATTTTCAAATTTTATTTTAGGCGTAAGGATACCTATAGGGTCTAATATTAGGTGGTGTATTTTTTGGAATGAGTCTAATGGCATGATCATGTGCACAACTTGGAGGAAGTCATTTTAGAATGTCACCAAAATAAATAGAATGGTCATACAACACCTTTTTAAATTTAGTATGTGTATACTCCTTAATTGGTTGAACCTCCATGGAAAATAAGCATGTAATAAAACCTTCTACACCTATTATTAGAATCTTCTTCATCTAGCGGGAACTAACCAATTATGGATATTTAACCCATAATCCATGTAGTTTAAAATTCCTTCCTTCCGAGTGTAACATCATGAAATGAATAGTTCTTGGAAATTCATCTCAATAGTGTCCAAAGTGATGAGTCACTACAATCCCAACATAATGTCAACTCCTCACATGAGAATAACAAACATAGGGGAATATAACAAATAGTCTCCCATAGAAAGCTTAATACTATTATAGTTCTTAGAATAGTTAATTGTACCACCATCTATAATCATGACCAAAAAGTCTAGAGTTGGGTAAATAAAACAATTTAAATGAGCAACCAAATTACTATTGATGAAGTTATATGTACTCCAAGAGTTAATTAACATAGTCACCTTTTATTTATTTAGGAACCCCACCACCTTAAGGATTTGAGGAGTACTAATGTCTGAAAGTGTATGATAGGAACTAGTAGGTTAAGAATATTTAGATTCATCCTCAAGTTCCTTTAACCTTTCCCTTGAAGCCTCCTCATCTTCTTGCTTGTCATTAGAACCATCAATATAAAACAACTTCTTTTTAGCACATCAATGCCCTTTGCCTCATTTTATATGATAGCCATAACATAAACATTTTACATGATTTTATTCTACTTATTGAGGTGTCAATTTGGTAGGCTGATCAAATGATGGTGCTAGAAAGGTGTGATCATGAACATTGGTGAAAGTTATTCATCTAATTAACTCTTTTTCCTAAGCCATGCATGCCATTAGTATAGCCTCATATATAGTACTAGGATGAAAAATTCAAACCTCTAATTGTATGCTATATTTAAGGCCACCCAAAAATAAGTTAATCATATTTTCCTTGGTGATGTCTACCACACATAAGGAGAGATTTTGAAATTGATGAATGTAGTCCTTGATAGTATTGGTTTGGTAAAAATTGGTTAGCTAACTGAAGTCATTTTCAAAGATATTTTTATTATAGTGGATCTTCAACTCCTACAAAAATATTGACCATGAAACTAGGACACCCTTCTTTTTATTTTAAGTATATAACCAATGATACCAAATGAATGAATCATGTTCTATATATAGAGAGGCCATAACCACTTTTTGAGAACATGGATTTTGATGTAGATCAAATAAATTTTCAATTTGAATGAGATAAGTGAATGTATCATTAACATCAAACTTGCATAGGTCCACTTTTGTTAACATCAGCTTAGGTTCAAAATTGGTGTTGGTATTGTTTGGAGTAGGAAAACCAAACTGAAGTGGTGGAGGATTATTTTGTAGTGGCTAAAATGATAATTTTTCCAACTACCCATATATTTGTTGTAATTGATCCTTCATGCTATTTATTTCCCCTCTCAAACCTATAATGTCCCCGTGAATCATATCAAAATCATCTTTTTTCTGCCATGCCCTACAACATTGACTTAAGTTGTTAAGCTATCTCTTAAATAGATAGATTAGAAATTTTAGGTTCCATGTCATCCTTGTGAGGAATTTTTGGAGTTTCTTTCCCTTTCCCACATCTACGAATGTTTGGACCAACCATGTACAAACACTAGGGGGGTTTCTGCCACATAAAAAATGTATAAGTGGAATACACCATTATGATTACCTCATTGATATGAATCTAACTATTCTTATTATGCACAAGGGTGAAAATTTTTGACCCAAAAAATTTTACTGGTAGAATATATTATTACAATCATCTTGTAGAGATGAATCCAATGACTGCTAATTTGTAAGGTAAAAATATTTCTACACTTCTTTTAACCAGAAAAATGTTTTTTTCTTCTTTTGTACATAAACCTCAACAATAAAACTATGGTGATGAAAAAAATTGATTCCTTTTACATCACAATTTTTTTTTGTCCTTTAGTACTTAAGACTCTAGATCTAAAAAACCTCCACCACAAAATTTTTCCCAAATCATAGTTTTGATACCACTTGTAAGGAAATTACTTAGACTATTTTCAATAATAGAATTATAAATGCTAAAATTAAGATCAAAGTAATTAGATCCACAACAATAAGTTGTGAATGATTAGAATAATTGAATATTATGACTGAGCCACTTTGAGGGAGAAACCTCCAAAATAATTCAGTAAGAACAAAATTCACAATATGATGATACAAGACTAACCAATACCTCTTATATATACTCTAGTTAGTCATGGTTATTACATAGGTTGACCATACTAATAATATCAATAAATTTAATAAGATACTATGAAGGTGTGTAAGCCACAAGTTAGCCACACATATCCCTAAATGCACTATAGGTTAAGGTGATAGCAAAAATAATGCACATTATAAATAGAGTATGTATGGATCATTTTAACAATAATTATATCACAATGTCTACCAAGGAGGCTTTTCATTTTCTAGTTCAAATGATTCTATGATAATAATATCCCTCACCAATTCAAACTTCCTTCTTATACTCTATTTCCATATTTTGGTTTTCCTAGACTGACCAATCATGGTAAGAAACCCTTAGGAAGTATGTTAGCTCTAGAAAATACCAATGGGAAGGCAAAATGCAATATATCAAATAATGAACCAAGATAAGATTATGGAAATTAATTCTCTAAGGACAATAAAAACAACTATATAGAATGGATTATGAAAAAATCAATAGAATTAACAAGAGTACCCCCTCATTTATCAGATATTAAAAAAAGAAAATAACATAACCAACACTTGTCATGTATAAAAATATTTTTTTAATATTTTTTAGGACAAACAAGTAGAATTCCATAAATTATTGGCATACAATAAGTTAACTAAGTTTACCCAATTTTCCATTATTAAAATCTTACACAAAAAATGTTCAACCCTTATAGAGAATTCCAATAATTTTATGTAAATACTTTCATAATACAACAAAAAAACAATCCTCAAATATTAAATAAAAGGATTACATCCAATGTAAAAAATGTCCAAAATCAGAGAAAGGAGCAAGAGTGCATACTTGAGAGGATCTATCTCCATCATCACTCCCATTATAGGTCTAAATGGACAAGCCATGGGATATTTGGTTTATTTATATCCTCTTTCACAAATTCCCTATGTTAGTACAACAACACCCATAAAATCCCATTTTACCTTCTAATAATATATTTGTATTAATTGGCCAAAGTGTTGGTGTTTTATTGGTTGTCTTTAATATTTCTTGGGTAAGGGGGCATACCTATTTTATTGGAACACACACACACATGCACACACACATGCACACGCACACACAAACACACACACACACACACACACACACACACACACACACACACACACACACACACACACACACACACACACACACACACACACACACACACACACACACACACACACACACACACACACACACACACACACACACACACACATGCACATGATTTTATTTAAAATTATTTAATATGTGTATTAACCCTAATTTAGATAAATTAAATGGAATAATGGAAAATATTGTAAATAAACTTGCAACAAGAAAAATGAAAACAAATCACTGAAATCAAAAAACATAATAAAATGGAAGAAGAATAACTATAAAAAAAAAGAAATACTTAGTTATTAAATATTTGTGATGTAATAATGTGAAACTAAATAGAGGTTAGAACTAGTCAATAGGTATTGATTCTACAAGTTCCATAGAAACTAAAAATAAAAATGATGAGGGACATGATCATCCAAATAGGGATACACATGTTTTCCACTACTGTCTTTAGTTGGTAAATCCTATATTTTAATATAAAATAGGTAAATTAGGTCACAATCATCTATAGATTCTTAAAACTCCCTTGTGTGTTGGAAATTAACCTTTAGATACATGTTAAAGACCTATAAATGACTTATTCAAAGTTGAAACACTAACATGGATTAGAATAGTTTAAAATTTAAAAATATAAAAAAAGGGGAGCATAATGGATTTAGCTAACCCAAATCACCCCCATGATGATTGATCACTTCCTATGTATCCATTACTCTGATGAGGGAAATAAAGCCCACATATTTCTCCCACTTAGATTTCTTTGTGAAATTGTGTTCCTTTGACTTTATGAATGTATATAGAGATGGATATAATACTTGATCATGATTTAATTTAGATTATATAAACCTAGCCCTAGAATTATCTAAGGAGTACAAAATGATTGGAATTATAATTGGTATGAGTTATTAAACTTTAATCAATGTGTACTAGTGTAAATATGCCTATGTATTGAAATTTCTAAGTGATTGAATAAGTGAATAGATATGCCTTTATATCAATTCAAAATGGGAGAATCACACATTACCTATCCTAAAAATATTGAAAAAATTATAAAATAAGGTCAAAATTTAAATAGTGACCATTAGAAGATCCAAGGACATGATAAAACCATAAGGTATAACACCATCTTCCACTAGTTTCCCCTTTTATACATTTTTGTCCTTAAGTGTGAATTTTGGGTCCCAAGATGTCTATACAGATGATTAGAGGGGTTTTTAATAGTTTAGAACATTTATATAGGTGTAGGATATAAATTTAGAAATGAATAGGTATGCATATATGCTTATAATATAGTGATGTGGAAATTTAGGTCCAAATGGGTGTTCAATTCAATTAAAGTGAAATAGGGCCAAAACTAACATTATCAAGTATTTGTGATTGAATTTGAGTGACTACACTTCCCATAAATTTAGTATATAAATTAAATAGATAGGTGAATGTGTATAACACACTTTTCCTTTAGAAGTGTGAGATGGTAAATTTGAGCAATTGATATATGATATGAAAATTATACCAAAATTACCCAAATCTATAATATACAAGTAAATTTTAGAGCCAATTAGGATTACAATGAAAAGATAAATGAAACATTCATACCAATGTTACACACTAAAAGATAAGCTATATAAATAAATATATAAATAAGAAAAATACTAAGGGATATGGATAATGGATTGTTTACAAATATATTTAGATTTTTAGCATGGTGTTAACTTGATCAAAAGACTTGGATTTATTTTTTAGCATGATAAGAGGACTAATGGATTTGATAACAAGATTGGCATGGAAGGTCTTGGATTAATAGTTAGTTTAGAAATGGAGGGGTGGTTGATTCAAATATAAGAGAGAGGGAGAATTAAAAGGAAATAAAAATCCCTTGGAAGCCTCTAGAATTAGAGGCTTCTAAAGAGGAGGGCTAAGATGGAGAGGATTCTAGAATTAGATAATTATAGAATATATTAGAGGGATAATCAATATTAAATAAGGTTATTAGATAGGTGATTAGTAACTAATGGTGTAGGAGAGCCTAGGAATGGGCTAGAGTAGGTGGGATTGGAATTTAAAATTCCAATATAACAAACAAGTGGGATTAGTTAGTTGATAATAGGGAATAAAGTGAATTAATTGATTTTTGGGGTATATATAAGGTTAATGGATGAATAATAATGAATGGATATGTGATATAAATGACTATAATGGGTGATATTAAGATTTAATTAGAAGAGATAAATAATATTGGATTAGATAAGTGAAATTAATGTTGACTAAATTTAGATGTATATATTTTGTTCCTCTTTGAAAGGGATGTGCAAGTGTATGAAGTATAAGAAGTAATGGTATTTCAAATAAAAAACCATTTCATGGGTGAATATTAGTAAATTACTTTAGTGGACACATGAATAAATCTCAATCATGTAAGGTGTCCCATACAAAATCTTGTAATGATGTAAACGTGTCTAATGCTCATTGGGAAATTAAAAATTAAAATGTTAATTAAATTTGAAAATATTGGAAAGAAAAATGAAAGAGTACACTTATATGTTTTATAACCTATTTTAAATGTGTAACTTTTATTGGATATTATGATTCCTATAATCATTTGAGAATGGGTTCTTCCCATGCGACACTTAGAGAGGTTATTTCCTTAGATGAACCAATTGCTAATTTTAGGGTGATCAAGCCCAAAATTGAATTAAAATTGTAAAATAAAATAAATTTAGGGAAGAATATAAATTAATTTTCATTGTTTGTATTTTGATCCTAATGTATGATAATCCAAGGGTTCATGAAATATTACATCAATCAAAAAATAGAGTAGCATGTGTTCATGTAGTCTTATTTGTGTGTTTGTCATTTTTTGCATAGTAAAAATGATCTAATGGGATATAAATTCTCCTAAATTTTATTAGTATCAATCACATCAGATAATAATTAGTTTTATATAGCTACATGTTTCCAAACAACATGGTTGAATTTCTCAACCATTTATACAAGATAGGAAGTCATTGTGTGCATTGATGAGCTAAAATGGATAGGTTATGGTGAAAAAGATAAGATGGAATAAATAAATTACCTAAACATATGTATTATTACATATTTATATTCCTTATTAATATTTATTTAATGTGAAAAAAATATCATCTCATTCCAAGATCTTATGCAAACATTATGGCCTACATAAGTTGATAATTTTTTATAGTGACAAAACTATTGATCTACATATAAAGATGATTTAACAAGATTAAAAAACACCCTGAAGGTTTATTAAATTATGTTTTTGTCATAGTAGTAATTTTATAACCATTGATATATATGGAATGATATTTTCACCCATTTATAATGCAAAAAAAAGTTAACAACTTAGAAAGATAAATAAATGGATTTTAAACATTTATAAGAGGATAATGAAGGTGAAGAGACATTAAAATTTTTAGATAATGTCAGATAAGATCTGAATTTTAAAGTTGAATATCCAAGAATATTCATATATTGAAAATATATAAGAAGAAGTTTAGAGAGAGATAAAGTTTGGAAGAGTTGAGCTCTCCAAGATCAGAGCGAGACTAGAGAGGATGTTTTCAAGTGTAGGAGGGACTATGAGAGAGAACATATTCTTCATGTATGTAATAATAGTATGAAGGCATACGTATGTGTGATATTATGATAATGTGAGAGTGTTAATTTATTTATTTTAATAATGTAATGTTGTTGAATTTAATGAAGATGTGTGTTTGAGTTTCAAGTCCATATAGTGTGCTCATTTGTGTCTAAAGAGTTTAAGAGTCTAACCAAGTGACATAGAGGTAATGGCAGTCCTTAAATGGACCACCTCTCATGTGTTTGAAATAAATTCTAAGATGTGGAATGGGTTGAAATTAATAATGGATTTTTAAATAATAATTCTAGAGGGAATTAAAAATTTAAGCTATGCATTATGTATTTTAAATGAATCAACCACAACATATGGCTTGTATATTAAATTGTCACTTTGATCCATAGTTCTTGAATACATGATCAAATTTTAATGGAGTATATACATGATCATACCATGGATATAGATAAAAAGTTACATGGAAAACATGACATGAATTTTTATCATGCCCCATTAATTTTTTAAAAATAAGTATAGCGTGTATGAATCTATATCATGCCCCCATTGATAAATGTAAAATTTGTAACTATATGTAGATGTAAATTTAGAAATTCTATTTAAAACTTATACATTAATATGTATCATTCACCCAAAATTTTATGAATTTATATTTTGTTCATGTAATGTTAGTGCATATGCATTACACATGCCCCCATAATTTGTACCACTAATTCAATTGGAAACCTTTGAAATTATATTGTGTATAAAAAGATTAATTTTTTAATTGAAAAGGCTTATCTTATTATGAAAATACCACTAAAATTATCCTATTTTTTGGTGAGATAATTTATTATAAAATTCACTCATATCAAAATAAAAGTTAATTATATCATGCATAGTAATATGTCATCATTGAATAATATAACATATTTGAAAAGTATGTTGACATAGTAAGATATGTACCATTCACATTATGTATGTAAAATATGAGGCAAGGCCTATCTAATTATATCAATGATTCTAATACTAATAACATGTAGAATTAGTATTTTATGCTGTATTCAGTGCATGATATTGATAATGACACTTATTAGACTTAACAAGCTCAAAAATCATGCAAACATAACAAGTACAATGTCATACAATAAGGTAAGGGAAACATACAAGGGGTATAATCAAATGTTACATAATAAAATATTTTCACACATAAGGATAAGGCTCACACTCAAAGGACATGCATAATGTCACAAATAACATACATGCTTAAATGTTGTAAACAATAAAGCGATAAAATATGAAATTAATAGACATGTTTTAATGTCACACAACCAAACAATATATCATAGAGATGATTAAAATAAAATTCACACAAATGTCAAAGACTATTTACAATAGATAAACATGATATAATGTAATATGTACAAGTAATAACATGAATGGAGCATACAACTATAAATGTAGTCTAAACCATCTATGTGTAATGTGATCATACCCTATAAAATATCATAGCCATATATAAATTGAAAGATAGAAATTGTAACAAGACATTTGTAAAAGTGTATATAAATTAATAGTTCAGAAGCGATAAAATTATAACACCTATAAATATTATAACATGTGAAACATATTCCTCCATTTCAGCAAGGCTACTAGGTAGAGGTAAGTCCAATATCTTAGTCTATGTGAAATATGTGTGTCTTGCATAACACTCATGAATACTAGTGAAACGCGTGTGTGATAGGAAAATATATTATATATACCATTAACGAGATAAATAATATATTAAAATAGGTATCTAATCATAATCAGGTCTTGATTTTGTATTTTTTGTAATATTTAAAATGTTTTTGTACTATGTATTTTTTTTACTTTTTTAATTCCTCAACTAGAAATAAAGATAATATGAAACCATCAATTAGAAAGTAGATGAAAGGGAGGGAATTATAAAAAAATGCAACATGTGTTAAGGTAAAATACATAGTGAATATGATTGCATGGCCATGTATGAGCAAGATTCCCCAACTCTATATGTGAATGTGGTTATAAGGCATGCAAGAAGTATAATAATATGCAGAGGAATGATTGTACATTTTATTTTCATAAAATGTATAATTATAGATGTATGTGACATGCATGTGTGATAACTATAACATGTAAAATAAATATTTTATATGAATAATTATTTTTGTGTATAATATAAATTAATGAAATAGAAAAAAATGAAAATCGTAAGGCTTTGTGTACTCAAATTATGATTTGAATGTGAAAATTTTCATATGATAGGATTAAACAACTCAAGATAGGAATGACCATCAATCTTGACCCAAAATGAATGCTATTTCCTTGACAATATATGCAATTTTCTTAGTTAAAGATATGGATTAAAAAGTAAATGGTAAAATATACCCAAATGGATCATTTTGTTGGACTGTTCAAATCTATAAAGTGAAAATGAAGATCCAAGAGGCTAAAAAGTCACCAGGGTACAAGAGCTATAAGAATTGATCAAATCAATTGCATTTGCAAGGAATATAAGAATAACATGATACAACAATTGAGAAGCTATATACAATTAATTCTTATTTTATTTATGAATTAGTTTGTTATTATATCAAGTATAGTATTTATGAAAGTACATAATGTTGATATGGTTTTTCATTGATTTTCCTTCTAATTGATAAGCCTTTATACCTACATTTTCCATACTCATAAATTGACCTAACCAATTTGATTTGAATTTTCCATTTTTTTCCTTATTTGCATTTGTATTTATTTTATTTTATTCTATTTTAATACTAAATCCCCTACTTATAATTTTCTATTGTGAACCTTTTTACGATATATATGTTGTGATCTTGATAGAATTTGAGATGTTAAATATCCCTAATACACTTTTCAAAAATCATTTCTAATTCATCTAATCACTTTTACCGATATTCATTATCTTTTATTAAATCTTAAACTAAGACTCACAAGGAAGGGATTTATAATTCAAGTGGTAATACTACTTCTATAACATAAACAAGAGAATACGGTGTTACTTTTTTTGGTGTAATCACATTTGTACGATATGTCTAAATTGTATAAATAATATGATTGTTCTAATATGTTCCATGTTTGGAAACATTTTTTCTTAAAATATTAAAAAGATTTTTTTTTAGATTTTACTTGACCATTGCTTTGTAGATAATATGGTTTAGAAAATGTGTGACAATTTTTTTATTTTACATGAAATCTCTTAACATTTTTTTTGAAAGATGATCCATTATCTATAAAAATAGCTGATGCAAGTCCAAACCTTAAAATAATGTGTGTCATTAAGAATTGACATATGTTTTCATATATAGTGGATTATAAATGTATGGCTTAAACCCATTTTTAAAGTATTCAATAGTAGTAATGATGAATTTGTGACCATATTATAATTATGGATTTATTTTTGTGATAAAATCAAAATCCCATAGAGAAAATGTCCAAGGAAAAAAATAGATTGTAATTCAAATGATGAAGCATGATTAAGGTAACTATTATTTTGAAATTGTGTAAAAAGTTTTTTATGCTCATGATATTCATGTTCCATTGTAGGTCAATAGTAACCTTGTCATAATGATTTTTTGGACATAAATTTACCACTAAAATGACCACCACATGTACTATCACATACTTTAAGTATTGCTAATTTATATTTTTCATGATTCAAGCATCTAAGTAATTTTCCATCAGGTGATTTTTTGAATAAATACCTACCAACAAGAACATAATGTAGACACTATTTTTGAATTATATAGCACCTTATTATTGTACACTTGGTAAATACATATCAGGATATACCTTCAACTTCTAGACCCTTCCCACTACCAAAAAGAACATATACACTATCTCTCTATGCCTAATTACTTATATCTTAGTATCACAAATGTTATTATGATGACCCAACCCTTATATCATGCCTATAATTTTGTTAATTTGCTTAGCTTCCATATCTACAAGTTGTGGACTTATTCCTATTTTATAACTATCTAGACACTTGTATCCCAATCAGATGGCTATGTTAATGCAAGTTTATTACTTAATACAAGTTTCTAGTGATCTAAAGTTATCTATTTTTCAAATAAAATGTATTCCTATGGTTTTCCTAAGTGGCTTAATGTGTTACAATCTCCCAAAGGATTGGTATAAATACAAGACTGATGTTCATTCATTCCCCACCTAGAAACTCACAAGGCAACTTACCAAAGGCATTTAATCAAGCACTCAAGTGATAAAATCTCTCCTATTTTATTTTATTTCCATATCAATCATAGTGAAAACACATCTACAAGTTTGAAATATTGAAGAAGCTTTCCATGAGCTATAATTTCCAAGTTACAAGAAAGGTCACTATTGTACTTGGTTATCACACATTACATGATTTAAATACAAGACTACATGTAGGGGATACATAAATAAGTCTGAGGATCTCTTCATAATATTAGATATGTAGGAAATTCTAATTTATATATGAGTCTTTGGGGGAAGCTTGACACTCTGTGCCCACTAACCCAATTTTTTCACAACCACTATGAAGATGAAGAACTAGGATTTTACTATTTAACAAGGAATAATAGTCCATGACCTTTTATAAATACACTAGAATGAAGGTGACATAAAAACTAAAAGCATCCAAGTGGTCACATCTAGTTTTAGTAGGTATTCCATACTAGATACCTATGTCCAAGATAGATAGTATCATTAATGTAATTATTCTAGTTTGATACAAGTGTATGTGACTATAGATGTAGACACCGCAAATGTGTCTGCACCTTGGTTCTCCCCCTTGTCCGCCTCAAACCCATATCCTAACCCTTGGCCTTAGTCCTCTCCATTCATTTGATTAAAATAACTTAAATATTTTAATTAAGTGGCCCCCTTTCCACCTCACCCTTGCCACCTTGGATCCTCCCTTGAATCCCTCCACCTTCCTCCTAGCATTTATTATGCCAAATCTCCTCATTATCTTCCCTCCATGCCCATTTAAGCATCTTCATAACCGTTCTTCCCACAACCCCTCGCCCGGCGGCGTGCAAGAATGGGCAGAGGCTATTTTTAGTCTCTGTCCCCATTCTGACACTGCCGACGTCAGCGACCCTTCGGCTGACGTCGGCGGAACTGCCAGTGTCGGTAGCCTTCAAGACCCCTTTCTGCATCCGTTACAGCCCCCGGCCCCTTCAGCTCGCAACTGAATTCTCTTCACTTCTCTGCGTCTCTCTCTCTGGCATCTCGACTCTTGAATCTTTACATCAGACCCTTGTATCCGTCTTTTCACTTGACCTCTCTGCCAATCAATCTGACTATCTCCCTCAGGTACACAACAAGCTTCTACAAGTGAACAACAGGGATTCTCCATCAGCAACAGGCTTCACATCCAACATCATCAGTAACAAGATCAACACCTTCTTCAGTAGGGCACAAGTAAGTACTTTGTTTGTGTTTTCATTTTGCTTTCTAGTCATCTGCTTTTAAACTAGGTTAAGCTCTTCTTTTCCCCAACCCAGACTGCTAACCAAACCAGGCAGACCCAGATTCCTATGTCCCTGATCGGCCTCCTTTATCTCTCTGTCCCTTTTCTACATTTTGTCCATTATCCTAGACCTCTGCACAGACCTTCAACTAAAACCAGACTCTCCCAAGACCATTTTGTACGTCCACAGACCAAGCTCAGACCAGACTCTGTCCAGACTCGACCAAAACATGCCTAAACCCCGTCCAAGCCTATTTCCCCAACCGATGCCGGTCATTACCCAGACCGACGTCGGCAACATAACTGACGTCGGCACCTTTGACGACCGACGCCAGTAGGACCACCGACGCCGGTGACTATGACTAAGCTGACAGCTTCTTCTAGGTAAGCCTTTGCTTCATTTTCTCTTTCAGTTTGCTATCATTTCAGTCTATTTTAGCATTCTATCATTTATCAGTCATTTATATTTTAGCAAAACAGTGGGTTGACCTCCCTTAAGGAAGTTCTCATACTTCTGGGAACAGGCTTTTGCTTGGCAACCCACCATCTATCTATCTAACGCCTTTTTGTCCAAGTTTTCTTCTTTACAGGTGTCATTCCTCCACAGCCAAAGAGGAGTGCCCACAAACATCTAGATTACGGTGTGCGATCTTTATCCAGGTACTTCATGCCTTGACCATTATTCTTTAGTTTCTTCTCTCTCTTAAATCTGAAAAGCGAATTAGCGATAGAAACATTCTGGCACGCCCGATGGGACCCTAGGTTCCTCCTGGGTTCCTTTTCTTCTTCATTCATTTAGGAGCATTAGGTTCTTACCTTTTCTCCTCTTTCTTTTCTTCTCAAGGACACTACAAGCAGGACTAAAATGAATCTTTCTTCCTTGCATTTCTAGACTAGTCTAAACATCATACTCTCAACCCTTTCTCAAACTTGTCTTCATAACAAACATCACATTTTGACTTGGGCATTAAAACACTTTGCATTCATTTCTGCTTGTGCTTGCATCTTCTTAGTCCACATCTAGTAACTTAGACATATATTGAATAAATCGTAGACACTTGATGTTACACTACCAAACCACATGCACTAAAACGAACATAAAACTTACTTGAGACAAGGCCCGACTGGGATTTCATCCCCCAGTGGATACCTTACCCGTCCCGGTGACCCTACTTAGATTTCATCACTAAGGGGGAAGCCCACTCCGTTCTCTGGTGGAGGATAAACTCTAGGCGAGGTATATCTTGGCTAAGCGAGACCAGCTAACCACTAGAATCGTGAAGTGAGGAGAGCTTGCTCCTTAGCACCAGGCCACGTACCAGACCTAACACAGATTTTTGAGCACCTTAACAACACTTGAAACCATCTTTAGACCACCTTCTTCTAGGACCCTTCTTACAGCCAATCTCCCTAAACATTCATCTAAGGCATAAGCCACAGTTTCTAAAGTTAATTCCTAGGATTTATTGCTTAGGCTTGTCTGTCTCTCTCTGTTTTCCTCTTCTCATCTGTTTGTTTGAGTGAGTGAGGATGCTTTCTTCATTGTTTTTCCAAAGAATCTTAAAATCTTTTTGTTCTCTAGAAGACACAGTCACCGGCATCGATTCTATCACCGACGTTGGCTTTCCTCCCTTACCGGCATCAGTTATCTGACCGATGTCGGCTATCTTCCTTACCGACATCGGTTTTTTAACCGACGCCAGTCTCTGTCACTGTCCTTTTTTTTCAAAACCAGCAGCCTAAAACTCGACCCCTTTTTCTGCCAAAACTCCATTCTGGTTTTCTGAAATAGAAAAACACAGTTTCTTGAACCTGACCCTCCTTTTTGACCACGCTCCCTCATCCCTAACCAGTCCTATCATGGAGTTCCACTCAGAGACTGAAAGAACTCCTACAGGACCGACCCCGACCCCGACCCCGATGCAAATTCCCATCATCCCTAAAGGGGACCAAGATTTTGAGAGATTCTTGGACCTCAATACCGCAGCCCTCCAAAACTATCTCGTGAGAAACCCAATGCGAGACCTTTCGGGTGACGTGGCGATGACATCCACACCATTCGCCACCCAACCCTTTATGACTCAGCCTTTCACCTCAACTATTAACCCAACCATCGCCAATGCGCAAAGTTTGGCCTCCCCGTCTATTTTTAGACCGACCTCCATCAGGGCTTCATTACCCCCTCAACCACCTGTAATTCAACCAAGTTCTACATCATATCAGAACTTGATTGTCTCGACCCCTCATACTCTTGTGCCCACAAATGTAGGAGTGCCAACCTATCTTTCTACTAGTGTCGCCATTCAACCACCTTTGGCGGTGCCCAGTCAACTTGTACCTTTGACCTTCATAACGCCACCACCTTTAGCCTCCACTTCTGCCCCTGTGACTAGTCATCTATACATTGTACAACCGACTATGTCGCACGCCTCCTCTAGCCTCTTCCAAGCGCCTTACAACCTAGGGGGCACTCAACCCGCCAATCCGTTAGTAGACATCATTAAGATTCTAATGGATAAAATGTCCAGTCTCGAAGCCTCCTTTTCTGGTTCAAGCAATACTTTGTCATATGAGTGAATTTGCAATGAGCCCATCCATCCTTCCGTCCCTATTCGACCATATCCTAACTAATGGGAGCTTCCTAAATTCACTCGCTTTCAGAGTAAGGAAGACCCTCAACAACATCTATGGGCATTTAGACATGCCTGTTATCTTATTGCCCATGACGATGCGTTGCTTTTACGCACGTTCCTTATGTCACTTTCTAGCCTAGCCCTTGACTAGTATAGTTCTCTTTCTAGACACTCTATCTTTTCATTCATCCAACTCGCCCAACTATTTCTCGACCATTTCTCAATCAACATCGCCAAACAAGTCTCAATCACAGACCTTTACTCCATCAGGCAATTTGATGATGAATCTGTAGTTGATTTTGTCGCTCATTGGAGGGGCCTGATTAACCAGCTCTCCTCTTTGCCTCAACCTGAGCTCATCGAGCTCTTCTCTTGAGCATGTGCCAAACACATCTCTTCTACGTTGTGGATTCAGACATTTAGCACTTTTGACAAAGCTTTCATCATGGCTCGAAAGCTCGAACTCCGTGCCCTTGAAGAAGATAAGGTCAAATTGCGTCTTACCAACGCTAAAACCAATGGCCATTCTTATTCCAGACCTTCTTCTTCTGCCAATTCCGAATCTAAAGGAGTGGCCAATACTGTGGTCGTTAGATCACCATCCTCGACAACAACTAATCAATCTCAACCTTCTACATCTTCCAGCATCACCAAACAATTCCAACAACGGTACATTCAGCGTTCTTACACTCCACTTGAAGAACCATACGCTTCCGTTTTGGAAAAACTACTCAAGCAGGGGGTCCTCAATCTCCCTCCAATTTGACCCTTCAAAAGCCATCCCTACATGGTATAGGGAGGCTGACTTCTGTCACTTTCACCGCGTCCAAGGCCATGACATCGACAACTGCCGAACCTTCAAAAACATCGTCCAAGACATGATCGACAAGGGGGATCTTATTTTAGATAACTCGAACGCCCCACCTAACCAACATATTGACATTTTCAAACAACCATTTCTGAATCATCCACCTACTCAAAACAACGTCCAGACTTCGACCAATGACCCTCAAAACCATGACATTCACGCGATTAACACTATCTTGCCTCTTGTCCTTGACCAACCTCTTCCATTAAAGGATGAAGAACCTTCTTCTCCTGCTAGTCCTCCATCTACCTCTCTTGTATTGGAGGATGCTTTGACCACATCAACACCATTAAGCCCACCTTCATCCAAAGACCCTACCTTGCCTGCTCCTCAACTACAAGTAGAAGGCACGATCATCCATGCCCTCTGCCCACTTGAGGAGCCACACTCTCTTATTTCTTCTCCACCAAGAGAAGAACCAGTCTCTCCACCCATTTCAATCAAAGAAGACCTAGTCACGATTTCCTCTTGCCCTTTGCGTGAGATTTCTACATCTCACTCACCTCCATCCACATCCAAACCCAAACCTACATCTAACCTCGCCTCACACAATAGTGGCCCTCGACCCAAACACACGAAAGCTACTAGACCTCACCGGCGAACTCCCCCTCCACCTTCGTCATTACCTTCAATCTTGAGCCCGCATCTGTCCACTTTAATAGGAGTGCTTCCCACTCCCATCCTTCACAGAGGCAAGTCACCTCTATTAATCTCTCAACCCATCAGACATACATCTCCCCCAAACCCTCGACCAACGCCTCTCACACCGCTCAAACCAAAATCACCAACCCTCACTGCAACAAGACACTCAGACCCGTTAGCAGGTTCTTATACCTTGCTGTTACAGCAATTGTTGCAGTCCTCTCGTATCGACCTCCTGCCTCTTAGACAATATCAATCTCTCAGACCTAAACCACCTTGGTTCGACCACACTTGCATTTGTGCATATCATCGCACGCCTAGACACGACACAGAACATTGTTCTGCCCTCAAGGTCGCCATTTGCCGATGTTTGGAGAATGACACCTCTCTTTTCAACTACATTATCAACAAACCTTCAACACCGCCTCACCCATCACATCTCGGATCAAGGCCATCTTGGTTTGACAACTCTAAATTTTTCCATTATCATCACATTCTGGGACATGACACTGAGCGTTGTTGCGCTCTCAAAGCTGTCATTCGTCAACACTGGAAAAAGGATACCCTTCTCATCAAGGATCCTCTTGACCACCTCTTCGACAAGACATCAACCCCGACTCATGCCTCTCCAACCTCATCACCTAAATCAGGATCCCCATGCCAGACTGTGGTCCCTTTGCTGCCTTTGACCCCCTTATACGACATTAATACTATCCATTTGACTACTAAACCTCAACCGACCTTAACCAATCTTTCAAACATTCTCCCTACCCGCTGGGGGAATTCATCCTTCATCCAAACCTTGACCAACTTTTCAACCCAGTCTCTACCATATATCAATCACTCATTTAATCTTAAATCTCGACCAAGTGTCCATCGACCGAACCCCCGACCAATTATTCGACCAGTCTCAACTAAACTTCAGCCAAATATCAATCAACCAGACCGCTCGACCAAACATTCAACCTTTTTCAACCAACCAACGACAATGTCAACCAACTTCACATCCATCAATCAACACCTGACCAATCTGAAAGAGGCAAATTGGGGCAAGTTTGCTCCTAATTGACTTGGACCTTATCATAACGCACTAGCATGGCCCAGGGACTTATCAGACCTTGAGCCCCCCTTTCTGTCTTGCATCTTCGACCATTTCTACTATTAGTCGAGTGCTCGATCACTTGACATTTTACTTGAGCTCATCCCTTGAGCAACCCCTTGTCATTGTCATTCCTTTTCCTATCAACCCTACTTCCTAACACTTATCAACCCTTTTTTTGTCAAGCAGTGATGCTTTGTCCTAATAAAAGGGAACCCTTAAACCTCTATAGGCTCGTCCATGGCTAAACTTCAGTCAACAATTGTATCAAAAATAATATATCATACCAGGTCATAAAATACTCTAAATGTAGACTACTCCCTCGAAGGACAGCTACATAATTGCTATATTACTAGACTGATCCCTTGAAGGATAGCTAGGCCAACTTATCAAACATTTAAAGCAAAGTATAGACCACTCCCTCGAAGGATGGCTATGACTAATTATTGCTATAGACAGCACCTACTTTTGAAGCTTCCCGCATTGATCAGCTTCACAACATGACCACCAAGCAAACAACATCTCTCTGTAGACTTCCCGCATCGATCAGTCTACCAAAAAAAAAAAAAAAGAGACTGACACGCTATCAAGTCATGGACACGCCTATAGTCATTCTTGGGTCACCTATAAAAGGGGCAAGGTTCTTCCTGCCACCAAAAAAGGGTTACCCCATCCTCTCGTATCACATAACTCATCCTATCACCCCAACACACTCAAGGGACTTCGAGCTCACTTAATGTCAAGTGATTCGATTACCGCCCTAATACAACACTGGTCCACGACGCAATGCATACATGGGGCTTTTGTTCTAACAACCCCTATCCATGCTGTCCTTTTTGGTCTTTGTCAACGAAAGAGCAATTCGCCTTTCACTTATCTTTTACTTTGGTCACATTTTCAAACCAACCTCAACATTTTCAACATGACATCAGGCATCGCCTTGTCCTTTTCACATAGTTTCTATGGACACCAATACACATGGAAACTATCGACCAGACCCAATTTATGTTAAGCATAAACCAATACTTGCTGAAACATAAATAAACCTCCATTCATTTTTAGCATACGTCCATCATGACTATGGAAACTTGCTAGGGATGAAAGACTCTCGACCAATTCTACAGAATACCCCATCTGTAGCATCATCTTATCCTCATCTTACCCTCATCATTTCGACACTTGACCACATCCAATCATCGACCAATCTTCTCAATTTGTCCAAACTACATTGGTCTGAGGCCCTATGACCAGGGCTATGTAGGCAGCACTCAGATAACACATCTTCTGAGGTTAGCTCGACCACCCCCATTTGTTTGTCTCTTTGATGGACAAACCTTCTCTTCTGTGACTTTAATCACAACCAACTCCATCAACTTTAACCAAGACCAATCACTGACTTTGACCAAGACCAATTATTTTCTTTGACCATTCCTCCCTTTTAGGGAGAACTACATTGGCCTGAGGCCCTTCACACAAGGGCTATGTAGGCAGCACTCAGATCACCTGACATTTTTTGAGGTTAGCTCAGCCACATCCTTTCGTCCATCCATCCCCTTGACCAATGACCATTGGATATCATGCCTATCTCCTTTGACCTCGACTACTTCCAAGCCAATGTTGCCTTGGTTATTTTTGCATGTGTGCTACTCTATGACTGGTTAGCAGAATTGTCCACAGACTATTTTTGACCCTTCGCAAGTATAGGATCGCAAGCCGGTTGATCCCTACTACTTGTGACTTTTTCGTGTTTCTAGGAGCACTTCCTGAGCCCTAGATACCTAGAACACGATGACTATTTAGAGCTTCAGCTTAGATTGAGTGACCCGATCAGCATACGACTAAATGCTGGGGCCCAGTTACTTTGATTTTAGCACTCCTCGACCCTTTTGACTGCAACCATTTGACCTACCTGTCTCGTGACATGGTATACGTGCAATCATGACTTTTGCAGCATTTTCACTCACTTTTCATCTTTCTCATCCACCTTCTGTCAAATTGACACTCGATCTTCACTTCCCTTCTCTCAACTATCACTTTGAGGGGGGAACACCTCATCCTTTTCCTGGGGCAACCAACTCCTATTTTTGTCTTGCATTTCATCAAGAACAGCCAACAAGACAAAAAGGGGCAAATGTAGACACCGCAAATGTGTCTACACCTTGGTTCTCCCCCTTGTCTGCCTCAAACCCATATCCTAACCCTTGGCCTTAGTCCTCTCCATTCATTTGATTAAAATAACTTAAATATTTTAATTAAGTGGCCCCCTTTCCACCTCACCCTTGCCACCTTGGATCCTCCCTTGAATCCCTCCACCTTCCTCCTAGCATTTATTATGCCAAATCTCCTCATTATCTTCCCTCCACGCCCATTTAAGCATCTTCATAATCATTCTTCCCACAACCCCTCGCCCAACGGCATGTAAGAATGGGCAGAGGCTATTTTTAGTCTCTGTCCCCATTCTGACACTACCGACGTCGGCGACCCTTCGATTGACGTCGGCAGAACTGCCAGCGTCGACAGCCTTCAAGACCCCTTTCTGCATCCGTTGCAGCCCCCGACCCCTTGAGCTCGCAACTAAATTCTCTTCGCTTCTCTACGTCTCTCTCTCTGGCATCCTGACTCTTGAATCTTTGCATCAGACCCTTGTATCCATCTTTTCACTTGACCTCTCTACCAATCAATCTGACTATCTCCCTCAGGTACACAACAAGCTTCTGCAAGTGAATAACAGGGATTCTCCATTAGCAATAGGCTTCACATCTGACATCATCAGTAACAAGATCAACACCTTCTTCAGCAGGGCACAAGTAAGTACTTTGTTTGTGTTTTCATTTTGCTTTCTAGTCATCTGCTTTTAAACTAGGTTCAGCTCTTCTTTTCCCCAACCCAGACTACTAACCAAACCAGGCAGACCTAGATTCCTATCTCCCTGATCGGCCTCCTTTATCTCTCTGTCCCTTTTCTACATTTTGTCCATTATCCTAGACCTCTGCACAGACCTTCAACTAAAACCAGACTCTCCCAAGACCATTTTGTACGTCCACAGACCAAGCTCAGACCAAGCTCAGACTATACTCTATCCAGACTCGACCAGAACCTGCCTAAACCCCATCCAAGCCTATTGCCCCGACCGATGCCGGTCATTACCCAGACCGACGTTGGCAACATAACCGACGTCGGCACCTTTGACGACCGATGCCGGTAGAACCACCGACGCCGATGACTGTGACTAAGCCGACAGCTTCTTCAAGGTAAGCCTTTGCTTCCTTTTCTCTTTCAGTTTGCTATCATTTCAGTCTATTTTAGCATTCTATCATTTATCAGTCATTTATCTTTTATCAAAACAGTGGGTTGACCTCCCTTAAGGAAGTTCTCATACTTCTGGGAATAGGCTTTTGCTTGGCAACCCACCATCTATCTATCTAACGCCTTTTTGTCCAAGTTTTCTTCTTTGCAAGTGTCATTCCTCCACGGCCAAAGAGGAGTGCCCACAAACATCTAGATTACGGTGTGCGATCTTTATCCAGGTACTTCATGCCTTGACCATTATTCTTTAGTTTTTTCTCTCTCTTAAATCTGAAAAGCGAATTAGCAATAGAAATAATAGAGGTGAAATTTATAAAATTAGGTGACTATTATAGAATCTAAATCTAGTCTACCTTTTTGTTGTTATAGATCTTGATCTGTATTAACATTAAAATCAACTATCTTATTTTATTTAAAATTTTAATATCAACCATAGTTATACTTTCTATCATTAGAATCTTAGTATACTAAATTTAGTGATCCATAATTTGCACTTATTATTCATGAGGATGATGATACTCATATGCCTAGATTCAATATAAGTGGTGGATTATAATCAATTATAACACCTATGCTAAGAACCACCATTCCCATAAAGTATCTTATTTCTATGATTATCACCATTGGGGATCTCCAAAAAAAGGTTTACATACTTTGAATGTAAATGGATTTTCATAATACTAATGAAAATGTTACCTCATTCAATAATCAACCTCGTGCACAACCTATACTTGAATATCCTTATCCTAAAAATTTGAACTACTAGATTTACCTTTATTTTTGAGTCATAAGGACCCATTCAACCACATGATTAACTATGTACATTATTTTGGTCAATAGGCAAAATATGACAAACTATTGATAAAATTATTCTATATGAACATTTATGATAAAGATCATAATTTGTTCTATAGCTTATCAAAAGGCTCATTAACCATTTTTACACAATTATAAGATGCATTCTTCATGGATTTAAATATTTTTAAGGTGTCAAAACTTAAATTAGAACATTATCACAATTTGAAACAATGTGATGATAAATCTCATCAAGATTATACCATTCAATATCATATGAGATAGCATTTAGACCTTCATATTTGGAGTTATAATTTCATTTTTAGTAGTGTTTAGCCTTAAAAAGTCTAGATTAGGCTTATCTAGGGTTAAATGGGATAGATATTACTTAAGGTATAACGGTGGTAAACTATCTCTATAGCATGCCAATTAGATACTAAACTCAAATATAACATATTATGAACTCATTAAATATAGATACACTAAAAATAGTAAGTACAACTATGTTAGAGATGAAAATGACAAAGTAGTGTAATTAGATGGTTTTGATTTTGACATAGTTATAGGTCTAGAACATGAAGGAATTAGAATGGAAGAGGCTTCTATAATAATCACCAAAATCTAGATTAAGGGTCTCTAGAGCTATAGACACTAGCATCAGCCTTAGATAGTTGTGTTGATGCTACTTTTTGAAGCTAATGTATGTTCTTTAAATGCAATACATGATGGAAAAAGATACAAACACCTAGATGCTTCTAGGTTTATCTTCACCTTTAATCTAGTATATTTAGATTTGGGTCATAGACTATCACTCCTCATGACATTGTAAAACCCTAGTTCTTCATCTTCATAGTGACACTGAGAGAAAATGGTTTAGTGGGCACACAGTGTCTAGTTGACCCCAAATACCCCTATGTAAATGAGTGATTACTATATAGGTAATACTTTGAATAGGGCCTTATATTGTTGTATTTCTCCCCTATATGTTGGCTTATGTGTGAATCATGAAATATGTGGAAAGTAAGTACAATAGTGACCTATTTTATAAATTGGAATATTAGGATCTTGGGTTTCTCCTTCAATACTTTATACCTATAGATGTGTTGTCCCTATGAATGATATGAAAATATGAGAAAATAGAGAAGTTTTTCTCAATTGAGATTGATATAATGCTTTTGATAAGTTTATTTGGAGTCTTTTGGTCTTTTTTAAGTGAAGAATGAATGATGGTTGACCTTGTATTTATATCAATCCATTTGGATAAGTAACTCATATTAAAGCACTTAGGATGACCATTAGGATATGTTTCATTTGTTAATTAGATGAATTTAGAGAACTACACACTTGCATCAACATAAGATACCTATGTCGATGTAGGTTTCTATCCTTGATGTTAGTGTCTAGGGAACATGAAAGTAGATATAGATTCAAAACTTGTAGAGGTGGAATATAAACATTTTTTAAGCATTTTGGGCAATATAGAAGGTTTGGGTCATCAACATAAGACTAGTCAAACCAAGAGATAGGCCAAAGGGAATAAGATAAAGTAGATGGAAGGCTTTTTAAAATGGAAAAGGTTTATAACTAAGAGGAATAACCAAGGTCTAAGTTTACTGAGTGTACAAGATTGAGGTGATATAAAATTCAAAAATAGTGTCTAACTTTTCTACCCCTTTAATCTAGTAATGATGTTTTTAGTTTAAAGGAGAATAAATGTACACTTAGGTGTGTATAACACACCTTACCTTTACTTGAGTCTATCTTTAGTGATTTCACTAGTGCCTAACTTACAACCAAGATCATGTTATACTATATAATCATTTAATATAGTCTAAAAATGAAAGTATTGAAATGATTGAAATTGAAGGAGCAAGGTTTAGGATTACACATGTGTATCGATGTAACTACCTTGCCTATTGGAAAGTTGATTTTAAAATATGTGTCATTATAAGGCTCTAAAATTGATATTAGGAAAAATATATAAATCTATAAAGTGCATATATCTAAGGATTTAGATAGAAAGATATTGGAAGGCACATGCCCCCAACCCTAGAGAAAAAGTGATTTATCACTTGGTAGTTGAGGTTTTCTCAACTATGAAACCCAATGATACATATAACTTAGTGAGGGTAGATTATAAAAATAATTAAAACCTAAAAAATTAGTAATATTTAGTGATTTACTCACCTCAACCATCTAAAAAGTGAACCAACTACTGTAATAGATTGGTTCAATATAGCATGTAATAGTCTATCCTAGGTATCCATGTGTAAAAGTCCATGATATAGTGATAGTCCATAAAAGAGTTTTGAAATATGAAAATAATTTGTATTTTGAAATATTATGTTCACATTATAGAAAATATGCACCTTAAATATGTCTCATGATGAAATTGTGTATAAAAATGGCACCAATGTATATAATTATACTACAACTATGAATCTATATCATAAAATTGTCTGTTTTGGCCAAGTTAAAAACTTTGTAAATGTGGAGAATATTATTCTAAAGAATGAACCCACTATATATGTATAAATATAAAATTGAAATAAGTGTTAATGTGGAATACATGTTTCCAAAACATGCCCCCATTAAAATCTAAAGATGTTGAATACTGAATAAGTGTGGAGAACGAGCTTCCAAAGCATGTCCCCAATGAATATAAAAAAGTGAATGTGTGGAATCCATGATTATATCACATTCCCACACCTAATTTTAAAACTGATATAAGTACCAAATATTGAATAAGTGTGGATAACATGCTTTCCGAACATGCCCCCACAAGATTTGAAAATTGTGTCAAATGTGAAGAACATGGCTCTATGATATGCCCCCAATGATATAATCCACTTTGAGGTGAGGGAAGAATAAAAACTAGTATTTAACTCACCTCAAAATGATAAGACAACCGTATAATCTATTAATGTAACCATGTAACCTATAGAAGGACATGTCTAGGTATATGTAGCATTGAAGCACATAGAACAATGTGATCATAAGAATGCCTAAGATGCATGATAAATATTATGGAAATATATAGATAGTAATATTATAAGCTCAACAATAAGACAAGTACATGAAAAATATCATTAAAAATTAAGTCAACATATAATGGTCTAAGGAGACCAAAAATAAGGGGCATGTTCACATACCACATAATCAAAGGTACATGACTTAGTTAAATGTCCAAAAAATAAGAGATGACATATTCAAATGTCCACACAACATTCAATGATATATTCAAATTTAAAAGAAATCATAAAGAGGAATGGGGGTATCAAACAAAGGAGTGTATTCAAATACTTGAATAAGAAAGACAATAGAAAGGTAAGACACTCAAAGAAGTGTATAAAGGAAAACATAAGAAACTAGCATAAACATATCATAGTAGCTCATGTGTCAAATGTCTATTAGCAAAAAATGTCAAGTGCATAGAATATCATGTACCTTATGAAATATATAATAATGGATATAAGAATGTATAATTACATATAAGATTAAACATTATAATAAAAAGTGATCATCAAATGATATAACCTATGAGTATCATGATCATGGAGGTGGGTTCCCCTAATGTCCATATGACACGAGGAGGGAAGGTAAAACATTTAGTATTAGGAATAGATCATGTATTTTTGTATGGCTATATCACACTCATGTATAATAATGACACACATGTGTTTATATAATTAATTGATATGTCATACATCAACATGGAATTAACACATAAATGATAAGAAACCAATAGAACATGCAAGTGCCAAAAGTGTTTTTGGATTTATGAATGTTTTATAAATTTTTATTGTATTTTTGGAAAATGAATGGAAAATTATATACTCTTTTCCCATCCAAATTGTGGTCATAAATATCTCCCCATTATGAACCTAGTGTAATAAGTAGGATATGATGTTGATGAACATTCATAGATCTAATATATATCATTCTAGCATCTCTGATGCTCTATGTATATATAATATTACTTTATGGTCATGGAGGGACAATAGGAGTAGTATGGGTTCATGGGAATCATATTTATGTTCTGTATGTTTTATTTTGAATAATATTAATAGAAACATGTGTAGGTGATCTAGATATCTATACATGGTGCATAACATATGAGTATTCAGTGGAATCCACTAAATGTCTATGATGTAATGGTCTTTCAAGTACTAGTTACCTAATAAAGGGGATTTCTTACTACTTACCATTTGGTGCTGAATTAACCTTAGTAGTTTTTATAGTTATGTGCATGGGTATAAGTTTTTCTTGTTTAAGAGGATACTCATATGGGATTCTAGAAACTATAATTACTTGATTGACATGAATGTATTTAAAACACCCATGCACTATAGAAGGTATTGCTTGAAGTGTATGGATCTAAGGTCTTTCCAATAACATAAAATATTCGCATCAAAGGTGTAACTAAAAAGGTATTAACCACATGTTTGGGATTAATCAATAAATGTAGGTAGATCTCACCAAGAACTTTCTAGGATGTCCCATCAAATGCTCTAACTAATCTAGTAGATAGATTAATATTGTGATGAGTATAACCCAAGTATATAACTAATATCATGGTAAAAAAGCTATTTATTTCACTATTATCAATCATAACACTATGTATAGGGTGTTTATCAAGGTATGATCGAATGAATAAAGAATTCAAATCATAGTCATCATCCTTAATCTCACAATCATCAAAATTAATAGATCTCTAAGCCATATGAGGTGTATGTCACATGTAATTAATAATAATATGATATAATGGGTGCCCATAATGTGATGGAGGAGGATGTGTGTTATATTCCATTTACACTTTTGGTTATTTCATATAATGGTCTTACAAAGGATTGTTAAATATTTTATATTTATAGTGATCACAAAGTTGTGAACCTAATTCCTTGGGAGGATCATCAAAATAAATATTTTGGTAATAAATAATGTATTAGATATTATATTTCAAGGTAAAGTATTTATTTTTAGAATACCCTAGTACCTAATGATAATAAAAATAAACATTCACATCATATCCTTCTGGTAGTGGTCTATTCATATCAACCACTATAGGATGAGAGAGAGATATATAATATGACATTCTACTAGACATGGGACTAATGAAGTAGGAGAATTAGGTAAGCATGTAAATTATCTCCTTGGTACATTAGATACAATAATATTATTAGGATACTATGAAACTATGTTAATTTTAGTGGTTGTTTCCATTTTAGGCTGAGGAGGTTTTACCTTAAAACTTTCCTTAATTTTAAATATGGTATTAGATGTAGATGTTGGAAAAAGTGTTGTCATTAATGTCAAAGATAATGAAAAATTGGTGATGACATTGATGAAGGATTATATCAACAAGTGAAAATAAGGCCATGTGTGTTTGATAATTGACCCATGTGGTTTGAGTTGTCTTGATCAATGGAGAATGATATGACAAGCTTGTAAGCTATTCTCAGGTGTAGTGAGATGATTTTAAGCTATAGGAGTGGTCTTATAGAATCTCAATGTGGTTAAGTGATAAGGAAGCATGAAGAGAGGTCATGGTTTATATAGATAAGATGGAGATAAGATAGATGAATATGAGCTAGATATTGAGCATGTTACAGGTCAAAGAATGAAGAGAAAGGTGCATGAATAGTGTCTTGATCATCTCAAGGGTATGCAAGCCTAGGTAGGCCTGACAAAATAAGATAGGTTGATTAGTTATAATTATAAGATAATAAAGGTGAGTGTTGATAAAGATCTAGTATGTTGTCTTGGAGGTGTATACCAAGTTTGAAGTCATAAGTTTATAGTAAAATGCCTAAGAGTGATTTTGAAGTTTCTTGACTGCTTAAAATGAAGAGATGAGAGCTCAAGAATAAATTTTTTATTTCTCATTGGCATATATATAATTTCCATGGTGACTTGATATTTTTTTTAGAGATGAAATATGGTCCTAAGAAAGTTTTACAATCACTTTTCAGTGGTTTAAGGTACAAATCTTTGTGAACATTTGTTAATAATGTAAACTAGTCAAAAACCTCCAATAAACACTCTTAATGAAAAATTAGATAAATATTGTTGGATAGTACCCATAATGGATTTTAAATTAAATTTTTATGATTTTAGTTTTAATATGACTCCTCTATGCATTCCTAGGTGGTCTTAATTTGTCAAGATAGTGAGAAAAAGGTATAAAAAGTGATTTCTTTAAAGAATTTGGTGCTACAAGAAGGATTGAATGAGTAAACACATATAAATAATTAGATATTTAAAGAAAATACACATTATTAATTCCAATTAAGTTATTTTTGAAATTTATTTTCACTATGCCAATCATTTTTGTTAATCAAGTTGACCTACTACTAAGACTGTAGATAGTGAAAACAGTGAGTAATAACCGAGTAGAGTGAGAATTAGGGATGAGTTTAAAGTGACTGGGGATGGATAAAATTATTTTAGGTATTTTTTAAGACCTAGTACTAATTTTAACTTGGTTTTTAAGTGTTTATATTTCTCATAAATAAGAATTAATATGCCCTCAAATTGACCTATCTATATGAGTAAAGATAGTGAATGAGTAAGGGTTAAGGATTGACCTATATGTTCTACATTTTCCACATGACACATAAATATTAGTGTTTTAATATGTGATAATTATTTTTAATGAAATTTTAAATACATTTTTATGTCAAGGAAGTGATCCTATAGGTGTTAGGAATCATGTTCATTATGACTATGTTTTTGATCCAAGTTGACAATTCTAGGTGTGTTAAGGTAAGTGATGTGTTTGAGTCCTTATGGAAATATATTATGCATAAATTGGATATTTTGTTATGTTTTTAGACATAAATTAACTATAAAATAATTATTTAATGTAGATATATAGTTTGAGGAGTATAATTGTCAAAGCAAAAAAGGCTTGTCTAGTTGTGTATGCACAGTGTGAGAGCGGTCTGAGAGATTGGTTTGTTAGACCAATGATTGATTATAATAAAAGATATATAACTGATGTATAATGATAAAATACATAATATTAACCATTAATTTTTATTATATGTCATTAAATTATACTTTCAAGTGCAAATAACAAGTTGTTCATGATTGTACTTTTGAAGGCTACAAGCAGTTTGAGTGGTAAGTTTGAAGAAGCGAGTTTGAAATCATTTGACATGGGTTGATAAAAAAAATTATTTTGAATATTTAAAAGAATACTAAAATTTTAATGATAAATAATTTTAATTCATTTTGTTTTTTTTATTCAAGTTTGGAGAGACAAGATGTTTGATTATACTTTGACTATGTTTGACCAAAACTAAGTGAACCTGTTATAGAGATGATTTTGGATGATCAGAGCCTAAGTGAAGGAGTCCAATGGACATAATTAAATTTTTGAAGTCATAAATTATAAATTAATGTTTTTTAAAGTGTTTTTTGATAAAGTGGTTGTATGATTTAGTTTTAAGAAATAGAGTTTTTTGGGTGTGAAGGCCTAAAAGGCAAGTAAACCTAATTGATAGGTTCAAGGTGTGAATTGGAGTTATAGGTAGTAAGGACATAATTTGAGATTAAAATTTGTCTATTAAATTAATACTAAAATATTTTTAAGTGTTTTTTAATTAAAAAATGTGTTCAAATAGGTTTCAATTGTAATGTGTAGGCGTAAAGGCCTAATTTCTTTAGGTCTCCATTAAGCCTAATAGTGAATTTGGTATCTATGGACTATAACTAACCTATGAAGATGTTGTATCATTAATGTAGATTATATTAGGAAATATTTCAAGGGTAACACAAATTTCTTAAATCTCCTATCCAACCAAGATGCGTTAGATGAAGTGTGTGGTATAAAGGCTATGCCTAATTGGCCTATTTAGCTAGTTGAGTGAAGTTAAATTAAGTGAAGAAAATAGCTCATTAAAGGAGAAGAGGAAGGTAATTAAGGACAATAATAGCATTAATAATATCATTAATTCATATCTAACAAAGTTTATGTAGGTGTATACATATATCATTAGAACTAATAAGCCTAGAAGAGGCATATTGAGTGAGTGAGCCCTAGAGGCTGTTTGAGTGAGAGTGAAGGGGAAATAGTCCAAATAAAGGAGTTTATAATAAATTAAAGAGTTATAAATAGGTGTTTAATATGATTATATATTCAAGTTATCTAATTTTTTTCTTATTTTCCTAGGGGTTTGGATCCTCCTTACAAGTTGGAGCTTGTAGAAGACTAGTTAGGTAGGTGATCATCTAGGTAAGGGTTGGAGCTCCTTCTAAAGTGGGTGATTCAATAAATTTAGAATATTTTAATTATATTGCATCAGTCCATGTCCATTTTTAGTGGGTTTTATACCCCAATATGTTTCTCCACATATCTCTTGTGTTATCTTTTATGCTTGTGTAGTTGTTTCCTTATACATTGTTCTCTTATGTGAATGTATGTTTCATAGAATGGCAAATGGAATTAAATGGTCATTGTTATTGTGAAAATGATTCAACACCACATCCCTCATATTATTATCTACTTCAAATAATTTGTGTTTCTATTGCAAAATTGCTTTCTACATTCAAAGAAGAAATAAGAAACTGAAAGATGGTCAAGGCTAGAAGTACCTGATAAAGTCATGCGCACCGAAATCAGACGTTGAAAGATTCTCCTCTTTGGCTGTGGAGGAATGACACCTACGAAAAAGAGACTAAAACACGGGAAGACGTTAGTCAAAGATATGGTGGGTTGTCAGGCGAACGCTCGATCCCAGAAGTATGAAGACTCCCTAGAAGGATATCAACCCACTGATAAAAAAGAGTAGAAGATTGGACGAAAGTAGATGATAATGACAGAAATAAATGATAGAAAAATAAAGAGCGTACCTGATATGCATCACTGTTCTGCACAATCACCGGTGTCGGTCTCTGTGGTGCCGGCGTCGGTTAGGAAGGTGCCAACGTCGGTTGAGGTGCCGTCGTCGGTCGGGGTAGTGACCGGCGTCGGTAGGGACAGGTTCTGGGAAAGTCTGGACAGGATCGGGACAGGGTTGAACAGAGTCAAGACAATGCTGAACAGAGTCGGGACAGGGCTAAACAGAGTCGGGACAGGGTCTGATAAGGTCAGGGTAGGGTTTGATAAGGTCAGGGTAGGGTTTTGGACAGAGTCGGGACAGGGTCTGGGGGAGTTGGGACAGGGTCTGAGAGAGTCAGGACAGAGTCTGAGAGAGTCTGGGGGAGTCGGGACAGAGGTAGGGGTAACAAAACTGATAAATAATAACTGAGAAAGAAATGAAATAAACAGAGTAATACTTACCTGGTAGAAGACGCGATGAAAGCCATGGTGTGCAGATTAGTTGATGTCGTAGTGTTGATGATTGCTCAGAGTTCACAGGTTGATGGAGGAATTCACAGGTTGGTTGCTCAGCGTTTTCTGAATAGCGTTTGGGGATCCTGGGTCAAATGGCTGGCAGAGGTTGATGAAGGCGGGGGACGGGGACGGTTCCAGAAATGGTTCGTCAACCGTTTCTGGAAACCGAATGGTAACTGATAACAGATCGGGGGAAGGTGACCGACATCGGCAGGATTGCCGACGTCGGCCGATAAGTGACCGACGTTGGCGACATCGATCGGGTAAAGACCGACGTCGGCAGATGCATAATGGGTATAGAGTCTAGTTTTAGCTCTGTGCTCATCTTTACATGCTGCCAGGGTCAAGGTTGGTGAAACAAGTGATCAACAAGGGTTCGATAGGCAAAGAAGAATAAGACGGGGAAGGACTAGGGGAGTCGACACGATTTCGGTGTCTACATTTGCCCCTTTTTGTCTTGTTGGTTGTTCTGGACGAACTGCAAGACAAAAATAGGAGTGAGTGCCCCAGGTGAGGGATAAGGTTGATTTCATCTTGTTGGTTGTTCAAATGAACTGCAAGACAAAATAGGAAGCGAAATGCCCCGAGTAAGGATGAGGTATTCCCCCTCAAAGCAGGAGTTGAGGGAAGGGAATCGGGAATCGGGTGCTGATTTGATAAAGAGCGGATGAAAAAGGGGTGAGGGTGAACGCTGCAAAGGTCGTGATTGCGCGCATATCACTGCACGAGATGGTCAGGCCAAAGTGTCACAGGTCAAGGGTCGAGGAGTGCCAAAATTGAAGTAACCGGGCCCCAGCATTTAGTCATCTGCTGATCGGGTCACTCAATCTAAGCTGAAGCTCCAAATGGGTCGTCGCGTTCCAGGTATCTCGGGCTCAGGAAGTGCTCCTAGAAACGCGAAAAAGTCACAAGTAGTGCGGATCAACCGGTGTGCGATCCTATACTTGTGAGGGTCCAAAAAGGTCTGCGCACAATTTTGCTAACCATTCATGAGGTAGCATACATGCAAAAATAACCAAGGCAACAACGTCTTGGAAGTGGTCGAGGTCGGAGGAGATAGGCATGATCTCCAATGGTTGGTGGTTGAGGGGAGGAATGGACGAAAGGATGTGGCCGAGCTAACCCCAGAAGATCCCATGTCAACTGAGTGCTGCCTACATAGCCCTGGTGATAGGGCCTCAGGCCGATGTAGTTCTCCCTAGAAGGGAGGAAGGGTCAAAGGGATGGTGAGGAAAAAAAAGATGTTGCAGCCTTTTCCAAATGGTGTATTCTGCAACATTGGTTGAGGGGTTTTTCATCCCTAGCAATATTCCATATGCGTGATGGATGTATGCTAAAAATGAATTGAGGTCTATTTATGCTTCAGCAAGTATTGGTTTATGCTTAACATAAATTGGGTCGAGTCGATAGTTTCCATGTGTATTGGTGTCCATAGAAACTAGGGGGAACAGGGTAGGTCATGTTGATGGTCTGAAAAGAGAGTTGAGCTGAGTTGATTGACAAGTGATGAAGGTGAATGTGACCATAGTGCAGAAGAAGTGAAAAGCATATTGCTCTTTTATTGACAAGGACCAAAAAGAAAGCATAGATAGGGGTTATGAGAACCAAGAGCCCCATTCATGCGTGACGTCGTTGACCATAGTTATGTTAGAGCGGTAATCGAATCACTGAGACATTAAAGTGAGCTCGAAGTCCCTTGAGTAGGTAATAGGAGGAGGAAAGAGGGTAACCCGTTTTAAGAGCAGAGATAACTTTGCCCCTTTTTATAGGAGACCCTGAGACAACTACAAGTCAAGTCCGTGACTCGTTTTTTTTTTTTTTTTTTTGGCGCAGACTGATCAATGCGGGAAGCCTGCATAGAGATGTCATTTGCTGTAGTGGTCAGGTTGTGAAGCTGATCGATGCGGGAAGCTTCTAAAATAATGTTGTTTATTGCCAGAGTAGTCATAGCCAGCCTTCGAGGGAGTGGTCTAGATTTTTGTTTAATATAAAGGCTTTTGAATAGCTGTCCTTCGAGGGAGCAGTCTATTTATTACAGCAATGATAGTACAGTTGTCCTTCGAGGGAGCAGTCTGGTTTTTTTTTTTTGATTTGGATATTGATATAGTGACCATGGATATGTTTTGACATCTTGATTTGTTTTTATAGAAATGTGAGTCATGGACAAGACTGTAGAAGGTCAAGGGCTCCCTTTTATGAGGACAAAGCATCCATACCGCATAAAAGGGTTATAGGAATTGTTAAGAGGAATAGGGTTGAAAGGAAGTAGGATTAAGAGGACGAGGATTGCTCAAGGGACGAGCTCAAGTTAAGTGTCAAGTGGACGAATACTCGACTAGCAGTAGAACGGTCGCAGATGCAACGCATTAAGAGGCTCAGGTTCTGGGCATCCATCAAGAGAAGACAGACGGTAAGTCCCTGATCCATACTTGTGCGTGATAATAAAAGGTCCGAGCCAATTAGGAGCAAACTTGCCTCGCTTACTTTGCTCCATATTGGTCACGTATTGATTCTCTTTGAGGATGAGGTCTCCGATGTTGAAATCTCATTCTCGCAGATTTTTGTCATAGGTGCGCTTGATGCGATGTTGATAGACATAGAGATGATTAAGGGCAGCAAGACGGTGTTCGTCAAGTAACTCAAGTTGAGCTAAGCGATCTTGACGAAAGTCATCGTTGGAAAGGATATCATGTAGAGAAATGCGGAGAGACGAGATCTATACTTCGAGAGGTAAGACAGCCTCTGTTCCGTACACAAGAGAAAAAGGGGTAGCACCCGTAGAGGTTCAGATGCTAGTGCGGTAAGCCCACAAAGCGAAGGGAATGTGAATGTGCCAATCCTTGCCTGTGTCACTGACCACTTTCATGAGAATTTTGGTGAGAATTTTGTTGGAAGCCTCGGCCTGCCCATTTGCTTGTGGGTAGTAAGGCGAAGAGAAACTGAGTTTGATGCCGAAGGAGTCGCATAGCTTTTGGACAATTTTGTTTTTGAAGGACTTGCCGTTATCAGTGATGATTTTATGAGGGACACCGAAACAACAGATGATGTGGGTGTTGATGAAGTCGACGATCTTGTCGGCTTTTGTGGAGACGAGAGGAATGGCTTCCACCCACTTGGTGAAATATTCAGTGGCTGTGATGATGGATTGATGACGAAGAGACGAATGAGGGTTAATCTCACCGATGAGATCTAAACCCCACTGAGAGAAAGGCCAGAAATCCTGAGCAACTTGTAAGGCGTGACTGGGGAGATGAAACAAGTTAGAGTGCTACTGACACTTGATGCAACGCCGAACATAATCGCTACAGTCTTGATGAAGGGTAGGCCAATAATATCCCAGACGAAGGATGCGCTTGGCAACCGAATTTCCACTGAAATGCCCACCACAAATCCCATCGTGGACTTGCTGGATGGCGTGAGATGCTTCAGTGGAGGTTAGACAACGAAGAAGAAGGCCGTCGAAGCCTCGCTTATAGAGAAGACCCCCTAGCATGGTATAGCGAGCAGTACGCTTGATAAAAGCTCGTCGTGCATTACTAGAGAGATTGGGAGGAATGATAGAGAGAGATAAGAAGTCCACAAGTTGCTTATACCAAGCATCTTGTGAGCTTGGGTCTATAGTGTTGACATGATGAATGTGAAGAGAGATATATGAAGGCAACGGCACACGACGCACCGTGACAAAAAGTCTGGATGTAGATGAGGAAGATGGGATATGGGAAGCGAGAGAAGCCATAGTGTCAGCAAACTTGTTCGTGGATCGAGGAACAGTCTGCAAGAGGAAATGGTCGAAAGATGCAAGGAGAATGTC
Source organism: Torreya grandis (assembly GCA_037957365.1). Classification (NCBI taxonomy): domain Eukaryota; kingdom Viridiplantae; phylum Streptophyta; class Pinopsida; order Cupressales; family Taxaceae; genus Torreya; species Torreya grandis. The sequence continues at coordinate 190,363 of JARHVA010005909.1, read as the reverse complement.
AGCACGATTTTTATACCTTTGCAAAATTTCATTTTTACAGAGGTATGAACCGTTGACCTGATTGACGATGAGCTGCGAGTCGCCGAAGATGTTGATGGACTTGATGCTGAGAGAGAGGGCGGTCTGAAGTCCTAAAATTAAGGCCTCATATTCGGCCATATTATTGGTACAATCAAAGTCGAGTTTAAAAGACAAAGGCATGGGCTCTCCTTCGAATGGAATGAGAATAACCCCAGCACCCCCACTTAGTTGACATTTGGACCCATCAAAGAACATAGTCATCTGATAGGTGGTGTCGTCGGAGGAAAGCGCAGCGATAGACTCGTCAGGGAATTCACACTGCGAAGGTTGAGTGTCAGGAAGAGGGGCATCGGCTAGTTGATCAGCGATGGTTTGCCCCTTGATAGATTTCTGCTGGATGAATTCGAGATCGAACTCAGCAAGCAGCATGAGCCACCGAGCCATACGTTGATTTTGATATGGCTTGGAGTGCATATATTTGAGAGGGTCGGTGTGGGTGATGACAAAGGTTTTGTGACTGAGAAGATAGTGGCGAAGCTTAGTAGCAGCAAAGACTAACGCCAAACAGAGTTTCTCGATATGGGTATACCAAGTTTCATAGTCGACCAGTGTTCGGCTAATGTAATAAACGGCTTACTCACGGTGATGCTTGTCTCGGTGCGCGATCATGGCACCTAACGAATGGTGAGTGGCTGAGATATAAAGGTAGAAGGGTTGGTCGTCTTTAGGTGGAATGAGAACTGGTGGAGAGACCAGATAGCATTTTAAGGCTTCAAAAGCCTCTTGACAGTTCTTATCCCATGTAAAAATGACGTCCTTCTTAAGGAGATGATGAAAAGGTTGGCAGCGGTCAGAAAGCTGCGAGATGAAGCGGCGAATGGACTGGAGCTTGCCTTGCAAACTGCGAAGCTGCTTGAGATTGGTCGGGGGAGGCATTTTGAGGATAGCGTGAATCTTGGCGGGATCTATCTCGATGCCACGGAAGGAAACGATGAAGCCGAGAAGCTTGCCAGAGAGGACCCCAAAGACACATTTCTTGGGGTTAAGATGGACATTGTACTGAAGAAGACGAGAAAAGATGATGTTGAGAATGGTCAGATGGTCACGGTGAAGCTTGGATTTGTCGAGAAGGTCATCCACATAGTCCTCCATGATTTTGTGGAGGAGATCGTGGAAAATGTAGGTCATGGCACGCTGATAAGTGGCGCCTGCGTTCTTCAAGCCAAAAGGCATGACTCGATAGCAAAAAGTCCCCCATGGGGTGATGAAAGTAGTCTTGTGCTGATCTTTTGGAGCAATCAGGATTTGATTGTATCCTGAAAACCCGTCCATAAGAGATAGCATCTCATGGCCGGCCGTAAGATCAACGAGCTGGTCAATGTTAGGAAGAGGAAAGTCGTCTTTGGGACAGGCTAGGTTGAGGTCGTGATAGTCTGTGCAGATCTGAATCCCCCCAGTTGCCTTGGTGACTGGGACGATGTTAGAGACCCACTGTGGATAGTCGATAGGCTGGATAAAGGAGACAGAAAGGAGACGCTGAAGCTCCTCCTTGACAAGGAGGGCAACGCGAGGATGCATCTTTCGAAGCTTTTGCCTGACAGGCTTAGCCTCTAGTTTGGTGACAATGTTATGGGTAACGATGGTGGGGTCGATGCCAGGCATATCACTGTAAGTCCAGGTAAAGGCCTTGCTATGGTCGGAGAGGAACTGGGTATAGTCAAGCTACTCCTGAGCATCTAAAGATTGGCCGATCTTTAAGACATGAGGAACATCAGAAGAAGGAAGATTGATGTCAATGGTTGATTCATTTAACATAACTTGGGTCTCAGAAGGGAGGGAGCGCTGGATGAAAGAATCATCAGCGCCCATATAGGAAAGAATGGCATCATCGTCAACACAGTGAACAGTGTGAATGGTTGCCAACTCATCTTCGATCATGGTGGGAAGAATGAGAGGGAGAGACTTGGATACCCCATTGAGCTGATAAGTCAAGGGGTCCAGGCGAATGGTGTTTATGGAAAAAAAAAACTAGGAGGAATGGAAACCACTGACTCCGTAGGTGAAGGTGGTGAAATAGGCGAGTGTGGAGGAGATTGGTCAGGGATTGGTTCAGGATAAAAGTCTACAAGGTTTTGAGTGGGGTCGTGATATCCCAGACCATACCGTTTCTTGGCGTCGTCATCATTGAGTGGTTGGATAGGCTGATGGGAGCCCTGCTCATAGCGTCTGAAACCAAAACCCTCCCATGCACACCTGTAAAGGTAAGTATGTGCAAAGGCGGGGTTGCCAAGAAATGAAAAATCTGATGTGAAAGGTTGGGGTGAAGAAAGAGGATTATCGTCAGTAGGAGCTTGATTAAGCCCTCCATAGACGAGGTTGGTGCGGAGGTGAGGGGGACCATAAGGTATGATCATCCCAATCCGATGGTCGTAGCTGGGGCTGTGATGAAGGCGTCCATACTCTTGCGGAGTTTGGAACATGTCTAAAGCCAACAAGCGATACTCTCCCAATGAAAGTATTTGAAAGACGTCTTCCATGGGATCTGTGGTTGTCGCTTGAAGGGGAGGTGTAAGGGCGACCGCCTGTTGCGAACTAGTTGAAGCTTCTGTGGATGGAGGCGGTGCCGAGGTTGATGGCTTGATAGGAATGAGGACATCGTTTGGACGGTAGGTGGTATTGCATGTTTTGAAAGGCGAAGGGTCAGCGGGAATGGTGTGGACTTGTCTGTCATGCTCAAACTTCACACAACGGTGCAGGGTGGAGGGGACACAGGCCATGGCGCAAATCCAGGGTCAGCCCAGCAAGATGTTGTATTGGAACTCTCCTTCGATGATGTAGAAGAGCTCTAGGACTGTGCGTGGACCAACGCGGATATGAAGGATAACTGTGCCAATGGTCGTGGTAGTAGTGTCATTGAAAGAGCGTAAGATCGCGTTAGTTTTGGAGACGCAATTCTTGGGAAGAGCCAACTGATCAAAGGCATGAGTGGAGATGATGTTGATGCTAGCGCCCCCGTCGATCATAACGTATTTAATGCGTGTCTGATCGATGTAGGCAGTGATGAAGAGGGCGGCGTCCTGATCTTCCGTGTTGGATGTAGGAATCTCAGAATCGCTGAATGTTATGGAGGCAACAGGGGCTAAGGAGTGGACAAGGGCAGCAAGTGGCTGAGGATCCTCAGGTTGGACCTCTGCTGCCTGCAGGGCTTGGATGAGGGCCTGACGATGTTGAGGTGAGGTTTGGACGAGATCGTAGAGGGACATCTTCACAGGCGTCTGGTGAAGCTGTTTCAACATGGAGTCGTGGATTTGTCCGGAAGAGGAAGAAGAAGAAGAAGAGGGTTGAGGCGCACCAAGGATAGAAATCTTAGGCTTAGGCGGTTGAGGTGGATTGACAAAAGGGTAGGTCCAAGGAATGGCGGCTTTTTCTTTCACCTTATCCTTTTGTGACCTAGTGGTGATGTGAATGGCATTGATTTCAAAGATGGGAGGTGAAGATGATGTAGGGGTTGTAACCGGTTGATGAGATGTGGATGGGTTTGAAGAGGTTGAAGGGTTGTGAGAAGGAGTCGGGGGGCGGTCGAAAGTGTCCTCAAAGAGAAGAGTGTCTTTCTCTAGATAACGGCGAATGACAGCCTTGAGGGCACAACAAGTCTCAGTGTCATGTCCTGGTGTACGATGATATAAACAAATCTTCGTGTCGTCGAACCAGGAAGGTTTAGACCCGAGAGGGTGAAAGGGCTTGATGGGTGGAAGAGTTATGCTAGAAGTTTGCAAAAGTCGTTGCAAGATCAAAGAGTATAAGCCCACTAAAGGGTCCATGTTCATTGATGTATGCGATGTCGGTGACTTTTGCTTGGGCGAAATGGGAGGAAGTTTTCGTACCACCTTTTGGGTTGATGGTGCGATGATAGGCGGGGACGGTACACTCTTCATGAGAGGTATCGCCCTTTTGGGAGAGGGTAGGCTATCGGTAGGTAAAGGAAGCAAAGGAGGCAACCGGTTTTGGTTAGAGGTTGGAGCGGGAAGGACTCTAGTTAGGGTTGAAGGATGTGGGCCCAAAATGGAGGGTAATGGCGAAGGAAGAGGAAGCGTTCGCCTCTGTGGTTTGGCAGTCTTTTGAGATTTAGATTGAAGACTACTATTAGTTGAAGTTTGGGTTAAGTCCACCTTTACTTGTGGATGAGTGAGGTTGGAGACGGGGCGAACGCCAAGTGATTTGATAGGTTTAGGCGGAGTAGATGAGGGTTTTGGTTTTGATGAAGTTGATGAAGATGTAGACGGTTTGGAAGTGGAGATCGGATTTTTGTTGATAGTCTTAGAAGGTTCTGCCATGGGTGGATTAGTGGTATGAGATGAGAGGGCCCAGGCTTGTTGAAGAGCTGTGAGACGGTCCCACAATCCCTGATGTTCCACTTTCCTAGAAGGGAGAAGTTCAAGTCTCTCCACTAGTCGGGAAAATGGCTGAGAAGATGCGGGATGAGGTTTAGGCTCTTGAGAAGATGTCAATGGTTGTGGGACTGAAGGTGAGATGGATGTAGTAGTCTTGGGCTCAAAGCAGGATGAAGTTGTGACAGGTTCATGTTTGGTTGGAGACGAAGGAGAGATAGGTTCTTCCCTGGGTGGAGAAGAAATTGGTGAATGAAGCTCCTCAAGCAGGTAAAGGGCAGGGATGATAGTGCCCTCCACTTGTGGTCGAGGAGTAGGAAAGGTTGGGTCCTCCATGGGCAGCAAGAAGGAAGATGGTGAAACTGGCGGTGCTGGTAAGGTCGAGGCGTCCTCCAAAATGAGAGAAGTTGAGGGAGAACTAGCCGGAGAAAGAGGTTCGTCCACATGTGATGGACTGATGGATGAACCCACCTCTTGTAGTTGGTTAGAAATGAGGGGCGAGACTGTATTGACTGTTCGAATATTATGTTCATGGGTATTGTCAGTCAAGGTCTGGACGTTGTTTTGGGTTGGTGGATGATTAGGGAATGGTTGTTTGAAGATATCGATACCCTAATTAGGGGGGGCGTTAGGATTGTCGAGGATGAGGTCACCCTTTTCCAACATGTCTTGAACTATGTTTTTAAGGGTTTTACAGTTGCCCATGTCATGACCTTTAACACGGTGGTAGTGGCAGAAGTCATTCTCCCTATACCACGCAGGGATGGCGCGTGAGGGATCAAATTGTGGTGGAGGTCGGATCTGAGGGAGATTGATGGCCCTTTGTTTGACGAGTTTTTCCATCACAGACGCATATGATTCTCCAAGTGGAGTAAACTGTCGCTGTATGTATCTCTGCTGAAATTGACGAGTGGCGCTCATGGACGTGGATGGTTCAGGTTGATTAGTTGAAGGCGAAGAAGAGGAAGATCTAACAACCACAGCATTTGTTGAAGCTTTAGATTTAGGATTGGACGAGGAGGGTTTAGAAGAAGGGTCATTGGTTTTGGAGTTGGGATTCTTACTCCGCAACTTGACTTTATTCTCCTCAACGGCACGTAATTCAAGTTTACGAGCCATCGTGAAGGCCTCGTCAAAAGTGCGGAAGGTTTGAACCCTCAAGGTAGAAGAAATATGTCTAGCACAGGCTTGAGAGAAAAGTTCAATAAGCTCAGGCTGAGGTAAAGAAAATGAAAGTTGATTGATAAGGCCCCTCCATCGAGCGACGAAATCAGCAATAGATTCATCCTCGAACTGGCAAATAGAATAGAGGTCTGTGATGGAGACCTTCTTGGTGATATTGATGGAGAAATGATCAAGGAAGAGTTGGGCCAGCTGAGTGAATGTGAGGATGGAATGGCTGGGAAGAGAGCTGTACCAGTCAAGTACAGCACCCGAGAGAGACATGGGAAACGTGCGTAAGAGCAACGCATCGTCGTGGGCGATAAGGTAACAGGCATGTCTGAATGCCTGTAAATGTTGTTGTGGGTCTTCCTTACTCTAGAAACGAGAAAACTTAGGAAGTTCCCACTGGCTGGGATATGGTTTGATGGGGACAGAAGGATGAATGGGCTCGTTACAGATTTGTTCGTACGAGAGAGTGTTGCATGAGCCGGTAATAGAGGTCTCTAGGTTGGACATTTTATCCATCAGCATCTTGATAATATCTACTGATGGATTGGCGGATGGAGCACCTCCTAGATTGTGAGGCACTTGAAAGAGGTTGGAAGAGGTATACGACGTAGTCGGTTGTACCAATAAGGGTGCAACGTACAGATGACTAGTCGTAGGGACGGAAGAAGTGACTAAAGATGGTTGGATGGAAGATATGGCTAGGTTTGATGTTGTCATAGGAGGTTGGTTAGAGGTAACATGGGCTAACAGATGGGTAGCCACCCTAGTGTTGATAGGAGTAAGAGTGGGTGGAATAGAGACGACCAAGTTTTGAAAGGGGGTAGAAAGTGGTTGAGTGGACTGAGATTGATTGGGGGCCGAAACCCCGGTGAAAGTGGGCCCAACAACGGAAGGAGAGGCCACACTTGGATGGTTGGTGAAAGGTTGGTCATTAGTTGAGGTAACAGCCTGGGTGTCTAAGGGTTGGACTACGGATGTTGTTGATATGACTGCAGTTGCGAGGAGAGAAGTCGGCATTCCATAAATTGGATTGCCAAAGGGGTCTCGCGTTTGGCTATTCGCGAGATAGTGTTGCAGGGCTTTAGTATTGAGGTCCAAGAATCGTGCGAAGTCTTGGTCCCCTTCTGGAATAATAGGCATTTGGGGCGGAGATGGTCTGGTAGGAGTTCTTTCAGTTTCCGAGTTGAACTCCATTGTAGGGTTGGTTGTAGGCGGGGTAGATGGAAGAGGATGATGCCTCGCGTGATCGACTAGAGCCTTGGCTTGGCTACGAGTCAGAACCATTCAAGGCAAGGGAGAACGTCCTCACAAGCTCAAACAAGCAGATAAGAACCAAAAAGATGAAGACACAAGCAGATCCTAAAACCCTAGAAGTAAATTATTAGGATTACAGTGGCTTATGCCTTAGAATGTGTGTGTAGAGGAAGATTGGCTGAAAAATGGGTCCTAGAAGAAGCAGTCTATGGATGGTTTCGGGTTTTGTTATGGTGCTCAAGAAATCTGTGTTAGCTTCCGTACAGGCCTGGTGCTAAGGAGCAAGCTCCCCTCACTTCACGATTCCAGTGGTTAGCTGGTTTCGCTTAGCCAAAATATACTTCCACTAGAGTTTATCCTCCGCCAGAGAACGGAGTGGGCTTCCCCCTTGGTGATGAAATCCAAGTAGGGTCACCGGGACGGGTAAGGTATCCGCTGGGGGATGAAATCCCAGTCGGGCCTTGTCTCAGGTAAGTTAAAATGTTTGTTTTGTGCAGGTGGTTTGGTCGTGTAACATCAAGTGATCTAGGTTAATTCAATATGCGGTTTAATTACTATGTGTGGTCTAAAAGATGCAGGCAAACAAAGATGAATGCAAAGTGTTTTAATGTCCAAGTCGAAATGTTTGTTCGTATGAAGACGAATGGAGAAAGAGTCGAAGAGTATGACTTTTAGCTAGTCTAGAAATGCAAGAAAGAAAGAAATGTTCGTTTTAGTTCTGCTTATGATGTCGTTTAAGAAGAGACGAAAGGAGGTGAAAAGGAAGAAACCTAATGCCTAAATGAATGAAAGAAAGAAAGAACCCAAGGAGGACCTAGGGTCCCACCGGGCGTGCCAGAATGTTTCTATTGCAAAATTGCTTTCTACATTCAAAGAAGAAATAAGAAACTGAAAGATGGTCAAGGCTAGAAGTACCTGATAAAGTCGTGCGCACCGAAATCAGACGTTGAAAGATTCTCCTCTTTGGCTGTGGAGGAATGACACCTATGAAAAAGAGACTAAAACACGGGAAGACGTTAGTCAAAGATATGGTGGGTTGTCAGGCGAACGCCCGATCCTGGAAGTACGAAGACTCCCTAGAAGGATATCAACCCACTGATAAAAAAGAGTAGAAGATTGGACGAAAGTAGATGATAATGACAGAAATAAATGACAAAAAAATAAAGAGCGTACGTGATATGCAGCACTATTCTACACAGTCACCGACGTCGGTCTCTGTGGTGCCGGCGTCGGTTAGGAAGGTGCCGACGTCGGTTGAGGTGCCGTCGTCGGTCGGGGTAGTGACCGGTGTCGGTAGGGGCAGGTTCTGGGAAAGTCTGGACAGGTTCGGGACAGGGTTGAACAGAGTCGGGACAGCGCTGAACAGAGTCGGGACAGGGCTGAACAGAGTCGGGACAGGGTCTGATAAGGTCAGGGTAGGGTTTGATAAGGTCAGGGTAGGGTTTTGGACAGAGTCGGGACAGGGTCTGGGGGAGTTGGGACAGGGTCTGAGAGAGTCGGGACAGGGTCTGAGAGAGTCTGGGGGAGTCGGGACAGAGGGGACAGAGGTAGGGGTAACAAAACTGATAAATAATAACTGAGAAAGAAATGAAATAAATAGAGTAATACTTACCTGGTAGAAGACGTGATGAAAGCCATGGTGTGCAGATTAGTTGATGTCGTAGTGTTGATGATTGCTCGAAGTTTGCAGGTTGATGGAGGAATTCGCAGGTTGGTTGCTTAGCATTTTCTGAATAGCGTTTGGGGATCCTGGGTCAAATGGCTGGCAGAGGTTGATGAAGGCGGGGGATGCGGACGGTTCCAGAAACGGTTCGTCAACCGTTTCGAGAAACCGAATGGTAACTGATAACGGATCGGGGGAAGGTGACCGACGTCGGCAGGATTATCGACGTCGGCCGATAAGTGACCGACGTCGGCGACATCGGTCGGGTAAAGACCGACGTCGGCAGATGCATAATGGGTATAGAGTCTAGTTTTAGCTCTGTGCTCATCTTTACATGCTGCCAGGGTCAAGGTTGGTGAAACAAGTGATCGACAAGGGTTCGATAGGCGAAGAAGAATAAGACGGGGAAGGACTAGGGGAGTCGACACGATTTCGGTGTCTACAATTTGTATAAACTCTAAACCTTTGGAAGAGGATTGATAGCCTACAGGTGATCCTATGTAGCTTGAAGTGTGATAAGGATAATGTTCATCTTGTTTGCAATAATGGATAAGTTTTTGAGGATCATGGTTGAGGTCTACATAGAGTTATAAATGATGGTGTTATAAAGGTTGAATAATAAGGATCATGTTGAATCTAAATCCAAGATCAAATCTAAATTGATAGACAAAAGGACTCTAAATACATATTGAGAGAAAGGTACATTCAAGGCACTCCAAGGTGGTCTCTTGGTTAACTAGCATGATATGTACATGTATGTGAAAATTTTATATAAGCTATAAGTTTATAAGAGTTGATGGTTGGTCCTCAAGACCAATATCTTCTTGGTAAATTTTTTGTCCTTGAGTTGTAAGGACTAAAAATGTTTCAAGAGTGTTGTTGTCATGTTATATGTGCCTTAAGAGTAAGAATAAAAGTTATATGAAAATAAGACAACATTTTTAATATTTTGATGATATCATGAGTTCATATTGGAAACATGTGACAATGATATATTAAGGTATCTTGTTGTTGAAGCTTCATCAATTTCTTGTGAACTAGAAGGAGAGAGTAATAGAGATCTTGAAGGTTGCAGTGTTCTAGATGCATCAAGATGACTTTATAAGGTCATAAAGGAATACAATGTCATATTGTTGATTTCATATGAGTTTGTTAGTTGTTATAAGTTTTTTGATAGGATTTTGAGTATGCCTATTATAGATAACGTTGTTTCAAAAGTTGCATTTGAGTTTGTGCCTTATAGATGAGATGTTTCAGAAAGGGAGAATGATCTAAGGATCATTGAATGCTTATTGATGTTATGAGGATTTAATTTTCCATGTGAAATTTGTTCAAATCCTAATTTAATTGATATAAGAGGATAGAGGTAAGAGATAAGGAGTGGATCCATGTTGATTAGGTCTCCATGAGACCTATTGGTAGTATTAGGGCTAATGGTTCCTTCATAATGATAGAGAATGATTAGAAGTTGTATAAATCATTGATGAGGATTATGGAGGTTGGAAATGAAGTATTTTACATGGTTTGGTACCTTGGTGATGGAATTATGAGCCATTAAGTATCATTTTTGTCCATTGAGGAGACTTTTTGAAGATGACTTTTTCTAGATGGAGCATCAAGTTAGGGGGGGCAACTCAAATAGTTTGAGAGGATTGAAGAAATGTGCATGATGTTAGGGGTAACATATGTAAAATTTTCTAGTTTCAATCATAAGTAATGATGGAAAAGTCTATTATAAATGTAATCTCAAGAGACAAGTCATAAAATTTGATATGATGACTTGATCAAACCAAGTCATAATTTTAAAAATGTATTGAATCTTCATGTATGGACCTCGTGATCTCTATAAGTAAACATGTCTAAGGATAAGTTAAGAAAGAGTGAGTGAGAATCCAAAGACAAGTTACCAGTAAAATTACAAGAAGGTATAGGTTTGATACATAAATATTATTAAGATGTGTATGTCAAAGGGGGAACACTTGTTCATCCATGTGCATGAAAGGTAGGTGAGTATATTGAGCACCTAAAGTATATTTAAATGCATGCATGATGTTAATGGGAGACTAGTTTCTATTTATTCCACTTATTCATTAATGTCAAAGGGGGTGAAACATAAAAGGAGGTTTTCATCAATGAAAAAAGGGGAGATTGGTGGTAAAATTATTGTCATTGATGTCAAAGGTAATGATAAAGTGGTGATGTAATTGATGAAGGATGATATCATGAAGTGACAAGAAGGAATTGTGTGATTGATAAGTGATCCATTTGGTTTGAGTTGTCTTTATCAATGGAGAATGATATGATATGCTTGTAAGATATGCTCAGATGTAGTGAGATGCTTTGTAGGTTATAGGAGTGGTTTTATAGAAGATCAAGGTGGTTTAGTGATAAGGAAGGTTAAAGAGAGGACATGTCTTATAGAGATAATATGGAGATAAGATATATTAGTATTACATGGATATTGAGCATGTTACAGGTCAAGGAATGAAGATAAAGGTGTATGAATAGTGTTTTGGTGATCTCAATGGTATGTAAGCCTAGGTAGGCCTCACCAAATAAGATATGTAGATCAGTTATAACTACAATATGTAAAATGTGACTATTTTTAGAGATATAGTATGTTTTCTTAGAGGTTTATACCAATTTTTAAGTCATAAGTTTGTATAAAAATGCCTATGAGTGGTTTTGAAGTTTCTTGATTGCTTAAAATGAAGAGATAAGAGCTTGAGAAGAAATATTTGATGTTCATTGGCACATATAGACTATTAATGGTGACCTAAAATTTTTTATAGATATTAAATATGGGTTGAATAAGGTTTTCCAATAATTTTATAGTGGTTTCAAGTACAAATCATTATCAACATTTGTTAAGAATGTAAATTGGTCAAAACCCTCCTATAAACCTTCTTAATGATCTAATTGGATAAATATTGTTTGATAGTGCCCAAAATTTATTTTAAAGTAAATTTTTATGATTATATGTTGTATATTACTCTTCCATGAATTCCCAGGTGGTCTTAGTTTGTCAAGACAGTGAGTAAAAGGTAAAAAAGAATGATTATTTTTGAAGAATTTGGTGCTACGAGAAGGGTTGACTAAGTCAACACATGAAAATAATTTGAGATTTAAGGTCAAAAATAATTATTTATTCCCCTTAATTTATTTTGGAAATTTATGTTCACTATGTCAATCATTTTGGTTAATCAATTTGACCTATCACTAAGATTGCAAATAGTGAAAATAATGAGTAATAACCAAGCAGAGTGAGAATCTATTTAGGGATGAGTAATAAGTGGATAGGGATGAAATATTACTCATTTTACCTTTTTTTTAAGTGTTTATAGTTCTCATATATAAGAAATAATATTCCCTCAAAGTGACATGTCTATATTAGTAAAGACAGTGAATGAGTAAGGATCAAGGATTGACCTCTATGTTCTACATTTACCACATGAAATATATGTATTAGTGTTTGAATATGTTATAAATATGTTTAAATACCTTTTAAATATATTTTTAGGTAAATTAAGTGATCTTAAAAGTGTTAGGAGTCATGTTCACTATGATCATGTTTTTGAGCCAAGTTGATAGTTTCAGGTGTGTTAAGCTAAGTGAGGTGTTTCAATACTTATGGAAAGAGGTGATAAATAAAATTAATATTTTGTTTTTTTAGACCTAATTTAACTATAAAATATTTTTTAAAGGTATATATATAGTTTTATGATTTTAATTGTTAAATCCAAAAAGGTTTGTCTAGCTATGTATGCATAGTGTGAGAGTGGTTTGGGAGATTAGTCTATTAGACCAATGATTGATGATAAGAAAAGAGATATAAATGATGTGTAATGATATATAGATCTCATAAGAACCAATTATTTTTAATATATCTCATGAAAGTGTTATTTAAAGTGAAAATTAAAGGTTGTTCATGACTATACTTTTGGAGGCTATAGGCAATCTGAGTGGTAAGTTTGAAGAAGTGAGTTCAAAGTTGTTTGACCTAAGTTGAGGGAAAAAAAGAGTCTAAATATGTCAATTAAGTATAAAAGGTTCATGATAAGTAATTTTAAGTCTTCTTTTGTTCATTTTCAAGTTTGAAGAGACAAGATGCTTGACTATACTTTGACTATGTTTGACCAGAACTGAGTGAGCCTGTTATAAAGGTGATTTTGGAAGATTAGAGCCTGAGTGAAGGAGTCCAATGGACATGGATAATTTTATAAAGTCATGAATTATTTATTAATTTTTTTTTTAATTTTAATTTTTTTATAAAATTCATTGTATGCTTCAGTTCTAAGAGACAAACGTTTCTATGTGTGAAGGCCTAAAAGATGAGTAGACCTAATTGATAAGTTCAAGGTGTGAATTGGAGTTTCAGGTAGTAAGGACCTAAGGTGAGATTATAATGATTATATTTAATTAATATTAAAAATTTTGAATAATTTTTAAAATCAAAAGGTGTTGAAATAGGTTTCAAGGTTAACATGTATGTGTGAAGACCTAATTCCTTTAGGTCTCCATTAAGCCTACTAGTGAAATTGGTGTCTATGGAATATGACCAACCTATGAAGAGGTTTTATAATTAATTTGAAATTTATGAGGACATATTTAAAGGGTAAAATAATTTGGTAAGGATTTTTTCCAACCAATATGGGTTAGATGAAGTGTGTGGTATAAAGGCAAGGTCTAATTGGCCTATTTTGCTAGCTGAGTGAAGTTAAATTAAGAGAAGAAAATAGCTCATTAAAGGAGAATAGGAATTTAATTTAGGAACATAAAATGGTGAATAATATCAATGATTCATATCTAACCAATTTTATGTAGGTGGATACATAGGTCATTGGACCTAATAAGCCTATAAGAGACATATTGATCAAGTGAGCCCTAGAGGTTGTTTGAGTGAGAGTGAAGGGAAAAGAGTCAAAAAAAAGGAGGTCATCATTAGTTTAAGATTGAAAAATATGTGTTAAAAATGACCATAAATTTAAATTATCTTATTTGGTGTTTTTTTTCCTAGGGGGTTAGAGCCTTCTTGCAAGTTGGAGCTTGTAGAAGACTAGTTAGGTGAGTGCTCAACTAGGTAGGGGTTGGAGCTCCTTGTGAAGTGGGTGTTTCACTAAATGTTTAATATTTTCATTATAGGATAGTATTACATGTGCATGGTTAAATGTATTTTATCCACCTTAAACGTTTCCCACACATCTCTTATGTTCTCTTTTATTCTTGTGTAGTTATTTGCTTATGCATTGATCTCTTATGTGAATGCATGCTTCATGGAATGGTAAATAGAATTAAATGGTAATTTTTATTATGAAATTGATTCAAACCCTTCCCTCTCAATAGATACTTCAAATATTAGATGTAAGTCATGTGTCTATTACATAGTTGATCTTATTTAATTTAATAAACTTCATTTCAAGCTCTTTTACAACATGACATAAGTCATCCAATGATTTAAAATGATTTAAAACAATTGAATCATGTAGAGGAGTAAGAAAATTTTTATTTAATATGTCTAGTAAATCCTTATCTACCATAGGATTGGTCATTTTAGCCAACATTGTATTATATCTCAAGACATATTCATTAATAGATTTATTTATTCCTCATTTGATTTTGACAATTTGAGCATAGGAAATATTTTCATAAATATTAATGGAAAAGTGTGATAAAAATTAATGTGCAAGAAGTTTTAATGCTTTCATAGATTGTAGAGGTAAATTATAACCACCTCAGATCATAATCCATGATTGTTATTGAGAATAATTTGGTTAAAATTTTATCATTTGAGGTATAGTTAAGGAATTCCACATAAAATGATCAAAGATTCTATTTAGGATCACCTTTACCATCATACAATGGAAACTTAGGTCCAAAAAAACCATTTAGAAAAGGGTACAAAGATATATTAAGTGAAAGAGTGTTATGTAACACATCTTGGGAATCAATAGCATGAGGAGATTTTAAAGCATTTTGTTCAATGTTTGTAACCTTGTCCTCCAAGGTCTTCATAAGTTGAATGAGTGTTTTAACTATAGACCCATTGGGATTTAGACTATAAATTTGAGAAGTAATGAAAGTGGATGTAAACATGGTTGAGTAGTAATAAGTAATTAAATTGGTATTTATTTTGAAACAATTAGTAATTCTAAGGTAGATGCAATAATAATATTTTTGTTTTCAAGAAACAAATGTTTAAACACATAACTCATGCCCCTCTTAGAAGTATTAAGTAATAATGTTTTCAAGGGGATGGATGTTTCAACTATACCTTTTGATTTTTTTTTCCAATATAGTTTTGAGGATCTCATCAAGATCTTCATGTTTTTGATAAATATGTTCATGAAACAATGCAGTTGCTTCCACTTGCTCATGGTCTATTTGCTCATGTTCATTGGATTCATTTGACTAATGGTTGTCATTATCATAATATTCTTCTATTATAACCTCATTATTATGTTTTTTATTCTCAACATTAGTATCATCATGATCGATAGAAATATGTCCCTCAATGGATTTAGATGTTTTAGGTGGAAAAAAGAGAAGCTCAATGTGTTCAATAAGAACACCTCCCAATCTAGGGTCATGCCTACCCTTCACACCTACCCTTCATGACTTTTGTTTGATGCACTTTGCCCTCTAAATGACCCTTCAGGTTAATTGCCTCAAATATATTATTTGATGGAACTAGATCTTTGGGAGAATTGTTGTGGACATTTTATCTAAAACAATTCCCTTGACATAATTAATCTATGGACAAGAAGCCAAAAATAATTCCTCGACATAAAAAGGTTACAATAATTACCCCAAAACAATACCCTACTACCAAGTGGCACCCTTGATTAAAGAGCATTTTATTATGTTTTGAGATTAATTTAATATTTTAGCCAAGCTCCCAATCATATTTCTCTATGTTAAGTCATCAAAATTAAATGCATGAGCTCTTTTATATATTCTAAGCCTAGGTCCAAGTCATATTTTATGCATACAACTAAGACCTTAGGCTAAAATATTCATGCAGGGTTCTTTATATATATTTCAAAAATTATTATGCTATGTCTTGTTTTCATTTATGATTTCAAACAAGATCAAACTAGGAAATGACAAGTGTTTAGCTCGTAAGGAGTTAAGTTGATTTAGTGGTCACATGGATGTATTTAACATTGGTGTAAACATAAAAAGTAGCATTAGAGGTAAAAGACATAGGTTTAAATTGTGATGGTCACATGGATGTCATTGATGGTTACGAGGACATCTTTGATGATCATGTGAATTTCAAATTTAAAATCAACAAGAAAATTGATTCATAAACCCATTTCAAACCCTTCAAGTTCACTTTCAATTTATAATGGATAATGAATAATGTCTTTAAATAAATGAACAAAAATTGATTTAAAGTGTTTAAAAATTGGATTAAAATTGAATATGAATATCTATGTATTCATTCCTTTCAATTACACCATCAAATAATCATCAACCATTTAATTAATTTCTGTTAAGTGTTGTCTTTGATTAAAACTTGCATCCACATTTGAATAATTTAATAAAATATGCATAAATAATAGATTACAAAACAATTGAAACAAAAACACCAAAATTATTAATGGAGTTCACCTGATCTGGGCTACATCTCTAGGTCTTGATCAAAGGTGGAAACAATTGATTATTGATGAAAAAATTATGTATACATCACCTTATCCCTAGTAGGTGTTCTCAATTTGTAAATAATTTTTTTGATGTTACTAGCTTTGGCTCTAGCAACTAGCTATGGCTCTCAGCCTCAGCTCTAGCTCTAACTCTCGGCTCTTGGCTCTGACTCTCTAAGCTTCAAAATGAACTCATTAAATTCCCATTCCCATTCCCATGATTTTATAAATACCCCTTTCCCCTTTATATACTTTTTGGAGTGCACAAATAGTGGGCTTAATCATTATCCCCTTTCCCATAATAATGGGATTAACATTTATCTCCTTTTTTGATGGGATTGAATAATATCCCATTCCACCATGTTTTATGGGATTTATATTATCCCATTACAATTTTATATGAAAATTTGATAATATACCACATATTTAATTTGTGAGCTTCCACATAATTATCAAAATACCAATTAATATGTGAGGAATGAATTAATAAGCCATAATTTGGCACAGGTTATGGGGTTTTATCCCACATAGAAATTATTTTAGACATGTTTAAAAATGTTTTTATTTACATTTATAATTCACCTTAGCCACATGTGTCAACTATAAATTTGTCCACATTTATCATGCTATTTGTTTCATGTACTTTCATTTAATTGGTCCATGTTGCCATGTCATCACTATTACTAGGTTTGACCACAACTTTGACTGGTCATAACTTCCACATACAAACCCAAATTTGGTCTATTCAAAATGCATCAAAAAGATTAAAATAAGATTTACATCATGGAACTATCTTTGTAATGTTCCATGATGTTTATTTTTTTAGTTTGACAAGCATTGACCACCTATTGAATTTCTTTGACTAGAACTTTAACTAATTGCACAAGGAGCCTACGAGATCCATTTTCTACATTTTACATACCATTTAAAAGGTCTCAATAAACCCCATATAATGGTTTAGGTTTCATTATATTTCAAGACATTTTCCAAATTGTTATTTGGATCATAGCTCCCCACTAATAAGTTTTTTTGTCCACAAAAAGCTATTTTTCACCCACAAATGTTGATAATCATCTTTTTGTCTATCATAAACACACAAGATCCATAGAGATATAATTATGGTTTAAATTGAATATTTTTTTTTATCAGATAATCATAAAAAATGTATCGATAAAAATTAGTCAATTATTCACTAGAATAGATAACTATCCCCTGATACTCTATGATGCTACCAATCTCTATAAATAATTGTGAACCCAATGATCTGTAACTATCATCATAAACAATTGATCAGTTTTAAAAAATAGATACTTGTTTTCCCAAAGAGGAAAGTGTTCAACTGATACTCTGTGATAAAGCCAATCACTATAACTACAAAATTTCACTAAACTAGATCAATTTAAATTAGACAAATTTAAATGCCAACAATAGGAAAGTAATAATTGACCCTATGAAACTGCAAAATTTTGGGAAGAAGAACAATGCCATTATCTTCCTCTACAGTGGTCACACTCTAAAAATGATTCCTCTATTGTTTCATGACTTCAAATAACATCTATACAGAACTAGGAATTCAGAATGTGTGTCTATAAGCTTAGAAGGCTTATACATATGATCACCAAATAAAGTGATTTAAAGGTGACTTCAATAATTCTAAATAAAACATAAATTTTCAAAAATTATATCCATCTATTACCAATCCAATTTAATGGATGGTCCACTTTGGGATGATCCTTCTTGATGGAATCTTCTTTGGATAGGTGAGATTCTTCATGGGTTACCTCTTGGACTATTGGTACTTTACCAACTCTTTCATCTGCTACCTCTTTATTTTTGAGTGCTTTCACAACTTTCTTCTTATGACTATTTGAATGAAGTTGTAGATGAATCTTCCAAAACTTATCAGCCTAATGACCACTCATATTATAATGAGTGTGTTTCTATCGCTAATTTGCTTTTTAGATTATAAAGAGAGAGAAGAAACTAAAGAGATAATGGACAAGGCATGGGAAGTACCTAGATGTAGACTGCGCACCGTAATCCAGACGCTTGTGGGCACTCCTCTTTGGCTTTGGAGGAATGACACCTGCAAAGAAGAAAACTTGGACAAGAAAGGCGTTAGATAGGTAGACGGTGGGTTGCTAGGCAAAAGCCTATTCCCAGAAGTATAAGAACTTCCTTAAGGGAGGTCAACCCACTATTTGATAAAGAGATAAATGACTGATAAATGACAGAATGCTAAAAAAGACTGAAATGATAGCAAACTAAAAGAGAAAAGGAAAGCAAAGGCTTACCTGGAAGAAGCTATCGGACTGGTCACAGTCGCCGGCATCGGTGGTCTCTACCGGCGTCGATTGTCAGAGGTGCCGACGTCAGCTATGTTGCCAACGTCGGTCGGGGTAATGGCCGGCGTCGGTCGGGGCAATAGGCAGGGTCTGGTCTGGGCAGAGTCTGTGGACGAGTAGACAGAGTTTATGGACGTGCTTGAATGGTTTGGAGAATGGTCTAGGTCTGGTTGGGTGCCTTGTGCAGGGTCTTTTGTTGGCAGGAGGGACGATGAAGTTGTCTGGGACTAGATTGAAAGGAGGACAGGTAAGGGGAAGATGGACAGGGGACAGGCTCTGAAAAGGCTTTTCAGCCTCTCAGGGGGAGGACACAGCAAGTAGAAGACAGTAGATAGGATAGATGACTGAGACTAAATAAAAGAATGAAGTAACAGATGCTGCTTACCTTTGGCTTGCTTAATGAAGAACGGAGGAGCTATAGTTGGAGCCACGGAAGACTTGTTGCAAGAAGAAATCCCTGATCCAAAGTCTTTGCACCTATTGTTGTTGTTGCACGAGGTCCAGATGGAGAAGAGACGAATGCCGAAGCGCCAAGAGGATTCTGTTTGCGAGCTCAAGGGTCCAGGGGTGCAACGGATGTAGAAAGGGGTATTGAAGGCTGCCGACACCGGCAGTTTTGCCGATGTCGGCCGAAGGGTCGCCGACGTCGACGGTGGCAGAATGGGGACAGAGGCTAAAAATAGCCTCTGCGCATTCTTGCATGCTGCCGGGCGAGGGGTTGTGGGAAGAACGGTCACGAGGATGCTTAAATGGGTGTGGGGGGAAGATAATGAGGATATTTGGCATAATAAATGCTAGGGGGAAGGTGGAGGGATTCAAGGGAGGATCCAAGGTGGCAAGGGTGAGGTGGAAAGGGGGCCACTTGATTAAACTATTTAAGTTATTTTAATCAAATGAATGGAGGGGACTAAGGCCAAGGGTTAGGATAGGGGTTTGAGGAAGACCAAGGGTTAGACACTTTTTAGGTGTCTACATTTGCCCCTTTTTGTCTTGTTGGTTGTTCTAGACGAACTGCAAGACAAAAACAGGGAGTGGTTGCCCCAGGTGAAGGATGATGTGGATTGCCCCGAAGTATGGATGAGGTATTCCCCCTCAAAGCAAGAGTCGAGGGAAGGAACCTGATGTCGGGTGCTGATTTGACAAAAGGTGGATGAGAAAGATGAAAAGTGAGTGAAAATGCTGCAAAAGTCATGATTGCACGTATACCACATCACGGGACAGGTAGGGTCAAATTGTCGCATGTCGAGGGTCAAGGAGTGCCAAAATTGAAGTAACTGGGCCCCAACATTTAGTTGTCTGATGATCGGGTCACTCAATCTAAGCTGAAGCTCCAAATGGGTCTTCACGTTCCAGGTATCTAGGGCTTAGGAAGTGCTCCTAAAAACATGAAAAAGTCACAAGTAGTGCAGATCAACCGGCTTGCGATCCTATACTTGTGAGGGTCCAAAAATAAGGGTCTGCGAACAATTCTGCTAACCAGCCGTGAGGTAGCACACATGTAAAAACAACCAAGGCAACAGTGTCTTGGAAGTGGTTGAGGTCGAAGGAGATACGCATGATCTCTAATGGTCAATGGTCAAAGGGAGGAACGGACAAAAGGATGTGGCCGAGCTAACCTCAGAAAAACATCATGTGATCTGAGTGCTACCTACATAGCCCTTGTGTGAAGGGCCTCAGGCCAATGTAGTTCTCCCTAAAAGGGAGGAAGGGTCAAAGAGATGATCGGTCTTGGTCAAAGAAAATGATTGGTCTTGGTCAAAGAAAATGATTGGTCTTGGTCAAAGAAAATGATTGGTCTTGGTCAAAGTCGATGATTGGTCTTGGTCAAAGAAAATGATTGGTCTTGGTCAAAGTTGATGATTGGTCTTGGTCAAAGTCGATGATTGGTCTTGGTCAAAGAAAATGATTGGCCTTGGTTAAAGTCGATGATTGGTTGTGATAAAAGTCAAAGAAGAGAAGGTTTGTCCATCAAAGAGACGAACAAATGGGGGTGGTCGAGCTAACCTCAGAGGATGTGGTATCTGAGTGTTGCCTACATAGCCCTGGTCATAGGGCCTCAGACCAATGTAGTTCAGACTGCGAGGGTCAAAATGGTTGATGATGAATTTGGTCGAGTGTCGAAATGATGAGGGTAAGATGAGGATAAGATGGTGCTGCAGCCTTTTCTAAATGGTGTATTCTGCAACATTGGTCGAAAGGTCTTTCATCCCTAGCAATTTTCCATAGTCATGATGGATGTATGCTAAAAATGAATGAAGGTCTATTTATGCTTCAGCAAGTATTGGTTTACGCTTAACATAAATTGGGTCTGGTCGATAGTTTCCATGTGTATTGGTGTCCATGGAAACTATGTAAAAAGGACAAGGCGATGCCTGATATCATGTTGAAAATGTTGAGGTCGGGTTTGAAAATGTTGAAGTTGGTTTGGTTTAAGGATGAGTCGACAATTGATGTGGTTAAATGTGACCAAAGTGTAGAGAAAAGATGAAAGGCAAATTGCTCTTTCATTAACAAGGACCAGAAAGGAAGCATAGATAGGGGTTATTAGAACCAAAGCCCCATTCATGCATTACGTTGTGGACCAGTGTTGTGCTAGAGAAAATAGTCGAATCACTTGACGTTAAGTGAGCTCGAAGTCCTTTGAGTGTGTTGGGGTGATAGGATGAGTTATGTGATACGAGAGGATGGGGTAACCCTTTTTGGTGGTAGGAAGAACCTTGCCCCTTTTATAGGTGACCCAAGAACGACTATAGGCGTGTCCATGGCTTGATAGCATGTCAGTCTCTTTTTTTTTGACGGTGAACTGATCGATGCGGGAAGTCCACATAATGATGTTGTTTGCTTGGTGGTCAGGTTGTGAAGCTGATCAATGTGGGAAGCTTCAAAAGAAGGTGCTATTTGTAGTAAGATTTAGTCATAGCCATCCTTCGAGGGAGTGGTCTATACTTTGCTTTAAATGTTTGATAAGTTGGCCTAGTAGTCCTTCAAGGGATCAGTCTAGTAATACAACAATTATGTAGCTGTCCTTCGAGGGAGCAGTCTACATTTAGAGTGTTTGATGACCTGGTATGATATAATATTTTGATAGAATTGTTGACTGAAGTTAAGCCATGGACGAGCCTGTAGAGGTGTAAGGGTTCCCTTTTATTAGGACAAAGCATTACTGCTTGACAAAAAAGGGTTGACAAGTCTTAGGAAGCAGGGTTGATAGGAAAAGGAATGACAATGACAAGGGGTTGCTCAAGGGACGAGCTCAAGTAAAACGTCAAGTGATCGAGCACTCGACTAACAGTAGAAATGGTCGAAGACGCAAGACAGAAAGGGGGGCTCAAGGTCTGATAAGTCCCTAGGCCATGTTAGTGCGTTAAGGTCTGAGTCAATTAGGAGCAAACTTGCCCCATTTACCTCTTTCTAGATTGGTCAGGTGTTGATTGATGGATGTGAAGTTGGTAGACATTGTCATTGGTTGGTTGAAAAATGTTGAATGTTTGGTCGAGAGGTCTGGTTGATCGATATTTGGTTGAAGTTTGGTTGAGACTGGTCGCATAATTGGTCAGGGGTTGGGTCGATGGACACTGGGTCGAGATGAGTGATTAAATGAGTGATTGATACGTGGTAGAGACTGGGTTGAAAAGTTGGTCGAGGTTTGGATGAAGGATGAATTCCCCCAGTGGGTAGGGAGAATGTTTGAAAGATTGGTTAAGGTCGGTTGAGGTTTAGTGGTTAGATGGATGGTATTAATGTCAGATAAGGGGGTCAAAGGCGGTAAAGGGACCACAGTCTGGCGTGGGGATCCCGATTTAGGTGATGAGGTTAGAGAGGCATGAGTCAGGGTTGATGTCTTGTCAAAGAGGCGGTCAAGAGGATCCTTGATGAGAAGGGAGTCCTTTTTTTGGTGTTGACGAATGACAGCTTTGAGAGCGCAACAACGCTCAGTGTCATGTCCCAGAATGTGATGATAATGGCAGAATGTAGAGTTGTCGAACCAAGATGGCCTTGATCTGAGAGTTGATGAGTGGGGTGGTGTTGAAGGTTTGTTGATAACATGGTTGAAAAGGGAGGTGTCATTCTCCAAACATTGGCGAATGGCAACCTTGAGGGCATGACAATGTTCCGTGTTGTGTCCAGGCGTGCGATGATATGCACAAATGCAAGTGTCATCGAACCATGGTGGTTTAGGTCTGAGAGATTGATATTGTCTAAGAGGCGGGAGGTCGATACGAGATGACTGTAATAATCACCGTAAGAGCAAGGTATATGAACCTGCTAACGGGTCGAGATGTTTTATTGCAGTGAGGATTGGTGACGTTGGTTTGGGAGGTGAAAAAGGCAAAGGTCGAGGGTTTGAAGGAGATGTATGTCTGATGGGAAATTGGATGAATGCGGGCCCAAGATTGAAGGAAATGACGAAGGTGGAGGAGGAGTTCTCCGGTGAGGTCTAGTAGCTTTCACGTGTTTAGGTTGAGGGCCACTATTGTGTGAGGCGAGGTTAGATGTAGGTTTGGGTTTAGATGTGGATGGAGGTGAGTGAGATGTAGGAATCTCACGCAAAGGGCAAGAGGGAATCGTGACTGGGTCTTCCTCAGTTGAAATGGGTGGAGAGACGGGTTCTTCTCTTGGTAGAGAAGAAATAAGAGAACGTGGCTCCTCAAGTGGGCAGAGGGCATGGATGATCATGCCTTCTACTTGTAGTTGAGGAGTAGGCGAGATAGGGTCTTCGGATGGAGGTGAGCTTACTGGTGTTGATGTGGTCGAAATGTCCTCTAATGTAAGAGAGGTAGATGGAGGACTAGTAGGAGAAGAAGGTTCTTCATCCTTTAATGGAAGAGGTTGGTTAAGGACAAGAGGCAAGATAGTGTTAATCGAGTGAATGTCATGGTCTTGAGGGTCATTGGTCAAAGTCTGGATGTTGTTTTGAGTAGGTGGATGATTCAAAAATGGTTGTTTGAAAATGTCGATACATTGGTTAGGTGGGGCATTCGGGTTATCTAAAAGATCGCCCTTGTCGATCATGTCTTGGACAATGTTTTTGAAGGTTCGGCAGTTGTCGATGTCATGGCCTTGGACGCGATGAAAGTGGCAGAAGTCGGCCTCCCTATACCATGTAAGGAGGGCTTTTGAAGGGTCGAATTGAGGTGGTCAGATTGGAGGGAGATTGAGGACCCCCTGCTTGAGTAGTTGTTCCAAAACAGAAGCGTATGGTTCTCCAAGTGGAGTGTAAGAATGCTGAATGTACCGTTGTTGGAATTGTTTGGTGATGCTGGAAGATGTAGAAGGTTGAGAGTGATTCGTTGTCGAGGATGGTGATCTAACGACCATAGTGTTGGCCACTCCTTTGGATTTGGAATTGGCAGAAGAAGAAGGACTGAAAGAAGAATGGTCAGTAGATTTTGTGTTGGTATGACGCAATTTGACCTTATCTTCTTCAAGGGCGCAGAGTTTGAGCTTTCGAGCCATGATGAAAGCTTCGTCAAAAGTGCGGAATGTCTGAATCCATAAGGTAGAAGAGATGTGTCTGGCACATGCTTGAGAGAAAAGCTCGATGAGCTCAGGTTGAGGCAAGGAGAAGGAGAGCTGGTTGATCAGGCCCCTCCAACGAGCGACAAAATCGACTACAGATTCATCGTCAAATTGCCTGATGGAGTAAAGGTCTGTGATTGAGACTTGTTTGGTGATGTTGATTGAGAAATGGTCAAGAAATAGTTGGGCGAGTTGAATGAATGAAAAGATAGAGTGTCTGGCAAGTGAACTATACCAGTCAAGGGCAGGGCCAGAAAGAGACATAGGAAACGTGTGTAGAAGCAATGCATTGTCATGGGCAATAAGATAACAGGCATGTCTAAATGCCTGTAGATGTTGTTGAGGGTCTTCCTTACTCTGAAAGCGAGTGAATTTAGGAAGCTCCCAATGGTTAGGATATGGTCGAATAGGGATGGAAGGATGGATGGGCTCGTTGCAAATTTGGTCATATGACAAAGTATTGCTTGAACCAGAAATGGAGGTTTCGAGACTGGATATTTTATCCATCAGCATCTTGATAAGATTTGCTGATGGATTGGTGGGTTGCGTGCCCCCTAAGTTGTAAGGTGCTTGGAAGAGGCTAGAGGAGGCGTGCGACATAGTCGGTTGTACAACGTACGGATGACTAGTCGCAGGGGCAGAAGTGGAGGCTAAAGGTGGTTGCGTTATGAAGGTCAAAGGTATAAGTTGACTGGGCACCGCCAAAGGTGGTTGAATGGTGGCACTGGTAGAAAGACAGGTTGGCACTCCTACATTTGTGGGCACAAGAGTATGAGGGGTCGAGACAATAAAGTTCTGATATGATGTAGAACTTGGTTGAATTGCAGGTGGTTGAGAGGGTAATGGAACCCCGATGGAGGTCAGTCTAAAAATAGACGGGGATGCCAAACTTTGCATATTGGCCATGGTTGGGTTAATAGTTGAGGTGGAAGGCTGAGTCAAAAAGGGTTGGGTGGCGAATGGTGTGGATGTCATCGCCATGTCACCCGAAAGGTCTCGTGTTGGGTTTCTCGCGAGATAGTTTTGGAGGGCTGCGGTATTGAGGTCCAAGAATCTCTCGAAATCTTGGTCCCCTTTAGGGATGATGGGAATTTGAGTCGGGGTCGGTCCTGTAGGAGTTCTTTCAGTCTCCGAGTGGAACTCCATGATAGGACTGGTTAGGGATGGGATAGACGGAAGTGGTTGTTGGCTAAAGTGGTTAAGAAGAGAGTCCTGGTTCCAGAAACTATGTTCTTGCAGTCTCAGAAAACTAGAATGGAGTTTTTGACAGAGAAGGGATAGGTTTTAGGTTGCTGGTTTTGAAAAAAAAAAGGGACAGTGACAGAGACTGACGTCGGTTTAAAAATTGATGTCGGTAAGGAAGATAACCGACGTCAGTCAGATAACCGATGCCGGTAAGGGAGGAGAGCCGACGTCGGTGACAGAACCGATGCCGGTGACTGTGTCTTCCAGAGAACCAAAAGATTCTTGGAAAAACAAAGAAGAAAGCGTCCTCACTCACTCAAACAAACAGATGAGAAGAGAAGAACAGAGAGAGACAGACAAGCCTAAGCGATAAATCCTAGGGATTAACTTTAGAATCTTATGGCTTATGTCTTAGATGAATGTTTGGGGAGATTGGCTGTAAGAAGGGTCCTAGAAGAAGGCAGTCTAAAGACGGTTTCGGGTCTTGTTAAGGTGCTCAAAGTCTGTGTTAGGGTCTGGTACATGGCCTGGTGCTAAGGAGCAAGCTCCCCTCACTTCACGATTCCAGTGGTTAGCTGGTCTCGCTTAGCCAAGATATACCTTGCCTAAAGTTTATCCTTCGCCAGAGAACAGAGTGGGCTTCCCCCTTGGTGATGAAATCCAAGTAGGGTCACCAGGACGGGTAAGGTATCCACTGGGGGATGAAATCCCAGTCGGGCCTTGTCTCAAGTAAGTTTTATGTTCGTTTTAGTGCATGTGGTCTGGTAGTGTAACATCAAGTGTCTACGATTTATTCAATATGCGTTTAAGTTACTAGATGTGGACTAAGAAGATGCAAGCACAAGCAGAGATGAATGCAAAGTGTTTTAATGCCCAAGTCAAAATGTGATGTTTGTTATGAAGACAAGTTTGAGAAAGGGTTGAGAGTATGATGTTGGACTAGTCTAGAAATGCAAGGAAGAAAGATTCATTTTAGCCGTGCTTATAGTGTCATTGAGAAGAAAAGAAGGAGGAGGAAAGGTAAGAACCTAATGCTCCTAAATGAATGAAGAAGAAAAGGAACCCAGGAGGAACCTAGGGTCCCACCGGGCATGCCAGAATGTTTCTATCGCTAATTTGCTTTTCAGATTATAAAGAGAGAGAAGAAACTAAAGAGATAATGGACAAGGCATGGGAAGTACCTGGATGTAGACTGTGCACCGTAATCTAGATGCTTGTGGGCACTCCTCTTTGGCTGTGGAGGAATGACACCTATAAAGAAGAAAACTTGGACAAGAAAGGTGTTAGATAGGTAGACAGTGGGTTGCCAGGCAAAAGCCTGTTCCCAGAAGTATAAGAACTTCCTTAAGGGAGGTCAACCCACTATTTGATAAAGAGATAAATGACTGATAAATGACAGAATGCTAAAAAAGACTAAAATGATAGCAAACTGAAAGAGAAAAGGAAAGCAAAGGCTTACTTGGAAGAAGTTGTCAGACTGGTCACAGTCACCTGCGTCGGTGGTCTCTACCGGCGTCGGTTGTCAGAGGTGCCGACATCAGCTATGTTGCTGACGTCGGTCAGGGTAATGGCCAGCGTTGGTCGGGGCAATAGGTAGGGTCTGGTCTGGGCAGAGTTTGTGGACGAGTAGACAGAGTTTATGGACGTGCTTGAATGGTTTGGAGAATGGTCTAGGTCTGGTTGGGTGCCTTGTGCAGGGTCTTTTGTTGGCAGGAGGGATGATGAAGTTGTCTGGGACTAGATTGAAAGGAGGACAGGTAAGGAGAAGATGGACAGGGGACAGGCTCTGAAAAGGCTTTTTAGCCTCTCAGGGGGAGGACACAACAAGTAGAAGATAGTAGATAGGATAGATGACTGAGACTAAATAAAAGAATGAAGTAACAGATGCTGCTTACCTTTGGCTTGCTGAATGAAGAACGGAGGAGCTGTAGTTGGAGCCACGGAAGACTTGTTGCAAGAAGAAATCCCTGATCCAGAGTCTTTGCACCTGTTACTGTTGTTGCACGAGGTCCAAATGGAGAAGAGATGAATGCCGAAGCGCCAAGAGGATTCTGTTTGCGAGCTCAAGGGTCCAGGGGTGCAATGGATGCAGAAAGGGGTATTGAAGGCTGCCGACGCCGGCAGTTTAGCCGACATCGGCCGAAGGGTCGCCGACGTCGGTGGTGGCAGAATGGGGACAGAGGCTAAAAATAGCCTCTGCGCATTCTTGCACGCTGCTGGGCGAGGGGTTGTGGGAAGAACGGTCACGAGGATGCTTAAATGGGCGTGGGGGGAAGATAATGAGGATATTTGGCATAATAAATGCTAGGGGGAAGGTGGAGGGATTCAAGGGAGGATCCAAGGTGGCAAGGGTGAGGTGGAAAGGGGGTCACTTGATTAAACTATTTAAGTTATTTTAATCAAATGAATGGAGGGGACTAAGGCCAAGGGTTAGGATAGGGGTTTGAGGAAGACCAAGGGTTAAACACTTTTTAGGTGTCTACAGAGTGTAGTAATTCTTTTCCATTTTCTTAGACAACAAATCCCTCTTGTTATTCTCCATATTTTGGCTTGGAGATTGGTCTTTACAACTTGTCTCCTCCTTAAGGGACATAACCTTTCTTTTTAAGGATTTTCTCTTCAAACACATGGCCATACAATGGTTAATTAATCCAAAAAACATACATGGATATTTATACCACAAATTGTATGTATCAAAACCATTCTTCTCATAATCAAAGAAGACATTAGAATATTTATGCTTGCCATACCTTTTAGGGCTATCCTATTTTCAAGCATGATGAGGAGAAATTTTTTACCTTCTCAGTTGGGATGTTCATCTCTCAATGGATTTGCCTTGTATTTATTATGGATGTATTTTACATAATTAAGGGGTTGTCCCTTTCTAGATTTTAGCTTATAAACTTCTCCATCTCTTTGAATGGGTTGAATAGGTAGTGCCTTTAGCTCATCTCTTGAAGCTTCTCTTACTTCAGTTATTTTGGAGCATTCTCCAATTTCCCTATTACCACTTAAAAATACCAAACCTACATATTTAGGCCTTTCCTTAACCTATATGGGATTAGTAATTCCTTGGCCATTGATGTCAAGGCACCTTCTATCAAAACCCATCTCGATTAACAACTTAGAACCAATACCATGAGTATGCTTCTCAAATTCCCCAAACAATGTAGATTGATGGGAATAAAAGGAATAACATGTTGAATTACTTACATTACAAACCTCAATTTGGGTTTGTGCATCTATGGTAGAGGATGGTCTCATAGACTTTGTTTTCTCCTCCTTTTCTTTACCATTTTGTGATTGTGCCAGTAACTTATCCTTGGCTTGCAACTTAAGATACAACTCTTGGATGATCCCTAAGAGAAAATCCCTATGAGATATCATTCTATCTTGTAGTTCTTACTTTTCATCATCTAAATACTTTAGCATCCTTATCAACTCAAAGTTTTCCATCTAAATTTGATATTTGAAGCCTTCAAGATCCTCTAGTCTTTTTCTCTTCAGATCTTTGCCTGTGGTTTCCTATTCTTGCAAACAACCTGTATCTCCAACAACTACACACTACACTAAAATATTATACAAATCCAAATGTCTGCACAAATTGAGTGAAACCAACTAAAATTGAAATCAAAATTTTACACAATCAAAAGATAATCCCTACATTCTAACTACTTTGTTACAAAAATTGATCCATAAACCCCTTTCAAAACCTTCAAGTTCACTTTCAATTTATAATGGATATTGAATAATGGCTTTAAATAAATGATTAAAAACTGATTTAAAGTGTTTAAAAATTGGATTAAAATTGAATATGTATATCTATGTATTCATTCCTTTCAATTACACCTTCAAATGATCATTAGCCATTTAATTGATTTATTTTAAGTGTTGTGTTTGATTAAAACTTGCATCCACATTTGAATAATTGAATCAAATCTTGGAAAGAATGGAATATAAAATAACTGAAACATAAACACTAGAATTGTTAATGGAGTTCACCTGATCTTGGCTGTCTTCAGGTCCTAGTCAAAAGTAAAACCAATCGATTATTGATATAAAATTTCTTTATACATCACCTTATACCTATTATGGGTTCTCAATATATAAATAAATTTTTTAATGCCACTGGTTTTAGCTCTAGAAATTGGATTTGGCTTTGGATTTTAGCTCTCAGCTCTGGTTCTTGGCTATGGCTCTTGGCTCTGACTCTTTGAGCTTCTTAATGAATTCACTGAATTCTAATTCTCATTCCCATGGTTTTATAAATACCCCTCACCCCTTTATATACTTGTTGGGGTGCACAAATAGAGTTTTTAATCATTATACACTTTCCCATAATAATGGGATTAACATTTATCTCCTCCTTTTTTGATGGGATCGAATAATATCCCATTCCACCATGTTTTATGGGATTTATATCATCCCATTACAATTTTATATAAAAAATTTATAATGTACCACATATTTAATTTGTGGGCTTCCACATAATTATCAAAATACCAATTCATATGTGAAGAATGAATTAATAAGCCATAATTTGGCCTAGGTTGTGGGGTTTTATCCCACATAGAAATTATTTTAGACATGTTTAAAAATTTCTTTCTTTACCTTTATAATTCGCCTTAGCCACATTTATCAACTGTAAATTTTTCCACATGTCTCATGATAATATTTTCATGTGCCATCATTTAATTTGTCCATGTTTCCACGTCATCACTTTTAATTGGTTTCACCACAACTTTGACTAGTCATAACTTCTACATATAGATTCAAATTTGGTCCATTCAAAATGTGTCAGAAACCTTGCGATGATCTCTACATCATGGAACTAGCTTTGAAACATTCTATGATGGTCAATTTTTTGAGTTTGACTAGCATTCTTGTTGTCTTGCTTTGACTTAAACTTTGATTAGTTACATAAGGAGCATACAAGCTCCATTTTCCACATTCTACCTACTGTTAGAAAGGTCTCAACAGGCCCTACATAATGGTGCAAATTTTGGTCTACTTCAAGACCTTTCATAAATTATCTAGATCATACCTCCCTACTAAAAAGGTTTTTTTCCATAAAAAGCTAATTTTCACCTACAAATGTTGCTAATCATCTTCTTGCATATCACAAACACACAAGATTCATAGAGATAGAATTATGGGTTAAATTACTACAATTTTTTTATTAGATAATCAAAAAAAATTGATCATTAGAAAATAGATAATTGTTTGCTAGAATAGACAACTATCCCCTAGTACTCTTTGATGTTGCCAATCTCTGTAAATAACTATGAACCCAATGATTTATCACTACTATCACAAAAAATCAACCAGTTTAAAAAATAGACACTTATTTTCCCAAAGAGGCAAGTGTTTAATTGATACTTTGTGCTAAGGCCAATCACTATAACTAAAAAATTTAACTAAACTAGATCAATCTAAATTAGACAAATTAAAATTCCAAACATAGGAGAGTGTCCATTGAATTTGTGAAATTACAAATTTTTGGGAAAAAAATAATGCCATTATCTTCCTCTACAGTTATCAAACTCCTAAAATGAATCCTCTACTACTACACGACCTCAAATATCCTCTACATAGAACTAAGAATTTAGAATGTGTGTCTATAAGCTTAGAAGAATTATATAAATGATCACCAAATAAAGCGAGTTAAAGGTGGAATTAATCATTCTAAATAAAACTTAGCTTTACAAAAATTCTATCCATTTCTTACCGATACAATTCAATGGATACTCCTTGATGGAATATTCTTTTGATAGGTGAGATTCTTCATGGGTTGCCTTTTAGACTTTGGTACTTGACCAACTCTTTCATCTGGTACCTCTTTATTCATGGGTGCTTATACATATTTATTCTTATAAGTATACGAATGAAGTTGTGGATGAATCTTTCAGTACTTGTCAACCTAATGACAACTCATATTACAATGAGTGCAGTAATTCTTATCTATTTTCTTGGATAGGGTCCCTCTTGCTATTCTCCATCTTTTGGCTTGGAGAGTGGTATTATCTATTTTCTTATGGGACATAAAATTTATTTCTAAGTATTTTCTATTCCAACACATGGCCATACAATGGCTAATTAATTCACAAAATGTACATGGATATTTATACCACAAGTTATGTGTACCAAGACCATTCTTCTCATAATCAAAGAAGATATTGGAATATTTATGCTTGTTATACATTTTAGGGATATCCTATTTGCAAGCATGATGAGGAGAAATTGTTTTACCTTATCTATTGGGATGTTTATCTCTCAATGTAGATGCCTTGCATTTCTTTTGGATTCATTTTCCATAATTGAGGGGTTGTCCATTTATAGATTTTAGCTTATAAACTTCTCCATCTCTTTGAATGTATTGAATTAGTAGTGTCTTGGGCTCATCTTTTGGAACTTCTATTACTTTAGATATTTTGGATAATTCTCCAATTTCTCCATTACCACTAACAAATCCCAAACCTATATATTGAGGTCTTTCCTCAACCTATATGAGATTAGTAATTCCTTGGCCATTGATGCCAAGGCCCTTTCCATAAAAACCCATCTTAATTAGCAACTTAGAGCCAATACCACAAGTATGCTTCTAAAATTCCCTAAAAAACACAAATTTATGGGAAGAAAAGGAATAATATGGTGAATTAACTACAATACAAACCTTTGTTTGGTATTTTGCATCTATGGTAAAGGATGGTCTCTTAGACTTTACTTTCTCCTCTATTTCTTAACCATTTTATGACTATGCCAATAACTTTTCCTTGGATTGCAACTCAAGTTTCAACTCCTGGATGATCCATGAGAGAAACTCCCCATGAGATAATAGTCTGTCATGTAGTTCTTGCTTTTCATATTCTAAGGACTTCAACATCTTTCTCAGATCAAAGTTTTCCATATGAGTCTGACAGTTCAATCCTTCAAACTCCTTTAGTATTTATTTTTTCATAGCTTTTCCCATGGTTTCCTACTCTTTTAAACAAATTATATGTCTAACAACTACACATTGTACTAAAATATTATACAAATCCAAATGTCTACACAGACTGAATGAAACCAGCTAAAACTAAAATCAAATTTTTACACAATCAGAAGCTAATCCCTAAATTCTAATTGCTATGATACCAAAATTGATCTGTAAATCCCTTTCAAACCCTTCAAGTTCACTTTTGACTTATAATGGATATTGAATAATGATTTTAAATAAATGATCAAAAACTTATTTAAAGTGTTTAAAAATTGGATTAAAATTGAATATTAATATCTATGTATTCCTTCCTTCAAATTACACCTTCAAATGATCATTAGATATTTGATTTATTTATGTTATGTTTTTTTTGATTAAAATTTGCATCCACATTTGAATAATTAAGTCAAATCTATAGAAAGAATGGAATGCAAAACAACTAAAACATAAACACCAAAATTGTTAACAAAGTTCAATCGAACTGGGCTACATCTCTGGGTCCTACTCAAAGGTAGAAATGATTGATTATTGATGTAAATTTTATTAATACTTCACCTTATAACTAGTATGGGTGCTCAATCTATAAATAAATGTTTTGATGTCACCAGATCTTGCTCTAGCAACTGGCTTTCACTTTGGCTCTCAGCTCTGACTCTCTAAGCTTCTCAATGAATTCTAATTCCCATTACCATGATTTTAAAAATACCCCTCACTCATTTATATACTTTTTTGGGTGCACAAATAGTGGCCTTAATCATTATCCCCTTTCCCATAATAATGGGATTAACATTTATCTCCTCCTTTTTTGATGGGATTGAATAATATCCCATTCCACCATGGTTTATGGGATTTATATTATCCCATTACTATTTTATATGGGATTTTGATAAAATTACACATATTTAATTCATGGGCTTCCACATAGTTATCAAAATACTAATTAATATGTGAGGAATAAATTAATAAGCCATAATTTGGCTTAGGTTGTGGGGTTTTATCCCACGTAGAAACTATTTTAGACATGTTAAAAACTATCTTTCTTTACCTTTATAATTTGTTTTAGCCACATGTGTCAACTATAAATTTGTCCACATGTCTCATTCTAATTTTTTCACATTCCATCATGTAATTGGTCCGTGTTGCCACATCATCACTTTTATTGGGTTTGACCACAACTTTGACTAGTCATAACTTTTGCATATGAACTCAGATTTGGTCTATTCAAAATGCATCAAAAATATTAAAATGAGGTCTAAGTCATGAAATTGACTTTTTAATGTTCCATAATGGTCAATTTTTTTATTTTGACCAGCATTGAACACCTATTGACTTACTTTGACTAGAACTTTGACTAGCTACACAAGGAGCATACTAGTTCTATTTTTTACATTCCACATACCTTTGGAAAGGTATCAATGGACCCTACATAATGGTATAGGTTTCAATCTACTTCAATAATTTTTAAAAATTGTCCTTCAGATCATACCTCTACAGTAAGAAGCTTCTTTGTCCATAAAAAGCTATTTTTCACCCATAAATGTTACTAATCATCTTCCTGCATATCACAAACACATAAGATCCATAGGGATAACATTATGGGTTAAATTAATACAAATTTTTTGATCTAGTAATAAAAAAAAATTGATTAGTAAAAATTAGATAGTTGTTCACCAGAATAGATAACTATCCCCTGATACTTTGTGATGTTACAAATCTATGTAAATAACTGTGAACCCAATGATCTATCACTACCATCATAGATAATTGATCAATTTTAAAAAATAGAGACTTGTTTTCCCAAAAAGGAAATTATTCAATTGATAATCTATAATAAGGCCAATCACTATAACTAAAAAATTTCACTAAATCAGATCAATCTGAATTAGACAACTATAAATGCCAAACATAGGGGAGTGTCCATTGACCCTATGAATTACAAAATTTTGGGAAGAAAAACAATGCCAATATCTTCTTCTAAAGTGATCACACTCTTGAAATGACTCTTTTTTTGCTTCAAAAATTCAAATAACCTCTACATAGAATTGGGAACTCAAAATGTGTGTCTATAAGCTTAAATGGATTATACAAATGATCAACAAATAAAGTGATTTAAAGGTGACTTTAAGTATTCTAAATAGAACATAGCTTTCTAAACATTCTATCCATTTCTTATAGATCAAATTTAATGGATTCTCTAATTTGGGATGCTCCTTCTTGATGTAATCTTCTTTAGATAGGTGATATTCTTCATGGGTTGCCTCTTGGATTATTAGTACTTTACCAACTCTTTCATTTACTACCTCTTTGCTCCTGAGTGCTTGTACAAATTTCTTCTTATGAGTATCCAAATGAATTTGTGGATGAAGCTTCAAACACTTATCAACCTAATGACCACTCAATTATAATGAGTGTAGTAATTCTTGTCCATTTTCTTGGACAACAAAGCCCTCTTGCTATTATCCATATTTTAGCTTGGAGAGTGGTCTTTACAACTTGTCTCCTCCTTAAGGGACATAACCTTTCTTTCTAAGGATTTTCTCTTCCAACACACGGCCATACAATGGTTAATTAATCCAAAAATGTACATGGATATTTATACCATAAATTCTATGTACCAAGACCATTCTTCTCCTAATCAAAGAAGACATTGGAATATTTATGCTTGCCATATATTTTAGGGATATTCTATTTTACAAGCATGATGAGGAGAAATGTTTTACCTTCTCCGTTGGGATGTTCATCTCTCAATGGAGATTCCTTTTATTTCTTATGGATGTATTTTACATAATTGAGGGGTTGTCCATTTTTAGATTTTAGCTTATAAACTTCTCCGTCACTTTGAATGAGTTGAATCGGTAGTGGCTTGGGCTCGTATCTTGAATATTCTCTCCCTTCAGCTATTTTGGAACATTATTCAATTTACCCATTACCACTAACAAATACCAAACATGTATATTGAGGTCTTTCCTCAACCTATATGAGATTAGTAATTCCTTGGCCATTGATGCCAAGGCCCTTTCCATCAAAACCTATCTTCATTAGTAACTTAGAGCCAATCCCATGAGTATGCTTCTCAAATTACCCAAAAGACATAGATTGATAGGAAGAAAAGGAATAATATGGTGAATTACTTATAATACAAACCTCAGTTTGGGTTTTTGCATTTAAGGTAGAGGATGGTCTCCTAGACTTTGTTTTCTCCTTCATTTTTTTACCATTTTGTGATTGTGCCAATAACTTTTCATTAGCTTACAACTCTTGGATGATCCCTGAGAGAAACTTCCCATGAGATAGTCGTAAGTCTTGTAGTTCTTGCTTTTCATCTTTTAAGGACTTCAGCATCCTTCTCAGCTTAGAGTTTTCCTTCTGAACCTGGTGGTTTAAGCCTTCAATATCATCTAATATTTCTCTCTTTAGTGCTTTGCCCATGGTTTCCTACTATTGAAAACAACCTATTTCTCCAACAACTACACATTTCATTGGAAGATTATACAAATCCAAATGTCCACATAAACTGAAACTAAAATCAAAATTTTACATAATCAAAAGTTAATCCCTGCATTCTAATTGTTCTGATACCAAAATTGATCCATAAACCCCTTGCACACCCTTCAAGTTCACTTTTAGTTTATAATGGATACTGAATAATGACATTAAATAAATGATAAAAAATTAATTTAAAGTGTTTAAAAATTAGATTAAAACTTAATATTAATATCTATATATTCATTCTTTCTAGTTATACCTTCAAATCATCATTATCTATTTAATTTATTTATGTTAAGTGTTTTTTTTGATTAAAATTTGCATCCACATTTGAATAATTGAATCAAAGCTATGGAAAGAATGGAATGCAAAACAACTAAAATACAAACACCAAAATTATTAATAGAGTTCACCCAATCTAGGCCACATCTTTGGGTCCTACTCAAAGATGGATCTGATTGATTATTGATGAAAATTTTCATTATACATCACCTTATCCCCAATAAGATTTATTGATCTATCAATAAATGTTTTGATTCCACTATCTCTAGATCTAGCAACTAGCTCTAGCTCTGGCTCTTAGCTCTAGCTCTGACTCTTCGCTCTGACTCTCTGAGCTTCCTAATGATTTCACTAAATTCCAATTCCCATTCCCATGATTTTACAAATACCCATAACCCCTTTATATACTTGTTAGGTTTCATAAATAGTGGACTTAATCATTATCCCCTTTCTCATAATAATGGGATTAAAATTTATCTCCTCCTTTTTTGATGGGATTGAATAATATCCCATTCCACCATGTTTTATGGGATTTATATTATCTCATTATAATTTTACATGTAATTTTGATAATATCCCAAATATTTAAATCATGTTATTCTACACAATTATCAAAATACCAATTGATATGTGAGGAATGAATTAATAAGCCATAATTTGGCCTAGGTTTTAGGGTTTTATCCCACATAGAAATTATTTTAGACATGTTTAAAAATGCCTTTCTTTACCTTTATAATTCACCTTATCTACGTGTGTCAACTGTAAATTTGTCCACATGTCTCATGCTAATTTTTTCACATTACATAATTTAATTGGTCAATGTTGCCATGTCATCACTTTTACCAAGTTTGACCACAACTTTGACTTGTCATAAATTCCACATATGGACTCAGATTTGGTCAGTTAAAAATGCATCAAAAAGTTTACGATAAGATCTACATCATGGAATTGGTTTTGTAACATTCCATGATGGTCAATTTTTTATTTTGACTAGTATTGACTACTTGTTGACTTACTTTTATTAGAACTTTGATCAACTACACAAGGAGCATATGAGCTCCACTTTCTACATTTTGTATACCATTGGAAAGGTCTCAATAGGCCTTACATAATGGTGTAGGTTTTGGTCTACTTTAAGACCTTTCTTAACTTGTCTTCTAGATAAAAAATGATAGGGGATTAAATTTTAATGGTTAGGTGGACATCATTAATGGCCATGAAGACCTCTTTGATGGTCACACAAACATCAAATTTAATCTTATAAATTAGGCATTTTGAAATCAAAGGTTAGTGGGCCTAAGAAGATTTATGGCTAACATTGATTCATAACTTTGATCTAATGATGTGAGATTGATAGAGAATTTTTAAAAGAATAAGGATGTGACAAGTGTTAAGCTTACAAGAGTTAATGAGTCAAAGCACTAGGATCTACAATCCATGTTAACTTGAGCACAAATGATCAATGGTGAGAGATCAGTGTGGAAAATCTCAATGTCATAAAACTATCAAGATACTACCACTTGGTATAAATAAATCTGAGATATGACTATAAAGGGCACAACAGCCCCACAAATTCATCAAATGTCATGCTTAAATTCCATCATGCAAAAAAAAGATGATGTGAATCTTAAGTTGACATTTTAAAGATCCAAACTCAGTGATAGGCATGGGCAACATGCAATGCATAGTTATTTTTAGTTAGTAATAGTTTTACTAGTTTTAAAGCATTGATACCATGATACTTGCCTTTGAGAAATAACGTATAGTTCCAATTTCCATTGCCCTACCATTCAAACCATGCAACCTTAAAAGGATAAGACTTTTTGCATATATAGTTTTGTGAATGATGCATATATTTTAATGTTTTTCATATAGATCAAGCTATAATTGTAAAAAATTACTTCATCTTCATACACATACATATGCTGCATAGATTTTACAAATGATATTTTTAACTGATAATTACAAGTAGATTCTTATACATTTTTAGGATAGAGTTAGAACTTAAGTTATGACTATCATATGTAATGACCTTGCATGAACTTGGAGGATGAGGTGACCCCTTCCCCAATTCTCTATAAATAATTATAATCCAACTTGGATTTTTATCAGATAATTTTAAATGTAAGAGCAACATTAATTTTGATTGTTAGCTAATGTGTTCATGTTTTTTCTTTCTAGTTTATGTGTAATTAGTTGTTACTTTCTTTCGTTTTATGTTTCAATAATCCTTAGTGTGGAATAGTTTCAAATGGATTCTTGGTTATTTTGATTGATATACTGATCTATAGATGTGTAATAGTTGTTGAAAGATTGGTAGAATATATTGGCTAAGATATTAAAGTTATTTGATTCATAATTCTAAATGTGTACTGGTCACTTTTTTGATGTATTTTTTTGTGTGTGTGCCAAAGATGCCTCATATACTTCACTAACTCAAGCCATAATATCCTAAGTAAGAGTGTGTAATAGCTTTCCTAAAAGGAACAACCTTTGTCTAAGGATTATGCATTTCCTATATCATTATCTCTATAGAATTCTTAACCATGTTTGATTGTGTGTGTGCAATTGTTACTAGCAATAGGCATAGGTTCTTAGAGCATAGGCCTATTTAGAAACCAACTAGAGAAGTAGTTCCTAAAAAACATAGAAAATTTATTTTCTTCCTTACTCTTCCCTCCTTTTTGAGTTTGTTTTGAGACCTACCCACTTTATATTAGAATCCAATCATCCATCCAACTCACATATAGATTCAATACCTTTTAGGGACCACACCTCCATCCAAATAACCTTGTCAAAAACTTGCATGCCTTACCAACTATTCCATCAATAGGTTATAAAAAAATTGCATATCTATAACTCATGCACTGGAGTGGAGTTTACCTTCATTGAGATCCTAAAATATTAGAGGCTACCTTATTGACTATGGTGTGCATAAAACTTGCATAAAAAACATCCTAGTCAAATGTGTATGTCAATTTAAGTATCTTATTCTAATGCAAGTCCCTAGTACCCTAAAGTCATAAAATTTTCAAATAAAATGTATTTTTATAGTCATCCTAAGTGATTTAATGAAATATATTCTAAAAATGGTTTGGTATAAATAAAATATCAACCATCATTCATTCCTCACTTAAAAAACACCTAGAAACATCTAACAACTCACAAGGTAACATACCAAAGGAATTCAATTGCTCATGCTTCCTTATTTTATCATATTTCCATATTAGTCATATAGGTATGAAGTACTAAAGGAACATTCTATGAGATATATTTTCCATGTTATAAGCTAGTTCATTATTGTACTTGCTTATCACACATTGCATGATTCACACAAAAGCCAACACATAGGGGATAACTACATAAGTCTATGGGACTCTTCAAAGCATTAGATATGTAGATAGTGTTAATTATCAAAGGGATATTTTAGATATCTCAACACCATGTGCCCACTAACACATTTTCCCCATAGATACTATGAAGATGAAGAAATAGGATTTTAATATTTGATAATGAGCGATAGTCCAAGACCTAAATATGAATAGGTAACACAAACTTAGAAAAATCCAAGTGGTTAGATATAGTTCTAGTAGGTATTCTATAGTAGACACCTACATCTAGGTCAGATAGTAGCATCAACACAACCAACTTAGGTTGACAAAAGTGTCTACAGCTACAAAGGTTAATTTTATAGAATCAGATGACTATTTTAGAATCTAGATGTAATCCATTTTCTCCTTGTTCCATATTTAGATATGTATTAGCATCAGCATTATCTAAGTATATCTTTTATTTATCATTTAAATATTTAGCATATTTATACTTTTTATTTTTACCATCTCAACATAATAAATTTAGTATATGTTTTATCTGAGTTTTACAAACAATTGGCATGAATTAAAGATAGTCTACCATCCTTATGCCTTAGGTTATATCTAACCCTTTAACCCTAGATTCCCCCATATATATATTTTAGGTTTAAACACATAATAGGTATCTTCACATTCTATTTTTTTCATTACATGTATAATTTTCTAGTATTGATGATTTGTATAGAAAGTTATATACATCACAATACAATTCTGAATCAACTATATTATGAGTAACTGCTAGTATCTCCAAGGATTATACCTATGTTGTAGATATGGATTACTATTTTAATGGTCATATAGTATAAATATCAATATTATCATTGACATAAATAGGAATTAGTTAAGACACACTATCCATATCATCTTCATGTCGATTATCTTTTTGAGGGATGATTTATTTGCCAAACTATTCAAAATGTGTCATTAACTATTATACCAATTTTTTACATGGGATTATCTTTTCTTATTTTTATTGGTATATATTTGATACTTGATTAACCAATAATTGAGAACATCCATATACCCTTAGTGATTTAATTTGTAATGTGTGTGTTGTGTATAAACCTAATATTAATGCTTCATATTTTTTTATATTATATGTGTAATAAAATATAAAATTCTATGAAAAATGCATAGCTTTTCCTTGAGGTGTAATAAAAAAAATACCAACACCATCATATGTGGTGCATTTAGATCCTACAAATACATTATTCAAAGGTCATCATCAATATGATAAAAAGTGAAATCATCTCCAAAATCTCCATTAATTGGTAGTGTATCCGTTAATAGAGTTGTTACTATTTGATCTATGATAACTTGCCCTTTTAATGATTTTGTGAAAAAATAAATAAATCAAATTTTATGAGTAACAAGACCCATTTAGTAATATATCATGATAAATATGATTTAGAAATTAAAATTTTGAGAGGATATACTTTATTGATAACCCATGTTTCTTGTTTAACATGTAATGTCATAACTTCTATGTAGAAAATTAAATAAGGAAGATCCTCATATGCACCCAAATATTCTATGAGAGATTAATCATTATAAAATTCATCCAATGTCAGAAGTTCTAGTGAATTTACATTGTCTATCATATCTATGTATACCTACTATAATGTATATATATGATGAGCCTCTTATGCTAGTTCAAGTTGTGCTTTGAGGAAATGTATATCAAAAGTAAATGGTATGGATGATTCCCTATTTGATTTTCTTAACTTTCCATAATAACTTAATATTGTCATCCTTTTGGTTGAGCTAATGGAATAGGGTAAAAAATACCTTATGCAGGTGTTCGTAAACCTTGTATATCCCATTTTTGTAGATATGTAAACCCAAATCCATACTAATTGTAGTTGGTTGATGATTTTATTTTATTAGTACATAAAATTGGTGGTTCAGTTGATTACAATTATTTTGTATGTAGTATGGGGGGAATATAGTGATCCTCAGATTGGTTGACTACAAAACACTTAAATGTTTCTTTATCTAATGGGAACATGTAGATGTATCCATTATAAATGAAAATTATGAATAAATGAAAAGTATATGGTATGGAATAATTTCATGAATCCATGGTCTTCATAATAGTATATCATAATATAGATCATTTGACATAACTTAGAAAACTATATTTACTTTTCTAGAACCCATAATAATAGCAAATATAATGTCCTCATAGCTTCTTTAGGTTATTATAAACTCCTTGAATTTTCATATTTGAAGGAATGATATAATTATATTTGATACCCAAAATTTTTATGAATTATATTTTGCAAATATTTATCAATCCATACACATTATCAACCAAAACTCTTTTGACTACCTTATTGTGAATTCATACTTGAATATATAATGGAAGGTGTGCATCTATTATATGATTTAAAGGTAGATATTAATTTTGAAATGAGATATTTTATTATATCCATTAAAATGTATCAATAATATAATAAATTTAAGGAGGTTCCACATCATTTGGTATCATTGTTTAAAAAGAGATATATGCAGATAGGAATTTCCTGAAGTAAATCTAATATAGAAACATTAACATGGGTATATTGTAATTTATCTAAAATAACATATACTTTGGTTATATTTTTGGGATAGGGATGGGGTTTAATATGGTTTGGTACCATAGAATGAATTTTCCTTCCCCTTAGTGTAGTGACAACCATACACATATTTTGTGCATTATAAAAAGACATTAAATACTCTTAAAATTATTCATTAAGAGTTTGATCCTTAATGGGTTGGATTTTATTGATTACATGATTGTTAATAATGTTATTTATAAAGGGAAGACACCATTAATGGAAACTAAAATATATTTAAACAAAAAATGATCATCCAATGTATTCATAAATTCTTTGAAAACTTAAAAAAAAGTAAGAAATACCCACAATGTAGGTCCCTAAACAAGAAGGATTTTTTGGGTTATAGAGATTAGTAAATGACCCTAGAATCCAATGTCAAGAAATGTTATTTTACTATAAGATATAAAATCCAAGGTTAAAATAAAATGATTCTAATTCCATTTATTAAATTTTAGACAAAACATGTTCTTTTAGTGTCAGATGTTAGATCTAAGGTCATGTTGGTGCAGGTTTTATGCACACCACACCTATAATGAGGTAGCCTCTAACATTTTAGGTTATTAATGGAGGTGTACTCCACTCCAAGGCATGAGTTGTAAGTATTTATTTTATTTAAACTTTTTGATGGAATAATGGGTAGGGCATGTAGGTTGTTGATAAGGGTTTTGAACAGAGGTGTGGTTTTAATAGGGGTAGTGAATCTCTATGTGAGTTGCTTGGGTGGACGGTTTTTAATACAGAGTGGACAAGTATTAAAAAAAATTAAAAAAAAGGGAAAGGTAAGGAAGAAAATAAATCTTATGGGGTTTTTAATAACTACTCCCTTGGTTGGTTTATAAAAGGACAATTGCTCTCAGAACCTATCCCTATTGCTAGCAAAAATTACACACACACACAGTTAGACACAGCTAAGAAGTCTAAGGAGATAAAAATTAATAAATTCACCAACCTAAAATAAAGTTTACTCCTTTAGGGAATATATTTCACACCCTTAATCAGGAGATTATGGCTTGGGATAGTAAAGTATTTAAGGTAGTATTTGCACACACACAGAAAACTACATCCAAGAAAGCACTCATGCACAATCACAATTATGAATCAATTTGAATTTTAATATCTTAAAAAATATGTTTAACAATATTTGAGTAATTTTTTCACATCTATAAATTATTATATCAATCAAAATAATCAAGAATCTATTCATAGTTTTTACACACTAAAGATTATTGAAACATACAACTGAGAAGTAACAACTTAATTACATAGAAACTAGAAAATAAATACATTGAAAAATTCACTAATGATCAAAATCGATGCTTCTCCTATATTAAAAATTTATCTAACAAAAAATCTAAGTTGGATAAAAATTATTTATATAGACTTGGGGAAGGGGTTGCCTCATCCTCCAAGTTCATGCAAGGTCATTACATGTGAAAGTTAGAACATGTAGTTCCAACTATGGTCTAAAACTATATTTGTAATTATCCATTTAAAATAAAATTTACCAAAAATATGCAATATGTGTATGTGTATAAAGATAGAGGAAATTTTCTATAATTATAGTTCAAACTATATGCAAACTACAAATATATAGACCATTTTCCAAAATTACACATGCCTCTTTTTACAGGTTGTGAGAACAACTTGTTGATATTTCAAATTAGTAACATTTAAATAGAACTCAGATATGCACTAATTACCAATTCTCTTTTTTGTATATATAACATGGGGACATTATTGTTAACAATGACTTGCTTGAATGGTGTGTTGCATGTTTGCCCATGTCTTTATAAAATATTCCTTTCAAAGGATCTATAGGGTCTTAACTAAAAGAAATGATAGTTCTCATCAAATTTACCTTTGAGATGCCATGAAACTATAGCATTCTCTTATTCTATTGATGGTTCCTCACTACTTAGTTACATGCATGCTCATATTCTTGGTCTTAACTATGAGTTTCAATATTTACTGATAGACACAATCCAAAGATCTAAATATTCTACCCATTGATGATTTCAAAATATAACACATGTCAACACCTGATTGAGTCTAAGGTTCTTTGAAAATTCCACCTAGGACTCACACCATCAGTCTTTTACATGATGGAATATGAGCGTGACACTTGGTACTTATTTGATAGTTTTGGGACCTTTAAAAAGTTCATATTGATCTCACACTGTTGATCCTTATGTATTAGTTTAACATGGTTTATTAGTTCTTAGTGATTTTACTCATTGAATCCAACGAGCTTGACATTTTTCATGTCCTACTTTTCTCTACTTCATATGTGTGCCACTTGGAAACTACTCAAGTCTTCTAAGTTCTATGTACTAGGATGCCTTACTTCTTCCTATAGGTCATTAGATCTATGTATTGGGATCCCATGATGGTGACACTTG
Source organism: Torreya grandis (assembly GCA_037957365.1). Taxonomy (NCBI): domain Eukaryota; kingdom Viridiplantae; phylum Streptophyta; class Pinopsida; order Cupressales; family Taxaceae; genus Torreya; species Torreya grandis. Next base: position 146,054 of record JARHVA010005909.1, on the reverse strand, counting down.
TCACTCTTACAAATATTTTATATTTTGACTCTCTCTGGCATCATTTAATCAAATGGGCCTAAATAAAATCACACTGTAGGATCTTGATTTTGAATCTAAATAGATAATTTATGGGATTAAATTTGACATTCATGCAACCATCAAATGACATATGTACAACCATTAATGACATCTATGTGAGTATCAAATTTTATTCTATAAAATAACCATTATTGAGGTTAAATTTGATGTTCATGCAACCATCAAATGATGTCCTCATGACAAGTGAATAACATCTGTATGACTATCAAATTTAATATTGGAAGTTTAACACATTAGCAATGTTAAATTAGACATTTGTGTAATCATTAAATGATGTCCTTGTGACCATCAAATGATGTTTACATGACTATCAAATTTAATCTCATCAACTGATGCATGTCATTCCCTCAGAACTCCCTATAATTAGAAAACAAAAAGAAGACTTATCATAATACTTTGGAAAACATATATAAATAAGATTGCATGAATATTTTTATCCTAAGGTCTCAGTATTATTAAAATATGATCAAGACCCTTATCTAAAATATTAATTCAAGCTCAAAACATAATGAAATGCTCTCCAAGAAAAGGTGCCACTTGATAGTCTAGCATTTATTTTGGGACAATTATTTCAAGGAATTGTTTTGGATAAAATATCCATAATAATTCTCCTAATGGATCATTTCCATCAGATAAATTATCTAAAATAATTAGCTAAAGGGTAGATGTTTGGGATAAAAGTCTCAAAGAGTAAGTCTTGAAGGGAAAAGGTCCCAACACAAAGTCCTGAAGGGTAAGTGGTCACTTCAAAAAGGTTTGAAAGGGTAAGTGGCCACTTTAAAAGTGTTGAAAGGGTAAGTGGCCACTTCAAAAGTGTTGAAAGGTCACTTTCAAAATATCCAAAGGTTCATTTCAAGAAGTTCAAAGGACATATGTCCTTAGGGGGAATTATTTTGGGCCTTTTGTGTTAGACAAAATGTCCAAAACACAAAGCCTTAAGGAAATAGTCTAGGACAAAATTATCAAAGGATAGGCAAATAGGGAAAGAAGATCAAGATAAAATTCCTGAAGGGCTTGGTCAAAAGGGACAAAGTGTCTACTTCATGGTAAAAAATTCCTGAAGGGTCTACTCTATAGGTATATTTTAATGGGAAAAGGACATAACAAAAGTCCTGAAGGGTAACCACAAAATTCTTGAAGGGAACTTTAAAAAGGTTAAAGGGCATGTGCCCTTCACAAAACTTTTGAAGGGTAAGTCAGAGGCAAATGGTCCTTTCAAAATTCATGAAGGAATTTTTTTGGATAAAATGTTCATGATAATTATCTCTAAGGGTCTTATTCTCTTAGAAAAAATGTCTGAAGAAATTATATTGGCTCAGAGAAAGTGTCTCAGACAAAATATCTAAAGGAAAGGTTTAGAAAGGTAAAGGTATAAGATAAAAGTCCTAAAAGATAGGTGCATAGGGGTTGAAATGGAAATTGTAAAAGTCTTAAAGGAATTCTCTTAGGCAAAATAGATGTAACTAAAAGGATGAATGAAACTTTTCATAAATCCCAAAGGGTAGGTTGGCAAGGTAAAAAGGGAATTTCAAAAGCTTCAAAGGGTAATTTCAAAATGTTGAAAGATACTTTCTAGATGGAAACAATCTGAAGGGTCTACTTTGTAGGAAATTTATACATGAAAAAAGTCCTAAAATATCTACTTCATAAAGGTTGAAGGTTCTTAAAAATAATGAAGGGAAAGTCATACAAAGCTCGAATGGTAAGTTTAAAGGGGCCAAAAGTCAATGTCAATTATGTTGGGTGAAATGCCCATCGAAAAAAATCTTGTAGACCAATTCCATTAGAGGATTTATTTTGGACAAAATGTTCACAAAAATCTATATGATATAGATAAGTTTATAAGAATTCATACGTTGAAAAAATCATAAAAAATAAATAGAGGATAAGTCTGACACAATAAGTCCAAAAATACAATTTGCATAAGCCCCAAAAGAATAAGTCCCAAAAGGATAGCAAAGATAGTCCTTGAAAACATAAGTCCACCACAATTATCTTGAAGTAAAAAACTTGATAAAACAAAATATTTGGTCTATGAAAACATAATACCAATGATAATATGCCAAAACATAATAGGCTAAATAATGATCTTTTCCTAGAATTTGCATAAACATATAAAACAGGTGGCTCAAAATCAATATAATTATCTAAAAAAATTGGGTCCATTTTTCCTTATGGAAAAAGGGGGGGAGGGTGTTAGGTAAAACAAATGGTGACTTATAGGGGGAATACTCTTGAGTATTCAAGAACGTAAAACTCTATTTTGGAATATTAAATAAATCATGAAGTGTGTCACAAAAGAATACTTAAATCAAAAACATGGAAGAGATTCCTAAGTTAATTCACACAACATATTTGCCTTCTACTTTCTTGGATCTATGTGTGTCAAAACATGTATTTTTATTTAACCCCTATTGTGGTGAGTTTTTAAAAGGCTTTGATGATTAAATATCAAAAATAAGGGAAGTTCAGGCATTGCTCTACTACCAACAAAGCATCCATATCCCTGATAGAGATACCTTAGGCTCCTTCTCTTCTCATTCCATTATTTTATTTTGATTATGATGTGTGGTAAATTGTCCTTATTTAATGATGTGAGCCTTTTTATTTTTTTTATATTTTCTTTTTCTCTTTTGAATCCATTGGTTCTTTCTTATTCTAGTTTTATTTTGTTCTTAAATGGAAAAGAGAAGATTTGGAAACCCAGTGAGCTGGTATAATTATAAAATAAATCATTACTAGAACATCCTTGCCAACCACCTCTATTCTTAAAATTAGCATTTCTAATAGGTAGTCAATGTGATAAGTGCATTTGATATAATAAAACAAGAAACTTTTCTAAATTTATATGAAGTACTCTGAGAGAAACTTCCACATGCTTGGTAAAAGTAAATAGTTATGACACCATTTAGAATAATCCATGATCACCTAACTTCATCCTAAAGAATAAAAAACATAGAAATATATCTTATCTATAAATTAGTCCCAAAGTGTCAACATTTTAATTTTCCACTTTCCAAAAGTCATAAGCTTAGTTGGTTTTTATTTTCACTTGGTCACAGTTAGACCAAACATAATTTTGATCATCAAAGAAAACAAAGAGCTAAGATAGCAACAAACTAAACTGAGAAAGTACTAAAATCTAATATAGAAAGCATGAAATATAATTTATGAAATAAAAATATTAAAAGAAGGAAAATTTAATCTAGAAAGAAGAAAAGATTAATCTAGAAAGCATGAAACTAGTCTATGAAAGCAATAAATCAAAAGAAAGTGGGAAATCTAATCTAATCCTATAGCTATATTCATATATCCCTCTTTACTCAGTAACATTATCAGATGGTACAAACCTAAAGTAGTGATTCAAGAATTTTCCATTGACCAAATATGAAAGCTCATCACCTTAGAGGTTCTTCATATGAAACATTTTATTGCCCATGATCTCTACAATCTAGTGGGTCAAACTTGTTATGTTGTCCTTTCTTATTATGGGATTTATCTTAAAGTAGTAATAGATCTAAAATATTGAATGATTTTAATTTAAATCTCTTATCAAACCACCTCTTGACCACATCTTGGTGTTTGTTGAATGTCTATAAGGCTTCAATATTGAAATTTTCCATCTCAATTATGTCCAACAATCTTGATTTTTCTTTATCACTTAGTTCCATGTAGTCTTTCATAAAATGATAAGTGGGTAGCTTTAACATAATTAGAAATACAAGTTTGCATTCATACACCAATATGTAAGGTGAAGATGTACGGGTTTTATTGTGTCTAGTTCAATCTACCCAAAGATCATACTTCAATAAATTATGCTAATCTTTAGGCTTGTCTTTAGCTGATTTCTTAATTACATCAATTAGATTTTTGTTTGTTGATTCTACTAGTCCATTTCCCTAAGGGTAATCGTTAGAATCTAACCTAATTATGATATGGTCATCATATACCCATTCAATAAATTTTACTGATATGAAAACTAGTCTATTATCACAAACTATAGAAATAGGAATGGTCATCTAGTTATTATGTGTTCCTCTAAAAAGTGAATCACATCTTGTGTTCTACAATTATTTATGGATATGGCCTTGATACATATAGTTTAATAATATATATTATTATGTATAAACTTATGGCCTGATAAGGATTTTGGGTTGATAACACCAACAAAGTCTAAACCCCACTAGGCAATTGACCTTCCTTCAACAACTGACTGTAGAGGCATTATTGTATGCACTTATCTCTTGGCTAAAGTTTGGAATTATTGACATGATCTTAAATGAACATGAGCATTTTTAAAAATATTGGATAGTAGTATCCCATTCTTAAGATCTTATGGGCTATGGTATTGCTAGAAAGATGACCACTGCCTATCTTTTGATGTAAGTTCTCCAAGGTTTCTTTAGCTTCCTCTATAGATACACACCTAATGTAAATACCTTCATAATTTATTTTTTAGAGTAATCCCTTATTAATCATTTAATGATCCTCTTTGATCCTCAAATATCTATTCCTCTCTCTATTGAGCTTGGGAGAACAAGTTCTTATATGCAAATACTATATTATATTCGTAACCATTCTCCTTTTAATATTTGATCTTCACATACCTCTTCAACTATTATGCACATATCTAGTTCAATCATCAATTAAACAATACCTTACCCTTAAATGATCTTTGAAATATTGATTTCTATGTCAAATTCTTGAAGCTTGGCCATTTATTTGCCTCATCATTATCCTAGCTCATTCTGTGATAGGGTGAGCTTAACAGCATGATCATGCATGATGGTAATGACTTTATTCCTCAATATGTAGTGATAAAACATTTTCAATACTTTAACAAGAGTAAATATATATTTTTTAAGTATAGATTACCTGAGTTATGCATCTTTTAGGTTCATGCTTATAAACATGATTAGATGTTCAGTCTTGTCCTTCTCCATGATGACAATAATTATATGCTCTGAAGAAAATGAGAATATTTATAAATATTTATTAAAATATGGACTGATTAGCACTAAAACTTGTGATATTGTATCTTTGATGTCCTATAAGGACTTTTAGGCTTCATCTATCCATTCTATTTTGGCATCTTACTTGAACATGCTGTTTAGGGGTCTAACAATTTTTGTAAATCTTGAGATGAACTTCCTTATGAATTTAATCTTTTTAAAGAATGATTTGAGCTCATTTTTTATGTTTAGTGTCTAAATTATTGAAATCACTTGAATATTGTTTGGATCAATGGTGATCCCATCCTTGGTGATTATGTGCCCAAAAATCATACCTTTAGTCACTCCAAATATACTTTTCTTTGGGTTTAATGAAATACCAAACATTCTACATCTTTTGAATATAGACTATAGGTGACTTATATGATCCTTCTGATTCTTTGAAAATATTGTAACATCACCATGTAGATAATTATGCATTTTCCTATTAACCCTTTGAAATCATGATCCATGTCATGTTGAAAGGTTGATCCTATGTTTATTAGGTCAAATTACATCCTCTTATATGCATATGTTCCCCACTTCATGGTAACCACCATCTTTTTTCTATCTTCATATTGCACCAATACCTAATTGTAGCTTGAAAATCCATCCAAGAAGGACATTATTTTAGAACCACTTACTATATATACCACCTCATCTAAAGAAGGAATGGGATACTTGTCTTTTTCAAAATCTCTATTCAAATTTTTGAAGTCAACACATAATCTGATCTCACAATTCTTATTTCTTACTAGGACCTAATTGGCCACCCAAGTAGATTGTCAAACTAGGAAGATGATTTTTCCACTTTAAAGATTCTCCACTTCTCTCTAATTGAGAGGTTATAGAATAGGATTTACTAGCCTTTACCTCTATCTAAATGCTTTGTGATCTAACTTCAAGGGAATCATGTGAGTGATGACCTAAGGGTCATAAAATTTTATATCTTCATATGTCTAGGCAATGACATCCCTATATCAAGAAATAAAATCTTTGACTTGATACCTCTCTTTTACAGTGTATTTGAGACCAATATTCACATAACACAAACTGTACTCATCTCCTATATTTTCCTTTTTAAAATATGATTTATTAATCTTTGGTTGTCTTAGCAGTTATGCCTAAGCATCTATGCCAAACATTCTCTCTAAGGAGACCAACCCAACTAAAATTTGATTCTCTTTAAGATGAAGAATTCTATATTTATCTAATTCCTCCTTATAAAGGTGATTAATATCCTTATCATTGATGATTTGGCACTCAAATTCCCTTAAATTGATTAAAAACTAAATAATCTATCGATCATCATAAAAAACCTAGAAATTTTCTATGTTATCTGGAATAGAGGAGCATGGTACCAATTCAATGGAGAATTTCTTTACCTTATATTCTTTCAGTGGATCCAAGATAGCAGCAATAGTAGCTAATGAATTAGTGGTTTGATTTTGCTTTCTAGAAAGTGCTACTATATTGAAATCTTTAAAGCTTTCAATCAAGTCCCATGTTTTGTGTTTGTATCTATTCAAATAGGATAACTTGCATTGGTGCTTATTTATAACTTGATTGACCACCAACTCTGAATCACCAAAAATACTATTTACTTTACATTATTCTTATGTGTAAAATGTAATCCTAGAATTAGAGCCTTATACTCAGCTCTATTGTTAGTGCATGGAAATCACAATCTATATGTTGTCAAGAATTGTTTACCCTATTAATCAATCAACTCAATTCCTACACTTGATCCTTACTTGGATCTAGCACCATCAAAGTGTAGATTCCATAGCTAATTGGAACCCTTACGTTCTAGCTTTTATACTTGATTATGAGTAGTAAAAGTATAAATACCAAGGCCGGGTGATTCATACTTTGCATATTCATTCTTGATGTTGGACTCTGTAATGGGATACTTCATTCTAGGATCTTTATCAATTATTATTTGATTCAAAAATCCTCTGCATGGTATCCATATATGAGATAAGTTTATAGAGAGGTATCTATTAAGCATTTTGGACCAATACCTACTCAATAGTAGATCATAGCCTTTAGGGATGTTGACCACTAGAATATCAATGGTCATTTGGACTCTTGGCTCAGATGCTACTTGAATACATACATTTTTTAATTCTCTAACTTCTAAGACCAATGTCTTGTCATGTTGAGAGACTATCCTCTTTGAAGCGCTTGGTGTCAAATTAATATTTTGACATATAGATGAAGGCATAAACTTGTAGATGCTCCATAATCAACTAAGAAAATTATGAATGTTCTTATCAAATGCATGGATAGTCAACAAAAAGTGTGAAACTTTTGACTTGATCTTATAGATGATATTGATGTTAGATTATTTCAATTTATCTATGGATGCTTTTACTTACTCGCTAGGTGCCTTTCTAGTGATGGAATTTTAGAGAAGTTCTTTCTATTTAGTGATCTAACTTAACTCATAAAGAGTTATATTTACCTTGATCTTCTTCATATCCTTAACAATGTTGTATCCTCCTTTACTTAGTTCTTCCTTACTCTGATGTTGATCATTCCCCTTTAGAGGGGGTGGATTATTGTCTACTTTAGTATTAGGAGGAATCATCATGGTATTTGGAGGATTTGATGTTGTGAGTGGCTACTTATTACTTAGATTATATGCACCTCTCTAGAACTACTAAAAATGTGAACTTCATCCATGTTATCTTTCAGATCATTATCATCTTCTCTTAGAAAAGGAAACTCATGAGTTAAAAGAACATGAAAGTGTTAGAAGAACCAAGATCTAGATGATGCTTAGGTAGATTATGCATTTGATCTTGTCTAACCACCTCTCTTTGAAAGATTTTGATTGTTGCATAAAATTCAACACAATTGAACTCACCATGCTGAAAAGTATTATGAATTCTACACCCATTGGGAAGAGTCATATATACTATGTTGATCTTTATAAGCTTGTTAGGTTATTTAGGCCCTGTTAAATGGTCTTTTATATCTCTAGAACCCAATATTTTGATTGCTTATTGAGCCATTTGCATTGCCTATCTTCCTTTACATATTGAGGAATCATTACTCATTATTTAAACCATCTTTTGAATAGAATAAAATTATTACTTTATGGAATCCATACCTTATAAAATAATAGTAAGGAGTGTATCTACCTAATGTTTATACTAATAATTATTTCCTATCACATGATTTTTCAAATAGTCAAAAAAATTGTGTTATCTACGTCAATGGAGGCAACATGCATAATAGGTTTTGATTGAATGCTTGGGCATTATACCTTACATGTAGTTTTGGATTTAGTGTTGGAAAACCATTTTTGACATTAGGTGATCCAAGCATCTAAGTATTGAGATACATGTCTATGGTGATAGCCTCTTTGAATGTTAATACCAAAGTGTTAGTCATAATTTCTCTTCTCAAGAACATGATAGTGATAGGGTCCAAGGCATTATTATAGATTTTTAATGCTAATTTTACCTCCATTTTATATCTTGGGGTCAACCAATTGTACATCTTCTACCATCTTGCATTGAAAGCATGAATGGGATCATTAGGTTCTCTCTTCATGCTGGTGAAGTGTTGGTATACCAAATCAGGATTGGTGTCCTATCCAAACTATGCAATAAAAGTTACTTGATATTCATCCCATGTAATTATGGAATTTTATGTTATATTTAATTACCAATTATAATAACCATCCATCAAAGTAAAAGGGAATAATATGCATACAACATCCTCATCTACAACATTTATTAGTTTTAAAGTAACTTTAATTGATTTTATATGTTCCTCTGTTGTCCATGATCCTAAAGGAAAAAAGTATGGCAAATACTTTTTTTAGATTCCAAGGTAAATCATGCACATCTCTTAGGATGGAAATAATAGATATAACTAACTAGGGTTGTTGCTAAGCCATTGGTTGATTAATAGGTAAAGGGTTCCTTATAAGTAAGGAGTTCCTTACTAAAGGGGGATTATTCTAGACTAGGGATATTAGCATAGTTCTATGTCTCCTATGATTTGACAACGGTGAGAATAATAACATAGGCTAGGAATTAGATCTAGTCACTCTCTTAGGTGGCTCCAGTGCAACTCTATGAAAAAGATAACTACTATTATCAAAGGTGTTGCCATCCTTCTAGCACCAATTAATTGTTGGTATGAGTTTTATGCACACCACAACCATAATGAGGTAGCCTCTAACATTTTAGGATCTTAATGGAGGTAAAATCCACTCTAGGGCATGAGTTTTAGGTATGCATTTTATTTTAACTTATTGATGGAATATCAGGTAGGGTATACAAGTTGTTGACAAGGTTTTTTGATGGTGCGGTTTTAATATGGGTATTGAATCTGCACGTGAGTTAGTTGGGTGGTTGGTTTCTAATATAAAGTGGTAAAGTCTTAAAACAAACTCAAAAAGGAGGGAAGGATAAGGTAAAATGAAAGATTTTGTGGTTTTTATGAACTACTCCCCTAGTCAATTTCTAAAAGGACAAGTGCTCTCAAAACCTATACTTTTTGCTAGCAGCAATTACACACACATAGTTAGACATGGATAAAAAGTCTAAAGATATAAAAATGAAAAAAAATCATGAGCCTTAGATAGAGGCTTCTCTAGTGCAATGAGAGGTGTCGAGGAGTAGGACGCACATGAGGGTTTCAAGTCTGACGGGCCTATGGTAGGCCAGAATCCCAGCCGTCCCCACCTTGAGATAGATACTCAGGATAGGGAAACACTCTATCTTAGCGATCATTCAAAGACACACAAAATTAATGGCTGCCATCCACGTAGTCAAGACCATCATGTTCTAGTTCTTTCTCGAGACATTATAAAGGAGGATGTATAATACATGTCCTCACATGCTCTAATCTGCAAATTTTTGGGAATTTGAATTCCTCTATCGACCTTAGACGCCTGGATCCACTGATCCTAGCAAGTGGAGGGAGACTTTGATGTTATGTTGGCTAGCAACAGCTATTTCATGGTGAATTTCTCCTCTATGGCTGATCAAAATTAGATTTTTAAAGGAGGCCCTTATTTCTATGATCAAATTGGACTCTTTATCAAACCTTGGCACTCAGGTTTTAACTCAGCAGAGGCTTTTCCATCTCAAGTACCTGTTTGGGTTCATTTGCCGAGACTTCCTCTATAATTCTAGCAAGAGGACATTCTATGTCAGATAGTGCTATGCTTGGAACCCCAATGGCAATAGCACACAAGACACTGGATAAAAAGGTTATTTCTTATGCCTGTATTTATGTTGATATTGATTTAAATAACCCTTTACCAAATCTTATGGAAATATGCTTGGAATCTTCCTCTTGGCTTCAACAGCTAGATTATGAAGCTATTCCCTTCTGTTGCCAAATTTTCCATGTGTATGGACACCTAAAGCCTCAATTTCCTCATGCCCCCAGAGGGGCTGGCACACTTGAAGGACCATCTGGGACAAGGCTGACTTATGAAGGTAAAGAAAATGGTTAGGCAGCTCATTCGAGGTTTGGAAATGCTCAATCTGATAAGGCAGCAAAAGAGAAAGCTCATATGAATTCATAAAATTAGGGACAAGGTCCAACGAATTTTAATGGCCCAAATAAGGAGGGTTTTGTCCTAGTTTGGCATTGGGCCAAGGGGCATGGTCAGAAGTGTCTGAATTTGGACTAGCAGTTGGATGCTAGGTTTAATCAATTTGAGGCTCTGGACAATATGGTCATTGAAGAGGGATTTTTGCTTACAGATCAATGTGGGGCTCCTAATTTAGAAGAGTGCCATCTTACTCTTAATGACACTCAGGATATGATTATATAGCAGGCCATAGTGGAAGCTCCTAATCTTGATGATGGCACTCTGATGATTCTTCCTACCTCATAGGATAAGGATGTACACTAGGTAGATTTAGTCAAAGATGGAGGAGCATCTAGTAAAGACAAAGGTTCTTCTTCTACCCTGGGTCTTATGCAAAGACTTTCAAGAAAGCTTTCTTTTCTACCTCTTCTAGAGCTAGACAAAGGAAGGATCAGGACAAACTTAAACTTATAGGTGACTTGCTAGTAGAGTCAGGGGTGGTTAAGACCCTAGATGAACACTTCACTCTACTCCATGATTGTTCTATCTTGGAATGTGAAGGGCTTGAGTAGCACCCCCAGACAAAAAGCTACCTATCAATTGGTGATGGATCATTCTCCAGATATTCTCTGCATCTAGGAAACTAAGCTTTCAATGGATTCTTTGTTTAATTGTGCCTCTAATATCTAGTTCTTTGGCTAATGGCAATGCGTTGGCACTATTGAGAACTCATGGGGTCTCGCTATGGGGTGGGATCCAAGGAAAATAGTGTCACTTCACTGGTTGTCTTGCCTTTCAGCTCTCTCAATGGTGGCTTCCTCCATGGACACTGGGGAGCTGATCTTGGTGACTACAATTTATGCTCCTGATCTTCCTGGGTAGCTCCAGCTATGGGAACACATTTGGTTTGTTAGAGGCTACCACCCCTTGTCGTGGATTGTAACTGGGGACTTCAACTTAGTTCTTAGTCTGGAAGAGAAGGTGGGTGGATTGCCATAGTTGGGTCCCTCCTCTGAGCTTCTCTGACAAAATATTAAGCTTTTGCATCTCTTGGATGTTAAGCCTCTTAATGGCCTATTCACTTAGAATAATAGAAGAAGTGGGAATGTGGCTATCTTTGAGCATCTAGATAGATTCCTTGTTTCCTATTTTTGGCTCTCTAGTTCCATGTCACTCTCATCTAAAATTCTTGATAGGAGAGGTTCTTGGCAACCCCCAAGAAGCCTCCATTCAAGTTTTAGTTGATGTGGCTACGTGACTCCTCTCTCCATGATCTGTTGGCCCGCTAGTGGAAACTGGGAGTGATCGAGTATGGTACTGTGATGTACTCTTTCTCCAAAAAATTATAGTATGTTAAGAGAAAACTAAAATATTGGAACAAGAGTTGTTTTGGCAATCTTCATTCTATGAAGAAGAAGGCACAAAATTGGTTGGATGTTATTACCAGGTAAATTAGGGATGTCAGGTTGATGGAAGCTCTTCATGTTGATGAATCTTAGGTGATCATGGACTTGGCAAAATGGGAGCTTCAGGAGGAAATTTATTGGAAACAAAAGGCCCAAACTGATTGGCTCTAGGAGGGCAATAAGAATACAAATTTCTTCCACAACTCAGTGTAGGGGAGGTGTAACAGGAATTTCACTGATTCTCTTTTTACCATGGATGGGATGCAGTTGACCTCCTCCCAGGCTATATCCAGAGAGGCTATTCACTTTTACTCAGATCTCTTCTCTGTTGATCTTCCCTCAGATGAGCTAGCTAAAAATATAGTTTTAGAGTGCATTCTACCTGTTGTGACACCAAGAATGAATAACTCTCTCATGCGCCCAATTAGCATGCCAGAATTGGAAGGGGTGGTCCACAGCTTAAAAAAAGGCAAAGCCCTAGGACCGGATGGTTTTCCAGCTGAATTTTACTAGGACTTTTAGGATATTATTAAGCATGATTTGATGGAAGTGGTTTAAGAATCTTATTCCAATAAAGAGATGCTCAAGGCCCTTAATGCCACTTTTCTGGTTATTATTCTAAAGGAGTAGGTGAACCAAATAGATGCTTTTAGACCCATTGCTCTCTGTAATGTGGTGTATAAAATCATTACTAAGCTCCTAGAGAAAAGACTTAAGGCTTGTCTTCCCACAGTGATTTTTGAGGAACAAGGGGGGTTTGTAGAAGGTAAACAAATTCTAGATGGGATAGTTATGGCTTTAAAAACTATCCATTCTATGAGCACTTTCTAGGAGTGGGCCATGTTCATTAACCTCGATATGGCGAAGGCCTATGACAGGGTTAACTAGGGATTTCTGCATAAAGCTCTTCTCATGTTTGGTTTCAATCAAGATTGGGTTACATGGGTTATGAGTTGCATAACCACACCCTCCTTCTCGGTCCTAATAAATGGAGAACCTACAGAGCTATTTGGTGCTTCCAGAGGTCTATGCCAAGGGGACCCAATTTCACCTTATCTTTTTACTATTATGGCCAAGGGACTTGGATGGCTCATCAAATCTCATGTTTCTCAAAACCTACTTCAAGGTTGGAGGTGGGGGAATGGTTTACCTATTTTGACCCATCTTCAGTTTGTTGATGACACTGCTCTTGCTGAAAGAGCACGTACTCAGGAAGCTAAAGAGTTTAGGACTATTCTTGATACTTATTTGGCTACCTCTGGGCAGAAAATTACTGATTACAAGTCCTTTCTTTTTTTCTTCAATACTCCTGAGGCCATTCAAAGGAGGATTGCTACTATTCTATGGTTTCAGATTCATCATCTCCCCCTCACTTACTTGGGGGTTCCTATTGTTTTGGAGAGACAGCCTAGACTTTTCTGGTAGAATGTTCTTGACAAACTAAGACAAAAAGTGAACCATTAGACTCATAGGTGGTTGTCTACTACTGGTAGGGTGATTCTTCTACAATCTGTGATACATGCTCTTCCTATTTACAAGAGCATGGTTCAAGCTACCCTAGTTTACTTCTTTAAAGAATTTGACAGTCTCTCCCATCAATTCCTTTGGAATGGTAATTGCAAGGTACATGCTAGAGCCTTATGAAGTGGGACACAGTTTGCCAGCCAAAGAAGGAGGGGGCCTTGGCCTGCACTCGGCCATCTTGTCTAGTTAGGCTTTGGTGGCCAAACTCTATTGGTGGTTGTGCTCTAGTCCTTCTCATCTTTGGGCATGAATTCTATCTCACAAGTATTACCTTGGGGTGGATCCATCTGACATTGCCAGGATGCCTCTTGAGGGCAAAGGATCCATGGTGTGGGATACCCTCAAGCAGGGAGCTCATCTAGTGAAATGCAGTCTCTTTTGGATATGTAACAGTGGCATCGAGGCCCTCTTTTAGAGCGACTCCTGGGATGGATCACCCCCCATCGTTACTTCTCACCTGCACTTGCAAGATCTCAGTGATTCTCTTATAGCAGTTGGATGGAGTAGAGTTGCTCATTATAAGGAGGCCTTTGACCTGGGCATGGCTATTGGGTACCGATGGAAAAACTCCTCTGACTAGCCATTAGGAGGCTCAATGGAGGATAGGCTAGAGCTATCCCAGATTCTTGCCTCTATAAGATGTAGTCTATTACAAGGTTGAGATGTCTTAGCTTGGGGAGACACCCCTTCTGGGTAGTATTTTGTCTCTTATGGGTACCTGCCCTGATGAAGCAAATTTTTGGAGATATGGTAATCTCTTGGTGGAAGAGAGTTTGGAACTATTTTTCATGGCCTAAGTGCAATTTTTTCCTTTGGATTCTAGTTCACAATAGGTGCCTTATGTGGGATAACCTCTACAAATGAGGACTTTAGGGACCATCTATATGTTTCTTATGCCACAGCAATATGGAGACCGTGTCCCATCTTTTCTTCTAATGTCTATTTGCTAGAAAAATTTGGCATTTGTGGTGGAGTGTCTGGGATTGCCCATGCTAGCACGCATCTTCCTTGGTTGAATTTTAGGAGAGATTGGGACATTCTCCTGCTAAAACCTCTATCCTCTAGGTTGCTTGGTTAATCAGTCCATCCCTCATCCTATGGAATATCTGGTTGGAAAGAAATAGGAGGATATTTCAATATACTTCTCTAGATTTTGAGCTCATATGGGGGCAAATTCACAAAACTATACAAGAGACCCTCTATGCTAGATGTGAAGTTGCTGGAGTGCTAGACCCTAGAGATGCGCTTATCCAATCACGCCTTTTTGTGTCCCCTTTCAGCAATGCACCTTGTGCTCCCCCTTTGCGCTAGGTGAACAACTCTAGATAGCGCCCAAAGCTTGTCAATTAGGTTAGATGTTGGATTCCCCCTACTGCTAGCATCCTCAAGGTGAACATGGATGGCTCCTCTAGAGGGAATCCTAGAGCTACTGGCATAAGAAGAGTGGGGAGAGATAGCTTAGGAGAGATCAGGTTTGTTTTTTTGACTTACATTAGCATCCATACTAACAAATTAATGGAAACCCAGGCTATTCTTGCAGCTATACAAAAATGTTTCCAACTGGGTTGGCATAAGATAATTTGTGAGGCAAACTCGCAAGTGGTTATAAACTTGTTAAATGGATGGAACTTTGACAATGTGTATTGACACTTGGCTTCTATAGCTCAGCAAATTCTTCAGCTTTGTACATCCTTGAATTTTATGGTGTTCAAGTATATCCCCCATGAGTGGAATGGGGTTGCTGACTGTTTGGCCAAATGGGCCTCCAAATACAGACCGTCTTGGAACATCTCTGACCATATGATGCTTCCTCTGAGTCTTTCTCAAAATTTGGCTCAACTTGTGAGCCAGGATAAAACTATGTAATTTGTCTAGATCTTTTCTACTTTCAATAAATTTTTACCCTTTTTAGTAAAAAAAAGATAGAGGCTTCTCATTTTATGGTAGCTATTGTACACCCTTAATCAAGATATTATGGATTGAATAAGTGAAGTATCTCAGGTAACTATTGCACACACACAAAAAACTATATCCAAAAAATCACTTGTACACAATAAGAATTATGAACCAATTTAAACATGAATATATTAAGCAATGTATTTACCAATCCTTAATTAGTTATTTCACACCTAAAAATTAGTATATTAATCAAAAAAATTAAGAATTTATTCATAGATTTTGCACAATAAAGATTATTGAAACATACAACTAAGAAGTAACAACTTAATTACATAAAAATTGGAAATAAAATATATAAACACATTCACTGATGATCAAAATTGATGCTACTCCTGTATTCAAAATTTATCTGACAAAAAATCCAAGTTGGATTACAATTGTTTATATATATTTGGGGAAGGGGTGGCCTCATCCTCCAAGTTCATGCAAGGTCATTACATGTGATAGTTAAAACATGTAGTTCCAACTGTGGTCTAAAACCATATTTATAATTATCCATTTAAAATATCTTTTACCAAAGCTATGAAACATGTGCATGTGTGTAAATATAGAGGTAATTTTCTATAATTATAGCTCCAACTATATGTAAACTACAAATAGATATATTTTTTACCAAAACTACACATACCTCTTTTTATAGGTTGTGCTAACAACCTATTGATTTTTTAGATTAACCACCTCTAAGTGGAACTCAGATATGCACCACTTTCCAATGCTCTTTTTTTTAAGAACTGGGGACACTGTTATTAGATGTGACTATCTTGAATGGTGGATTGCATGTTTTCCCATGTCTTTATAAAATATTCCTTTGAAAGGATATATAGGGTATTAACTAAAATAATTTATAGTGCTCACCAAATTTACCTTTGAGATGACATGCAATTTTATCCTTCTCTTATTTTATTGCCAAATCCTTATTACTTACTTACATGTGTGTTCATATTCTTGGTCTTAACTATGAATCCTAATTTTGTTGATAGACATGGTCTAAAGATATACGTATTGTTCCCATTGATATATTTTGAAATGAAACACATGTCAACACCTAATTAAGTTTTATATTCTTTGAAAAGTCTACCTAGGATTCACACCGTCGATCCTTTGTATGACGGAATGTGAGTGTGCCACTTGGTAGTTATTCACTGGTTCTGAGGCCTTTGAAAATTCCAAATTGATCTCTCATCATTGATCCTTATGTATTTTTTTAACATGGTTCATTATATCTTAGTGATTTAATGAATTAAATCTCATGATCTTAGCACTTATCACATCCTATTTTGATCTCACTCATATGTGTGCCACTTGGCAACTGCTTGGGGATTGTAAGTTCTATGTACTGGGCTACTTTGGTTCTTCTCATAGGTCATAGGATCTATGTATTAGGTTCCCATGAAGGTGACATTGTCACTCTCATAGATATTTGACATTTTGACTCATTCTGACATCATTCAATCAAATAGGCCTGAATAGATGTGCACCATAGGATCTTTATTTTGAATCCAAAAAGATACTTTATGATATTAAATTTGTTGTTCATGTGACCATTAAATGATTCCCATGTGATTGTCAATGATGTTTGTGTGACTATAAAATTTTATTCCATAAATTATCCATTATCAAGGTTAAATTTGGCATTCATGTGACCATAAAATTACATCCTCATGACCAATGAATGATGTTTTCATGACTATTGAGTTTAATCTCAAAAGTTTAACACATTGGCAATGTTAAATTTGATGTTTGCATGACTATCAAATGACATCCTCATGACCATAAAATGATGTCTACATGACTATCAGATTTAATTTCATCAACTGATGCATGTCATTCCCTTAGGACTCCCTAAAAATAAAAAAATAAAAAGAATACTTAGCATAATACTTTGAAAAACATATATAAAGAAGCCTAGGTGAATATTTTTATCCTAAGATCTTAGTATTGGTAAAATATGATCATGAACCTTAGCTAAAATCTTAAATCAAGATCAAAACATAATGAAATTCTCTCTAAGTAAAGGTGTCACTTGGTAATCTAGCATTTATTTTGGGACAATTATTGTAGGGAATTGTTTTAAACAAAATGTCCACAATAATTATCCTAAAGGATCATTTTCATTAGAGAAATTACTTGAAAGAATTAGCTAAAGGGAAAGATATTCAAGACAAAATTCCTAAAGGGTAAGTCTCTAATGGAAAATGTCCTAGGAGAAATTACTAAAGTGAAAGTGGTCACTTCAAAAAGTGTCAAAAGGGTAAGTGGCTACTTCAAAAGTTTCAAAACATCACTTTCAAATTTTTTTGAAGGTTCAGTTTAGGAAGTCTAAAGGGAATGTGTCCTTGGGGGGAATTATTTTAGGAATTTTATATCAAACAAAATGTTTGAAACACAAATCCTAAAGGAAATGGTCTGGGACAAAAGTCTTGAAAGATAGGCTTGTAGGGAAAAAAGATCGAGACAAAAGTACTAAATGGCATGGCTAAAAGGGCCAAAGGGTATAGTTCATGGAAACAAATACCTAAAAGGTCAACTTCATAGTTACATTTAAATGGGAAATGGCCCTTAAAAAAGTCCCAAAGGGTAACCACAAAAGTCCTGAAGGGAATTTCTAAAAGGCTGAACAAAAAGCTTAGAAAGTTCGAAGGGCATGTGCCTTTGGAAAAACTTTTGAATGGTAAGTCGGAGGCAAAGGGTCCTTTCAAAAGTCCTAAAGGAATTGTTTTGGGGGAATTATTTTGGATAAAATGTCTAAAATAATTCTCCCAAAGGGTCTTATTCTCTTTAAAAAAAATGTTTTAAGGAATTATATTGGATAAGAGAAAGTATCTTGGATAAAATTTCCAAAGGTCAAAGGTGCAGGATAAAAATCTTGAAGGATCAGTGTAGAGGAGAAGAAATGGAAATTGTAAAAGTCCTAAAGGAATTCTATCAGGAAAAATATTGTAACAAAAATTCTAAAGGACACTTTGCACAAATCTCAAAGGGTAGGTTGGGAAGGTAAAAAGGGCATTTCAAAACCTTCTAAGGGTAATTTCAAAATTCCTAAGGGTAATTTCTAGATGGAAACAATCTACAGGGTCTACTTTATAGGATATTTGTACAAAAGTCCTGGAAGATCTAATTCATAAAGGTGGAAGGGTTTGAAAAATGTTGAAAGGAAAGTCACACAAATATTGATGGGTAGGTTTAAAGGGTCCAAAGGGCAATGTCAATTACATCGAGCAAAATTCCCATGGCAAAAAATCTTGAAGACTAGTTCCATCAGAGGAATTATTTCAGACAAAATTTGTGCAAAAAAAATTTATGATAAAGATAAGTCCACAAGAATTCATACACAATAAAAACCCTAACAAAGATAAATAGGATAAGTCTGACATAATAAGTTTGAAAAGACAATTTGCATAAGCCTTGAAAGAGTAAGTCCTAAAAGGATAGTAAAGATAGTCCATGAAAACATAAGTCTGAAACAATTAGCTTAAATTAACAAACTTGATAGAACAAAATATTTGGTCTATGAAAACATAATACCAATGCTATTCTTCCAAAGTATAAGAGGTTAAATAATGATCTTTTCCCAGAATTTGCATAAACATATAGAAGGGGATCAAAA
The DNA here is from genome assembly GCA_037957365.1 of Torreya grandis. Lineage (NCBI taxonomy): Eukaryota > Viridiplantae > Streptophyta > Pinopsida > Cupressales > Taxaceae > Torreya > Torreya grandis. The sequence goes on along the minus strand of JARHVA010005909.1, from coordinate 126,920 downwards.
TCAAGACAATAATCTAAAAAAAGTGGGTCCCCATTTCCTTATGGAAAAAGGGGAGAGTGTTGGGTACAATAGGTCAAAAGAAAGTTAGTTTGGGGTTAGATGCTTAGTAACCTTATCAAATCCATAGGATTTTTTTTCGAATCAATGCTCAAATAAAAATTTGGGTTCACTAATATGTTTTTTCAAAAAAATGAACTAATAAGTGTATTCACCCTAGTCTATATAAATTAAATTTGCATAATGGAAAATGTTTTAAATCAACTTGAAACAAATAAAATGAAATAAAATGAACAAAATCAAGAAAACATAATCAAATGAATAAAAACTAACTATGAAAAAAATGAAATCTATTTATTGTTTGTGATAGAACTATATGAAATTGAATAGAGGTTGGAATTGATCAACATGGACTAATTTTGCAAGTTCCACATAAACTAGAATTGAAATTGATGATGGATAGGATCATCCAAAATAGGATAGGAAAATTTTCCATTATTGTCCTAGGTGGGTCGATCCTTTCTTTTTATATAAAATAGGGAAATCAAAGCATGATCATTAGTTATTACTTGAAACTCTTATATGTGCACAAAATTGACCTTATGATGTATGTGAAAGACCTAAAAATATCTTCTTCAAAGTTTAAAACTAATATGGATTGTAATATTTAAAGACCTAAAAATATAAAAAGGGAGATTTTAATGGCTTGGGATGACCCATATCAACCTCATGATTACTAATTGGTTCCTAATTGTCTAATACTGTAAATATGAAACTTATGCCTACATAGTTCTCCCACTTAGAGTCATTTTTTTAATAGTGTTCCTTTGAATATATGAATGCATCTAGAGATTGATAGATTAATGTATCACACTTTTATCTAGCTTGGATGAATAGGCTCTGGACTTGGCTAAGGACTGATTCAAACTATTATAATCTTAAGAAAGATTTGCTTAATGTGAAAGAGTGTATGGATGCCTTTATATTGACATTTTCAAGTTATTGAATACGTGACTTATATTTAAATTTATAACAATCCTAAAATTGAAAACCTCACACTAAATATCCTAAAATACAAACCAAACTATAATGGAAAATCTAAATTTGAAAATTGACCATTAGAAGAGCTAAGGAAAGGATTGATCCATAAGGGACAAAAACATTTACCACTATTGGAACCTAATGAACATTCTTTTCCTTAAGGGAAATGTGTGAATTTTTGTTAGTAGGATGTTTGTACATATGCTTATAAGTGTCTTTTTTTAGTTTATAACATTTAGTCCATTTTAAGCCTACTCCCTCAGTTTGGCAAGGTGAATGAATTAAAGAGAAAACCAAAAAGGATAAACTATGAAAATCTATACCTTCTTCATGAAATTCCCTTCAAGGCCAATCTAAAAGCATGATTGTGCTTGGATATGGAGCTCAATATCCTTAGTAATGTGGTTGGGAAAGCACTTCCAACATATTCTCATGCACCATTTGGATTGGGTTTGTGAATGAAAATGGAAGAATTGGTTTAATCTTTAGGTAAATTTTTTTATAATACATTTGCACTAAAAAGCTTCCTTTTGGTCCATGGTGGCCCTTGTATTTATAATTTTATCAAAGTGATAAATATTATCCATATCAATTAGAGAATAAATGGCCCAATATGAGTCAAATTTGGTGGAGTAAAGGGATTCAATTTTGGAGTTAGATTACAATTAATAGGCATGGATTTCCAAATTTAGTTATTTGTTGCATTTATATTGATATTTTGGATTCATGACTTTTGTGACCAATGATGCCATGTTGATGTCACTTTTAGATATTTTGTTGAATTTATGAATTTCATAAATTATATATTCCTTATTTTTCCATGGATTTCTAACTCAAATTTTTAATTAGATTTTTTTAGTTAAGTATTTTTCAATTATTAAAATTTAATAATTTATTATGCACAAATTGTTGAAAACATCAATTTTCTTGGTAATAATTTGACTAGAGATGAATTAGATGAAGGTGATGATTACTTGTAGTGCATTCCCTAATTATGGATGTATTGGCATGATTTAGAAGATATATTTCAAGTACATAGAATAATTTGGGTGTTTTAGTGGTTTTTGGTCATTATTGTAAAAAGTCACTCTAACATACAGTTTTGACACTCGACTATGATAAAAATTAGATGTCTACATTTTTAACCTATTTGAAAAGACATGGTGAGAGATCCAGGAGAAACAACATATTTTTAAAGAATAAAAAGGTCACTTTAAATGATCACAATTAGAAAAAGTGATTTTATTCTCAATTTTTGTTGAATCTTATTAAATTTATATAAAATGAGTTCATAATGATTCCCCAAACAATGTTTAAGATTCCCATGATGCCCCCTCAAGGGAGTGTGCAGAGGTCATCATTAAAATTTGTCATCCATGCATGAAAACAAGAAATTCATTCACCCTTTTCCTTACCTCTGCTAAAACGCTTCCTTATCTGACTTTGCTTGCTTACTTCTTAGTCTTTGGTCCTATAATATTATTTGATTACAAAAATTCTTTATCTCTACCTTAATTACTCTATATACATCTTAAATACACTTTGTCATCTCATGTACTATAACTTCCTTTTTTGTTATCTCTTACACTTCAATTTCTACATTTATTAATCTTCATACCATGTAGCAAATTTCTTCAAAACTTATTCTAAGGTTTCCATAGTATCAAATTAGATTATTTTAAACAAAATTAATTTCAATACATTCTAATACTATTCATATAACATCTACAAACATCACCAATAACTCTTATCCCCTATTCCACTTCTTAACCATAGTCTCAAACTCTTCTTGTATCCCTTTTTCCTCTTATTTACTAGGGTATGGTTATGTACAAAATTTTATTGGAAATCCAAAGTCATATATAGATTCCATTTATGCTCATCTTGATATATATAAAGTTTCATATATTGACTTAATGTTTTAACCTCCCTTTTAGTCCCTTCTAGGTCTCAGGTTAGCCCTATTAGGCCACTATCTATTCTTTCCACACATAGTTAGTTAGTGTGGTATGGATTCATACACTATCAATATATAAATAAAAAAATAATTTATCATAATGTAAATACTAATTGATGAAGAAATTTCATGAGGATTTGAAGGTTATAATTCTCAAAATACCAATTTATGCTCCTAAACCTTACAATAGGGTTTCTAATAGTCAAAGTGATCCGAGAAGGTAAAATCAAGGGATAAACACTTGAAAAAAGGTTTGATATGACCATGATTATTTTTTGAGATTTTTATCCTCATAACATAACTTTAAAAATCATTGATTTTTCCTCTTAAAGCTATTGTTCATGTCTTCTAACAAAATTCTTGCTTGCCTGTGGAGAACAATTTACATTTATAAGATTGTGTTGGATTGTCAAGAAAGAAAATAAGTTTGTAAGCCTTTCAAATGGTTATCCAAACAATGTAAAACTTTTCTAGGTTTTATACATAACCCATTATCCTATCTCATTCCATTTTATAATTACAAAAACCTTTATTTCAAAGTTGCACTTGCTTCTTTATGGACTGTGTCTAAATACACAATGATCTATTGGATTATCAATGAGATCATATGAACTTCAAATTGTAGGATTAATTCAAATCCTCAAAAATGTTGTAAAAAATTATTAATGTATATTATTTGTATTTTAATTTAGTTTTATGATAATGAACATTTATACCATGTTTCTCAACACAAAACCCAATCTTGAATAGGGGTGTGCAGGGTTGTATTGAATTAGTCTACTGTGTATATGAAAACACACTCAATAAAAAATGAAAAAAATTAAACTTATGAAGAATTAAAATTACCAGTGATATTAAATTGAAAAAAAAACACATCTTTATTATAATCCTCTTCTCATATTCTATTGCAGATTCTTTGTTATTACTCATACAATGAATGCAGGGTCTGTCAAACAAGTTTCTCTTGAAAAAAATAATTGTATCTTCATTTTATTAGGGTTTATCAACTATTAAATTTATAAATAAACCCCATTATAACTCTCTTGACTTTCCTACCTTGAATGACGTACTTTTTACTCAAACACCTATCTATTTCAAAGACTCAAAAACACCACAACTACCTTTTTAACATTTTTTGTACATTATAAACTACGTAAATGCAAGCCCACTAAATAATATGAATCATCATGTGAGTCATGTGGGTCTTGTAACATCTTTAGCCACCCAATACAACCTAAATAAAAAACTATAACTTTGAGACCTCATGAGATAAGGTGGATATCTCTTGATATTTATATTAAAATTTGAAAATTCAAATAATGGGTTTTGCTGAGAAAATGCCAAAGTAACCCATATTCAAATTTTACATGGAATTAAAAATTAAAGATTACTCTTATAGACCTAAGATGACCTAAAAAAATTATTAAAGACTCAAAAAGATGAACTTTAACTAATATGTATAAGTGGTAGTTGTTGCTCCTATATTAGGGAGTGTCCAAAAAATAATATTTGTGGAAAAGGCCTTGAAAATAATAAAAATATTCTATAAGAAAAGTGAAATTAACCCATGGATAAAATTAATCTATATGAGCCAGTAATTTTGTACATTTATTTCTAATAATGAATTGAATGGAATTGAATTGGATCTAAGACATGGGGAAGATGGAATTATGCATCCTAAAATGAGTGGCACACTTTGACATATCCCAAATAGGATGAAACTTATGGGCTTACGGAATGATTTATCTCAAATAAATTTGCATACTTTACTTTTCCCAAAGAAGCCAAAAGCTATAAAGCTTGGAATTATAAGAAAGATATAATTATTTACTAATGGTTTTCCCTAGAAAGGTATATTTGATTATTTAATTAAATTGATTTACCCTAGTGAGGTAAATTTGATCATTGATTGGTCTAAATTGTTGGTTGATTGATTGGCAAGCATAGCTCAAGGATATAAATTGTTACACATATTAAAGATGAGATGAATGACACAAACATATGTGCAATGGTAGAATGAATTTTCAAAGAATGAATAATTCAAAAGATCCAAGTATATGAGAATGCTCATAGGTAATGAAATAAATGATTAGAAGAAAACAATAATGGTTGAATAATAATGAGATTAGATTAGAAGAATATGGATGTTAATAAGAATGAAATAATGTAGGTTGAGATGAACTCAAAAATTAGATATGATTGAGCATTGCCTATATAGTGTAAATGGACCTCATGCCCAAGTAGTTCTCCCAATATGAGAGAAAATGGATGATGAAAATTATCATATGACAAGATTGATAATAATGATGGACCAATGTGTATGACTCTATTTGATATATGCCCATTCAAATATGCACATCCCAATGAACATACATACATATATATATATATATATATATATATATATATATATATATATATATAAATATACAATTAAACATTCTATATATATATATATAATGTTTAATTGTATTGATTTGATCAAATAAAATGTGATGTGATGCAGTCAAAGAGGATTGAAATGATTAGATTAGATAATTAATGATATTTTAAATGGGAGATAATGCAAAAAGAGTGAAACATTGAATATAAACCTCAATCAATTTATTTTTAATGTATCTCATGATGATATGCATCATGATATAAAACAAAATGATGACTTGGCCATACTATGCATAAGGAATGAATCCCAATCCAATAAACAAATGAAAACAACACACTAATGATAAAAACCATGATGATAATGTTGATCTATGTTAATGGATAGACTCAAGTACAAGTGAATGATAAGGATAACCATGATGATGACCTCTTTTAGCAGAATGTACTGATCCAAGGAAATAACAATAATAATATCAAATAAATAGGTAAACAAGTAAATACAAAAATAGGAAAATAAAAATAAATAGAAACCATCTTATCATTAACCAAGTTAAAATCCATGTGTGAAGGCTCAAAGATAATTATAACAGAATAGTACCCCAAAGTAAGGATACATGCAAGGGGAGCACATATCCCATGGTGAATAAAATTATTTGATTTAGGATAAGACATGCTTTTTAATTTTGTGGATTTGTATCTCTTATGGAGATTTTAAGCCCTTTTGTGGCTTTATATCTTTCATGGAGATTGTAGGACTTGTTCTAATTTTTAGGTCTTTTGGATGATTTTGAATATTTTTGGGATTTTGGAATCTCAACTCAATATAATATTAAGATATTCATAATGTTTTCCTCATACATTGATGAGAGTGTGATAATTGTAACTCATAAAATGATGAGAGAATGGCTTAGGATGCTCACAAAATATCGAGTATGGCTTAGAATACTTAAAAAATGGAGAGAGTTGGCTTATAATGATCACAAAATGGTGATATTATGGATTGTAAGTCTCATAAAATAGTGATATTTGTCTTATAATGCTCATAAAATGGTAATATTTTGGCTTAGGATGCTCATAAAATGTTGAGATTATGGCTTGTAAGACTCGTAAAATGGTGAGAGTTGGCTTAGAATTGTAAAAAAATGATGAGAGTATGGCTTATAAGGCTCAAAAAATGGAAAGAGTTAGCTTATAATTCTTTTAAAATAAGGAGATAATCAGAATGGTAACTCATAAAATAATGAGAAAATGGTTTAGGATGATCATGTTGAGCATTGCTCCTATTGTTGAGGTTTGGCATTGATGTCAAGGGTTTTTGAGAAGGTTGATGTCATTGTTGTTGTCATTTGATTATGTTTGTTAATTGAGAGGTGCTTATGAAGGTTGATCATTGATGTCTAAGTGGTGCTCTAGTGAGTGTTTTTTTGTAACAAGCTAAAGTGTTGAAGATCAGTTGGCATAGTCATGAGGTCATAGGTATTCATGAGGTCATTAAAGAGTGCATCTATGAGAAGAGAATATTGATCAGTGTTACAATTATTCAAAGAGTGTAATCTATTATTGGTATATGTTTTCATGTCTTCATGAGTGATGTGAAGGTTGGTATGGAAGGTCCTTATTGTCAAAGTTGTCAAGTTTTTGATCCTAGTAGTGTCTTAAAAAGGTATGTGCATAGGATGCCTATTATTATGGATGAAGAGGTATAATATAATGATGAGATAATGTTATATAAATATTTTTGACATTGTGTGAGCATGTGAGTGAAGTACTGAGAGATTTAAAAAAGGTTTGAAGGTTAACTCAAGGACAAATGAGGTGTGAAGACTCTGGTGTAGAAAGTAAGGTGGTGAGAGAATGGCCTAATCAGGCATGAGGTTTTGATTCTAATGAAAGTATGCATAGGTGAGATTTTTCAGATGTATGATAGGTTTTTCTAGGTGTATTTGAAGTTTTAGGTCAAAGTTTAAAGGCTAAGCCAAGAAAAAGTGTTTTATCACTGTCAAGTGCATAGAATGAAGGGTTATCCACCCAAAAAGGATTTTTTTGTGCTCATTATGTCATCAAACCTTTCTATGAGAACATAATATATTCAAAAAATATGGGTAAGGGTCCTAGTTAAAAATTCTAGTAATTTTTTTTGGATTGAGGGGCTATGCTTTATGAATAATTGTTAAAAATAGAAATAGGTTTAAACCCTCATAAAACCTTGATAACGACCCAATTTTAAAGATAATGATCAAAAGTTCCTAGAATGGTTTGTTTTGTCTGTATAAGTAATCAGAATTTATATAAACTCTCTTAGGTACCTCCAGGTGTGATTGAGTTGTCAAGTGTGTGAGTTAACCCTATAAAAAAGTGCTAGTTTAGCATATATTTGTTATAGTAGTCAGAGTTGACCAAGTTAAAGTATGAAAGTAGATGAAAGATAAATATTGAGACTCATTTTTCATTTCTATGAAGGTTTATAGATATTTTTTATCCCTATAGTTTTCTAAACTGGTCATCCAAGTTAGCCAGTCGTTAACTAGCCAAATGATGCAAATAGTGAATAACCTAGGTAGTAGTGAGAAAATGATTAAGAATGTGTTATCATGATAGAGGTATGAAAAATATTGCATGGAAATGTTTATTTTCATTTCATATTAATTTTTATATAATTTTTCTAAATCAATGAATATAGTGAAAGAGTTGCTCACAAATTGACCTTTCTAGTTCAGATGAGAAAGTGAGAGATAAGTTCATTGAGATTGGTATGAAAAACCAATATTTACCATTTTAAAATGTTATATTTATATATAATAATTATATATTTATCTCATAATATCATTTACATGCATCATTATTCATTTAAAATGTCTATAAAGGTGTTGGAGGTTTGAGTCACCATGACTAGTCTTTGAAAACAATTGTCAGTTTTGAGTAAGTTGTAGAGGTAGTTTTGAGTCTTTATTCCCTATGTAATAATGTATAATACACTTGATGAATTTTTTATGTTTTTTATGATTTTTTTTATGTAATTTATTATCATGGTTTTGTGGCTAAATAATATTATATCTTCAGTTTTTCAAGATAGACCTTTCTATGTGTGTGAAGGCCTAATGTAAATAGTACTAAGGGTGTGCTTCAAGAGGTGGTTGGAGATGAAAAGCATCATGAAAATAAGATGAGATTATTATGGGTATATTTTATTGGAATATAAATTTTTCCTATCATTTTTTTAAGTTTTAAATTGTTCCAAAGAGATCAAAGGGTAACATGCAAAAAGGAAGGCCTAATTAAATTAGGACTCCTTAAGGCATAAAGGAGGTTTTGGTATTTTAATTTGTGGATAACCTATTTTAATAACTTATTTATGTATTAAATGTGTTATAATGCATATTTAAATGTTAATACAAGTGTTAAATATTATATGGATGACCAAAAGGTGTGTGAGCTAGAGGATTGTATAAGAATAAGATCTAATAGGCCTAATTGATTGTTAGATATATTTATGAGAAGGAAAGTGAAGGATATAGCATATTGAAGAGATAAATTAGTTACTATGTAACATAATATGGGTGTATAAGAACTATCATTAAGATATAATAAGGTTACTATAGTAAGATATCAAAGTCATATGGCCTAATCTATCTTGAAGAGACCTAGTTGAGTGAAGAAGCCTATAAGGCAATTTGAGAGAAATAAAAGAGTGAGAAGAGATAAAGAAGGATATATTATCTATTATGTAAGAAATAATTTTTTATAAATATTATCAAAGGTTTCAAGTGGTTAATTTGGTGCTGAGTCATCTACTAGGTTAGTTCCTCCTTGCAAGCTAGCACTTATTAAAGCCTAGTTGACTAGGTACTTGACTAGTTGGGGTTGGTGCCTCATTAAAGTTTGGTTTTTATTCTTATAAAAATGTAGTCCATTTTAATACATCATTGGATTTTATTCTCCTTGAGGGTTTCCCACATATTTAATGTGTTTCATGATCTTTTTATGGTTGCATATGTTTTGTTATATGTTCATATATGTATGAATGGTTCATGTATTCTTAAGTGAAATTGAATTATTTTTTTAAAGACACTGATTCACACCCCCCCCCCCCTCTCAATGATTTTTTTTCAAAAAATTTGTATTAAATCTTGGTCTTTTGAATCAAGTCTAATAGATTGAAGGTGATCCTAAGGAGCATGAAATGTCTAGTGATCATAAAGAAGAAATTAACATGTATGATGAAAAATTATACTATGATAGTGAAGAAGGAGAAGCTAAAGTAGACCTTGAATATGAGATCATAATTACCCTTAATGAATTGAAGCATCAAAATAAGACTCTAAATGATCTTAATAATTGGTTAGAAGGTGTCAATACAAGGTTTAGATTAAAAGAAGTTGAGTATGACCAATTGAAGATAGAGGTTGATTCCTTGAAGGTTGAGCATGAGAAACTCATAAACAAGATGATCAAGTTTGAGAAAAAACATGAAAAACTAGAACAATTCAAGAGTAATAAAATTAAAATACATGTCAGGAAACCCAATGCAATAAGGGATAAGTTATCATGGGACCATAGGAAAAAGAGTGACCAGTCAAGAGGTAAGTACAAAAATGTTGTTTGATAAAGGAACCATAATATGGGACACATTGAAATATTATGTTCTAATAGAGTTATAAGGACCTAAAGATTCAACAAGATATATGAATCTCCTAGAATACTTTAGAAGGGACAAACATTGGTATGGAAACCAAATCAAGTTAGGATTGGTCATATTGAGGCCAAGAGTCAAGATGGAGTATTTTATAAGGAGTAACAAAATACTAAAGTGGATTCTATACTATCTTAGATTGCCTTTCACATTCAAGATGAAGGCATGAAATGGTATATATATAGTGTTGGATCAAGCAACATTATAGGAGATAAAAATAAGTTCATCTCATTAAATAAGAATGTTGTATGAATAATGAGGTTTGGAAACAACACAATTGCCAATATAGTTGGCAAGGGTATCTTGATTTTGGATAATGGAAAGACCAAGACGTAAAATGTGTTTTGTGTGGAAAGTTTGAAACATAACCTACTTAGTAAAATTCAAATGTGAAATCAAAGACACACGATAAGCTTTCATGGTAGAGTGTGTGATATATGGAGATCTAAATCAAGAAGGCTAACTTCCAATGTTAAGAGGATTGAGAACAATCTATATATCTTGAATGAGATTAAAAAGGATAGATAATTTATGATAAATATGTATGAAATTTCACAATGGAACATAAGGTTAAGACACCTCAAATTTGATAATTTGGTCAAGATAAGCACTAAAAAGTTTGTGAAGAACATGCCAAAAATCACTAAACCTATAAAAAAATACTTTGTAAGGCATGTCAACATGGTAAGTAGACTATAATAATGTTCAAATCCAAGGAGTAATCCAGTAAAATACCCTTGGAGTTAATACACACTAATATATATGGGCTTGAAATAATTGAAAGCATTCAAGGAGATAACTACTTCATGTTACTCATAGATGACAACATAATAATGAATTGGGTAGCATTCTTGAAAGAAAAGTTAGAAGCTCTTGATAAGTTCAAGGAATTCATGTATCTTTTTGACAATGGTAATAATGGGAAGATTAAGTATCTAAGATATAATAGAGGAAGAGATTTTTGGTCTAATGAGTTTGATGACTTTTGTGAGGTTCATGGAATAAGGAGACAATTCTCAACAGCTAGAACAACTCAATAGAATGGGGTAGTGGAAAGAAAGAATAGGATAGTTTAATTGATGGATAGAACTATTCTAAATGATTCTATATTATCTAATGGATATTAGAGAGAGTAATTAAGCACTATAGTATACATCTTGAATAGAGGATAGATAAAGATAAATGGCTAAAAGATTCCTCATGAATTGTGGAAAGGAAGACCTACTAATGTAAAACATTTAAGAGTGTTTGGTATCAAATTTTTCATCAAGAAATATGATGAAGAATTAAGAAAATTTGATTCCAAGGTATATTCTTAGGATACTCATCAATGAGCTTAGCCTATAGATGTTATAACAAGAGGTTATAGAAGATAGTGGAAAGCACCAATGAGAAGATTGATGAGACAAAGCCATCACACTCACAGTTAAAGGATACTTCAAAGAATCTAAAATTCAATAATGAATAGGAAATTATAGAGGTTGATGAGGAAGAATAAGAAGTTGAGGAGAGACAAGACTCAAAATTCCCCTCAAAATAGATTCAAAGAGATCATCCTGAATCTCAAATCACTGATAACATGAATATAGGTATGAAAAAAAGGAAGAGATTGGTAAGCAACTTAAATTAATTTAATGTTGTTCTATTATCTAATATTTAACCTAATAATCTCATAGAAGCAATGAAATATAAATTTTGGATAGGTGATATGAATGAGGAGTTATACCAAATAGAGAAGAATGATACTTGGGAACTATTTCCTAGGCCCAACAACAAGAATGTCATTGGGACAAAATGGGTGTTTATAACAAAGTTGAATGACTATGGATAAGTCACTAATAATAATGATATACGGGTATGAAAAGGATATGTACAAGTTTAAGGGGTATAATTTGAGGAGACATTTGCACTAGTAGAAAGCATGGAGGCCATCATGTTGTTTTTAACATGTTAAGGATTCAAAGGATTCAAGGTATACTAGATGGATGTCAAATATAATTTTTTGAATGGGAGTTTGGAAGAGGAGGTGTACATAGAGTAAACTAAGGTGTTTTCACTATCAAGTGATAATGACTATGTTTACAAATTAAAAAAGGCCATTTATGGTCTAAAGAAAGCTTCGAGAGCTTGGTATGCTAGGTTGGATAGGTATCTATTGGATCAAAGATTCAAAAGAGGAGTTAAAGATAGTAATTTATACATAAATATAGAAGATAACCATCAATTGATAGTTTTTTTATATGTGGATGACATCATATTTGGTAGAAACAATGAAAACATGACCAAGGCCTTTGTAGAGGTGATGAAGAAAGAGTTTGAGATGTCCATGTTGGGAGAACTATCATTCTTTCTTGGGCTAAAAATCATACAATATGAAAGAGTTATATTCATTTAAAAATCCAAGTATATAAGAGAGATTATGAAGAAGTTTGATATATAATATTTCAAGGTAGTTAGTACACCTATGATTACTAGGTGAAAGTTGAGCAAGGAAGATGAGTCTTTAAAGGTCAATCAGATGTCATATAGATAAATGATTAGAATTTTGATATACACCATTGCTTGTAGACCTAAAATTATGAAAGCAATAGGTCTTGTGGGAAGGTTTTAAGAATATCCAAAGGAAAATCATCTATAAGTAGTCAAAAGGATACTCAGGTATCTCAAGGGGACTATGGAGTATGGGTTGTGGTATCTAAGGAACAAGGAGTCCAATTTGATAGCCTATATAGGTGCAGACTAGGAAGGAAGATTAGATTATAATAAGAGTAAAATTGAATGATATTTATTCTTAGGTGGGTGCCTAGTTTTATGGATAATCAAGAATCAACCATCAGTAGCATTATCCACTTGTGAGGCTGAGTACATTGTATCATCTTCATGTTTCACTTAGGTCCTATGGATGAGACAAACCCTAAAAGAATAGATGGTAAAGTATGATGGTCCTAGACCTATATATTGTGATAATACAAGTATTATAAGCATCTCAAATAACCCTATCATTCAGTCAAGGACTAAACACATTCAAATCATGTATCATTTTCTAAGAGAGTAAGTTAACAAAGTGTTAGACTTGAGTATGTTTCCACATAGTATCAAATTGTAGACATTTTGACCAAACCACTTCTAAAGGTAACCTTTGAACACCTAAGAAAATAATTGGGTGTAATTCCTTCCCCTATAAATCATTAAATAATCCAAGTACTTATGGGGAGATAATCAAGTGGTTCATTAGCTCCAAGATTAGGTGAGTTATTCCAAGAAAGTATGCATGGAGATAGGGGAGCCTGTTTGTATTATGACTCATAAATTGATAATCCTATGTGTTAAGTATTTTTGCTATAAGGAGTGTGATCCAAGGAGTTGAAGACATCACTTTGTCATTTGTTAAAGGGGGAGAAAGACTAGAGTGGGGGAGATGACAATGATCCATTTGTAGTATCTTTTTTCATTAATGACAAAGGCAGATATTGTTGAGCATTGTTCCTATTATTGAGGTTTGGCATTGATGTCAAAGGTCACTGAGAAGGTTGATATAATTTTTATTTCATTTTATTGTCTTTGTTATCTCATAGGTGCTTATTGAATTTGATCATTGATGTTTTAGTGGTTCTCTAGTGAGTTTTGTGTTGTAACAAGCTAAAGTGTTAATGGTTAGTTGGCATGGTCATGAGGTCATAAATCTTCATGAGGTCATTGAAGAGTGTAGCTATGAGAAGAGAATATTGATCAATTTTGTAGTGATTATGAGAGTGTAAGATATGATTGAAATATATTATTATATCTTCATATGTGATTAGAAGGTTAGTATGAAAGGTCCTTATTGTCAAAGTTATCAATTGTTTGAGCCTAGTAGTGTCTTGAGAAGGTTTGTGCATAGGATGCATAGTATTGTGCATGATGGCATGATGAGATAAGTTTTTAATATTATGTTTGATTCCAAGGAAAGTATGCATAGATGCACTTTTTCATATGTATTATAGGTTTTCTCAGGTGTATTCATGAAGTTTTAGGTCAAATTTTGAAGGTTAAGGAAAGAAAAAGTGTTTTTAGGTCTCTCGAGTGCACATAATGAAGGGTTCTTAACCTAAGAAAGATTTTATTATGCTCATTATATTTTAAAATATTTGCATGATAAACTAAGATATTATTGGAAGATGGGGAAGGGTCCTAGATTAAAATTCTAGGCATTTATTTTTTGATTGAGAGCTTATGTTTTATGAATGATTATTAAGGATGGAAATAAGTTTAAACCCTCCTAGAACTCTAATAAGGACCCAATGTTGAATATATTGATCAAAACTGATCGTAATGGATTGGTTTGGACATATAAGTAATTTTAAGTTATATTCAAATCTCCTAGTCACCTCTAGGTGTGATTGGGTTGTCAAGTGTGTGAGTTAACCCTACACAAAAGTGTTAGTTTCTTAGAGATTTACTATAGCAGTCAAAGTTGACCAAGTAAAATTATGTAAATGGATGGAGGATAAATCCATAGACTCATATTCATGTCCATGAAGGTATTTGGATATATTTTAGCACTGAAGTGTACTAAACTAGTCATCTAAGTTAGCTAGTCACTAATAAGCCAACTGATGCAAACAGTGAATAACCCAAGCAGTAGTGAGAAAATGATTATAAACATGTTATCATGATATAGGGATGAAACCAATTTCATGGAGATGTTTTTTGGGATTGGTATGTCTTACTAATTCTTGGTAAAAATTTTTGAGCTCATTGAATATAGTGAAAGAGTTGCTCACAAATTGCCCTGACTAGTTCAGATGAGACCGTGAGATATAAGGTCATGAGATTGGTCTGCAAGACCAATATTTTCCATTTTAATACATTATATTTCTATCTTATAATGATATATTTATCTCATAATATAATTTACATGCATCATAAGTCATTAAATATTTATATACAGGTATTGGAGGTCTGAGTCACCACAACTAGTCTTTGAAGAAAATTGGTAGTTCTAAGTAAATTACAGAGGTGGTTTTGAGACTCTATGCCTTGTGTAATGATATATAATAAAATTGAAGATTTTTTGAGGTCTTTAATTCTCTTTTATGTAATTTATTTTCATGACCATGTGGTTTAATAATATGATATCTTCAGTTTTTTAAGATAGACCTTCATGTGTGTGTGAAGGCCTAATGTAAATATTAATAATGACGTGCTTCAAGTGGTGGTTGGAGATAAAAAATTTCATGGAAATAATATGATATTATTATGGGTCTATTTGAGTGGCATATAAATTTTTCCTTTCATGTGTGAATTTTGAAAGTGTTCTAAGGAGATCAAAGGGTAACATGTACTGATGAATGCCTAATTGAATTAGGTTTTCTTAAGGCCTAAAGGAGGTTTTAGTATTTTAAGTTGTGGATGAAATATTGTAATGATTGATTCATATATGAAATATTTTATAACATCTATTTCAAGTACAATCTAAGTGTGAATGAGTGTATGACAAACCAATAGGTGTGTGAGCTAAAAGGGTTGTATAAGAACATGACCTAATAGGCCTAATTGACTATTAGATATATTTTTGAGAAAGCAAGCGAAGTATATAACATATTAAAGAGTTAAATTATGTATTATAGACCATAAAATGGGTGTATAAAAACTATCATGAATATATAATAGGGGTACTAGAGCCAGATATCAAGGTCATGTGGCCTTATTTGTCTTAAAGAGACCTACTTGAGCAAAGAAACCTGAAAGGTAGTTTGGGAGGGATAGATGAGTGAGAAGGGATAAATAAGGAGATATTAATAGTTTGTGTGAGAAATAAGGTGTTATAAATATGATCAAAGGTTTCAGGTGGCTGAATTGGTGTTGACTCATCCAGGGGGTTGGTGCCTCATTGCAAGTTGGTTCTTCTTAAAGCCTAGTTGATTGGGTGCCTGACTAGTTGGGGTTGGTGCTCCATGTGGAGTTGGTGATTCACTAAATTTTTTAATTTTGTATTATAATACTATAGTCTAGTTGTAGATATTAGTGGATTCTCTTACCCTTGAGGGTTTCCCACATATGTAATGTGTTTCATGATCTTGTTGGTTTCATATGCTTCACTTGATGTTCATGTTTTTATGAATGGTTCATGTATGCTTAAGTGGAATTGAATGATTGTTTTGAATAAACTAATTAACCCCCCTTATAAATTAGTGTGATTCTAAAATATCAAAAAATGGTGAGATCATGAGTGAAGGGGTGATTGATATGACCTTATAAACTAAGTGCCACCTATATAGTCCAAACAAACCTTAGGTCAATATAGTTCAACCTACAATGAGATATACTAATAATCAATAATATGTTGAAAATAGGAATGTCATATGAACAATATCAAATGGTATAGGATAATGAATGATAATGAGGGAAAGGACATGGAGTCTCCAAGGACTATGTCACATGGTAATTATATACACATAATATTTTCAAACTTTATCAATTACTGATGCTTTCTCTCTTAGAAGAACCCATCAAGTCTCAATCTCTTTGAGTACACACCTTAAAGGGTACACCAAGAAAGGGGTGGGAAGACCATTGGTAATTCATAGGATTGTTATCCACTATACCCTCTCCCATGTACTTCCCTAAGCTTTGACACCTCCCTTACACACTCCAAGCAATTTACCACCTTATTTAACCCCTTCCTAAGCCTAAAACCCATTTTTGATAGTTTACAATACACTATCACCCTAGGACAACATTATATTTAATTTTTTAAAATCATGTTATGCATCTAGGTTAGCTTTGGCCAACCTAGACTAGGACCTAACTTTTTTTTATCAATAAATAATACATAGTTAAATTGGGCTGACTAAACTTTTGGAAAGGTTTAGGGTTAGATTTAGATATATATACACATCCATTTCCATCATTTAAAAATAAGAGTAGAATAAGAATATTATATAGTGCATATTCTTACCCATATTTATACTTGAAGAAAATTGATTAGGATTTCAATACTATCTTTGGAGATACAAATCTTATCTTGTGGAGAAGGTTTGCAGATGCATAGAGAAGTTGTGTAGCCTATAGTTGATTTATCCTTGTTAACCTTACTTATCAAAACAACCTCTTTCGAAACACTTTGGCCAAGGGAGAGATTGAGGCTCATCAGGTTCATCATTAAAGGTAAGTATTCCTAACTTTAATCCTTTGTTAAAGTAGATAGATTAAAATTTGTACTTCTCTCCCATGCATTAGGATTTCCTATACATTGACTTGAGTATATATATTCTATGCACAGTTTCATTTTGTGTTTATTACCCTCACTTTGTGCCAAAATCTTTGGTGAGCACTATATTATATTTTTATTTACTTTACATACACTTAGTGAACATGAAAACATAGGACCTAAATAGGGTTATTGCATATTATTGCTTGATTAGAGGCTTTGGAACCCTCTCTAGTGATGGTATTATGTCAAGAGATCCCTTAATTAGGTATAGTGGATCCATTTTGGTCATGACTTTGAATATATAATGTATCAACAAATGGAAGTGTAAATAGGATTTATCTTCTCTAATGTATAATTTATTAATAGGTCAACTACATTTACCTTTGTATACATTTTAGTGAACTTGACCTGAATCAAACCCTTATAAATTTTCTTTCATGTATTCATTTTATCATCATATTATATATATATATATATATATATATATATATATATATATATATATATATATATATATTCAATATTGTATCAAACCTATAGATAAATTCTAATAATTGTGTGTAGGTTTAATAGATAGTCACTCCAAAATGAATCTATTCTATCTATGTAGGTCTTTTCCAAATATAGGTGACTAGATCGATCAACTCGACATAATTTTATTATTTAGTTATAATTTTGAAGACATGGTTGAGTCAGTCAGCTCTATTTACAATTCTTATTTTTAAGCATATAGGCTTGTAAACAAAGTCGATCCAGGTGAATCGATTCATAGATTCTTTTCAGAATATAGGTTTTATAGACATAGTCAAAAAATCATTTTTGTTTACATAATATTTAGATCAACACTTGAATAACAAAACATAAAATTTGTAAACTAAGAATATTCAAAACCACCAAGGTTCATATTTACCTTATCTATCATTTTATTTTTTCATTTACAGTATTGTTTTTCACAAATTTATAGTCTATAAAACTACAAACCTAAAACAAAACTAGGTCGACTAGATCAACATAGTTTTGTATCTTGTATTCTCTCTAGAAGACATAATAAACTTGTTTGACTATGTTATTTTAGATATTACTTCTGTATAATAGTAGTGACCCTATCGAATCTATTATGTATTATTTGTAAATAGTTTCAATTAAATTGACTATGTACTCTTCATAGTTAATGAAAATAACCTATTTTTGCTAGTAATTAGTTCACTTTTCATTTTCATTGCTTGCATGCTTAGAGTAAAAAACATAGATTAATTAGGTAGATATATTTAATTTATTGATTTAGTCACACTATTTTTATCTTTTTCACACACTTCTAAATCACTTTACACAAAAAAAATTTAAACATTTTTTTCTTCCTAAGGTTTGCCTACTTTGATTTCATCACTAAGGGAAAAGTTGACTTGGTTTTATGGCCAAGTATAAAAAAGTGGTTGATGTTATATTGGAAAATCACCCGACACCCTTATCATTTTAGGATTGTGAAGTGAGGGGGTAGGCCGCAATACCAATCCAATACCATTTCTAATATAGATCACTTTCCACCTAAACTTTCTAAAACTATCCATAAATTGATTTCTAGTTTCTTCTCACATCCAAATCCTTATCACAATAATTTAAAATTTTATTATATCTTAAAAATGTTTAGGAATGACCAATTACTTAGAATTTACTTTCAATTTTGTTTCTTGATCTTTGATCATTTAATTTTGTAATCATTAGTGTAAGGTTTATGTCGTGTATTCTAATTAGATCAATCAAATTGATCTAATTTATTGTGTTCCTCATTTCATTTTTTATAGATTGTATTTCAAATTTTTTCTATTTTTATAATATTTTCATCCCTATCAAAATAATCTCTTACAAACTATTCATCTTGTTTGCCTTTAGTACACAATCACCCTACTCGATTATGTATCCTATCATGTTGTTTTGTTTCCTATTTAGAAGTTAAAAATCAACCTGTACAATTTTGTCCTCTTGTTTCTTATTTTTTTTATTATTATCTACCAGTACATATTTGACCTATACAACTATGTCCTCTTATTCTCTATTTTGTTTCCTATTCTACAAAACACCATTGATATGTCTAATTTTGTATCCTATCAATAGATTCTTTTTTGTCAAATTTTTAACCTCTTCTCCTCATCATGAACTTATTATTTGAGAATAATACCATGTTAAATATAAAAATCATGATGATTCATACTAATCCTAATAGGTTTCCCAAGACACAACTTGTGGTTCCCACTTTGGATGCAAGCAATGTACATGTTACAACTTGAACTACCAATTATGGTACTCCTCATTCACCATCAGTTAATAATACTTTATTATCCCTAGAAGATGGGTGTGATTTAGAGTACAAGATGAAATTCTCTTCTTAATCAATGAATTTCCTCAACACAGAGGAAATGACCCTTCAACCATTTATAATCTTATGATAGGTGCTCAAGTAAAAGAACCACTTTCACCCTCCCCTACCTTCTCTCATAGATTTAGGGGAGACACTTTATTTTCTTCTCAACCTTTTCCTTATATTTTTTATCCTTCACACACCATGACATATTCTTCTATGAATTATTCAACCTCCAGGCTAAGTATCTCCACTAACATGGTAGGTTTGAATTCTAGTGGGCCTTTTCCAAAGACCCTTCTCCTTAATCACACCACTAGTGCATATTTTTATACTAATGACAATCATGGTACTATTGCTTATTTTTCTTCCAATGATAATCATTATACTAGTGATTATTTTTATTCTAATGCTAATCATGCTACTAGTGTTTCTTTTTCTACGAATGCTTCTCACACCACTAGCACAACACATGCTACTACTCATAGTGTAACTCAAGCTAGTACTAATACCAATGCATCACATATTGCAAACACTAGTTAAAATAGTTCCCTAACTCATCAAATCTTTTTATAAACACTCAATAAAATGCATACTTTTCAAACCAATAATGAAAATTAAATGATGCAAATGTAAAACCATCTCATTAACCTTAAAAATCAACCCAAATAGGTTTCGTGTGGAGTGTTAAATCTGAATGTCCCCCACCCCCCAAATGGATTCCCGTGGTAAAAATATTCCTCAACTACCCCTCATTAATAAAACAATCAAACATCTCCAAAATTAACCCCTTATACTTCAAATTATTGATATCAACATATGAGGCATCACACCTATCATCACCTACAATGGGTCCATTAATCCCACATTGCACTTAAAGACATTTGGTAGCCTTTATAAAGATTGGGTAAACCTTAATACCTTTGACACTAATAAGATATTATATAAAACACTATAAAGATATGATTTATATTAGTAAAATCAACTAAAATCCCATTCTATCACTAGCTTGGATGACTTAGTTAACTCACTAGTACAAGAATATCAAATTAAGTGATCTTCCTGAGAATAACATAGCTCATTTTATAAATTGTAAATAACTTGAAACTAAAATGGCACATGCCTTCATCAAATGATGTAATAAATTATCTAAAAAATGTGAGAATAATATGGCAGATGATAACCTCTTCCACCTATTCACTAATACTCTCTATCCCAAGTTATAATATAGGGATAAGAATCTTTCTCCAAGAACTTTGAAAGAAGACCTTGACCAAGATAAGCGACAAGAATTTATCATTCACTAGTTTGAACCATCTCAACCTACCATGAGAACTTATATTCTTATTAAAAACAAAAACCATCATGCTACCCATGATGGCATTACTGATATTTATGATACTATTCACAACATTCAAGCAATCATTCCCAACAAAACCATGGATCATACTTTCCCTCCAAACAAAACTCCTAATCATACATATACACAAACAAATGACATTAATCTAAACAAACCATTATCCTTATCCAAGATTTAAAAAAGTCTTCTAAGGCCTCTATCATGAGATCTTGACCCCACTAGTCTAATGAAATCATGGTATGATCTGAATAAATTTTGTTGGTTTCATACAATTTGGGGCCACTCTCACAAGAATTGTAAATAATTATTCAATCTATCTATGGATTTTATAATTTTCCCAAACTTTGATCATGAATCACTCATTCTCAAGCATTAACAATCATATGACATAGCTTTTAAATCCCATGAAACACAAAACAACAATCAAGCTTTAAATCAAGTTAATGCTCATCTTGATATATACAAACATCCTCTTCCCAATCATCAAAATAACAAAAAAAAACTTACTCCTTATACAAATAACGTTCAAAATATTATATACCTCACTACTAATGAATAGAATGTGGTAAATATGACTAATATGTGAAGATTAGTTTCTTTTATTCATACCAATCCAACACCCATGCACCAAACTTATCATAAATTATGAATCATTCAAGACACTTCTCAATATGATCTAATAGAGTTGGGTAAAGAGGAACTTATAACCTTAAAAGAACAAATTTCAAAAACTCAACTTGAGCATACCTCTCACACTATTTATACTCTTCTTCCCACATCTACACACCAAGATAGTGTTCCCTAAACTTCCAATAGTATTTCTTCCATGCAATCACAAGAAATACCTCAATCAACCATCCCATCACCTAAATATAATCAACATATTTTTCTTAAAGCCAAACCAAATACATCTTACCAATAAAAATTTTATTACACTTCTAACCCTCCATAGGAGCTCTTTTAACATTATGCACCTATATCTAGAATTCCCCCTATGGCTTATGATGACTAGGACCCCATTATGGAACTTTCTCATCTCCCATCTCAAATACCTTTCCTTGAATTAATGTGAACTTCTCCCATAATCAAAACTATCTAATTAAATTTATAATTAAAATGAACATCCCTCATCCTCCTCTAGTAGGATGTAAAGCTACCTTTTCTATATCCAAAGATAATATCCTTCAACAATGTCAACAGATGTTCATACATGTTGATGAAATAATGGAAACTTTATTTTTCTTAAGTTTCCTATCAGTTCCATGATTCTAGATGAAATTATACTCATGTGGATGATTCCAATATATTAATTAATGTCCAAATTAGTGATATCCAAGTTAAGCATGCCTTGATTGATGAAGGTTTAGGTACTTGTATTGCCTCCATTGAATTTATTAAAACTCTTAGATATTATGAATGAAATCTCAATTCCACACCTAACACATGTCAAGGCTATGATAAAAGGTAAATGCCTCGTTTAGATTGTGTGTGGATTATAATCACCATCCCTCCTATCACCATCCATACGAAATTTATGATTGTTAACTTTCCCTCTCTTATTACATCTTGCTTGGTAAACCTTGGACTCATTGTATGAGGGTTGTCACCTCATCCATGTGCCAATACATAATATTCATCCACAATGGTTCTATTTATAAGATTAAAGGAGACACAAACCCTTAGAATTTTGAATAATTATAAGAATGTGGTGACTTTAAAATTCCTACCCTTAAACTTTTATCTAGTATCCCATTTAGGGAATCTCAACTCTTCAATTATCCTATCAACTTTACATGAGGTTATAGTGGTTACCCAAAACTAATTGGGAACATACCACCTAACCTCCTAGATTTTGGTGATGATGAGTTATCTGAGATTAGCCTTAAGATCAAAAAATTTAATTTATCCCCTCATATCATTACCCAAATTCCTCCCTCTTTACAACCTTGATCTCATCAACCTCCTATCAATGATATACATGCGGTCTTAATTAAGACTAGACATTATGTTCATCATGCAACTTATGATGATATGGTCATACCCACATGTACCATCAACTTTCATACACCTAACTATGATGATGGCTATGGTTTAGATGACCCACTTTTAGGAGGACTTGTCCAAGCTAGAAATATTGATATTTTTTGATATTGTACTTATTTATGTCAATATTTTCATTCATATTATAGAATTCCTTCCTTCATTGTGCATAAAATAGTATTATTCATTTTTATATAGGGTAGAGATGGAGTGATCACATGGTATACCTCCAGTTTCATTGGAGCCTCTTAGAAGCATGCCCATGGATCATGCCATGACTAGACCTTACAATTTTTATAGATGCTAAAACCTTATATTTTACTTCCCATAGAGATATTAGCTATTAATCTTAAGGTTTTCATGCATCCAACCTCACATTCAACTGAGTCTAGTCTTGTTCATACTCATGTACCTTAAACTGAGCCTAATCCTATTTATGATCTTACTTTACCTTTCAATGAGCCTAGTCTAGTTTTTGATTCATCGCTACATTCCCTTGATGATGACATTATTAATTTACCATAGAATGATCCCATACCTACCCAATGGGTTGATCAAACTTATTATGATATCTAAAAAATTGTCAATCATTGGACCAAAGACTGCTAGTTATGTCAACTTCCCCTGGCTTGTCCTTCTACCTCTTCCAAGTCCCCAAATTATACTAACAAGAGTATTTTTTTCTTCTATGAGAATAAAAATCATTCTGGTACCCATTTCTATAAGATTCATCAATATATTGACACATTATAACTCACCACCACTCAACATAAATACAAGGATATACCTCCCTTTAAGTTGTTCCTTGAGTATATCCCTAAATATGTGGAGGTATACTATCTTTGGCACCAATGTGGTACCCATCATATAGAGCATTTTCATATTCTCTAGTAGTATCTTCACGATCACCTTATTTTGATACCTACATTAGTTATTTTTCCTTCCATAGGTTACCCATGTAAGAAGTATCATCCTTCTTCATCACTGTCACCTCCTTCTCCACCCATGGATCTTCCTTCTTGCCTTGCAGATTCCATTCCTATTCAGTCACCTATTCCTCTCCTTGGGTATTCTATGCACAAGATCCCTCATGGGCATGATCCTTTAGCTACACCTACATTTTTATTGAGGATATTTAGAGATAATTCTTTACATATCTTGTCATGAGAATTGATGAGACTTTGGCTACCATTAGCATCCATATTCATAGATATATTATAGATGTCATGGATAATATATATTGACAAATTTATCAATATTTTTGAACACATCACAATGTTATTTCAATTTATTCTTCATTATGGTTTTGTATTGGATTTGTGATCCATTTTTATATATTTTATACACTTGACTATGTGTCAAATTTGGTTTCATCTATCTATTTTACATAGATATTTATATTATGTTTTATGTGTTCTATATGGTTTAATTTACTCTCCCTTTTATTGTGACTTATTATTTATTATTCCATGATTGTAAACTTATATTTATGATTTAATTTATTTCATATATTTCTTTTCTTTTCCAATAATTGTTTGCTACCTTGTCTCAATTTCAAACTCAAATACTTATTTTTGTGATTTGGTTATACAAACCATGATCCCCTCCATAATCTTTATTTACCAAATGATCATTTAGCAAATAAAACATCTCATTGTGATTCTATTTTACCGATCTACTTTGGATCTCCCTTTATTCCTCTATATTCCTTTCAAATACTAATCATACATAAAATTGAAACTTTAGATTACATACTCATTCATATGCAAGATTAAGTGTTTAGTTAGTCATATCTTTTAATACTTAGCTTCCTTTGACCAAATTCTAAATCTCATTTATGTGTATCACTTCTATCACTCATTCTAGTTATTCCAAATCCATATGGAGGAG
The DNA here is from genome assembly GCA_037957365.1 of Torreya grandis. Taxonomy (NCBI): domain Eukaryota; kingdom Viridiplantae; phylum Streptophyta; class Pinopsida; order Cupressales; family Taxaceae; genus Torreya; species Torreya grandis. The sequence continues at coordinate 102,012 of JARHVA010005909.1, read as the reverse complement.
GAATCATAAAAGCCATAAAAAAGTTAAAATCCAAATCATTTAAATAAAATTCAATGATATAAAAGGCAACATACAAATTAAAAATTCAAATCACTCTAAAAGACATGATTCATAACACATATCCTAATTCTAATGAAAGATCAAACTCCATATTTGGCCTCATGATAGAGTTGAGGTCCATTGGGGTGTGATAGGCCATTAGATTGGGAAAGGAGAAAAAAATATTTTAGTTCTACCTAATTTCTCACACAAGCACCCAATATTCATAGTAGATTGACAACTTTGAAAGAGGTCTTGAGGAATGGGGCACATGTTGTAGGATGGTAGGTCAATTTTACTTTTATTGTTCATATAACTATCATGATTCAATCTTATTATCTCACCTATTTTATTATACAACTGTGTGCTTATTGTAAGAAGGTATCCTATGTATTTTAATGGTCACTAAACTCTTAGTATCTCTCATATATACCTAGTATGTCTCACATTTATTAAGGTCTTCTCATAGATTCCTATGTTATGATTTTTACATTCCTTCTTTCATTACAACATTCTTAATATTTCCCCTTGATAAATATTTATTTGTTAGTTGATTACCCCCTAGGGTTTCCATTTATGAGTTGAAATGTAGTACCATGGATAGGACTAGGCTCTCCTCATAAATACCATAATAAAATAGTTACCTATTACCATTCACCTCATTGGTTTTCTCCTTGTGGCTTGTATTGTAAGACCATGGATAAGACCAAGCTCTCTTCACAAATTAACACATTAAAAATGTCTTTTAAATCATTCCCATAGTTGTTTCTACCTCATTAGTGTTCCATTTATGAGTTGCAGTGCAATACCATGAATAGGACCAAACCCTCCTCACAAAATATTCCAATACCTAGTTCCTACTAAGTCACAATGAAATTACATGCATCAAACTTATGATAAGAAGTGTTCGATTATGAATTACACATCATTAACATACTTACCATCTTGATTTAGTATGTTTTATGCTTACTTCATAAGTATTTCACTTTTATTTTCTTATTTTTTGAGTGTGTGTATTCTTACAACCATTTTATTAATTTTTTCATACTTACCTACTTGAACTAGTGTGATTAATTTAATTTCCTCTTACATTTTGTCTTTCTTTTTATACTTCCCAACTTGATTTAGTATGATTGATTAACTTAATTGTTTTTGTTTTTATACCATTGATTTTTCAAGTGTTCTTCATTTTATTATAATATTTTAATACTTATCAATGTGATATAGTTTGATTTTTATTTGTTTTAATTTGGTGATAATCTTTACATGGTTTTAAAAAATTTGTTACCCCTTTTACTACCTTTGGATTTTTATATCTATTCATCTTTTATTTTTACACATTTCCCATCATGATATAGTGTGTATTATATTTTTTTATTAATTATAATTTTCCAAATCATTTTTGTCCTTTTATATTAAACCATGAATGTGTATCACATAATTCTGTAAAATAAAACATACATGACATATTCCATATAACATATATAACAAAAGCTTACTACATGTTCTAGAAAGGAAATACATCCATGAATCCACATCAAAATCCAAGTAGAACTCATGATATCACTAAAAATATCAACACACACACACACACACACACACACACACACACACACACACACACACACACACACACACACACACACACACACACACATCATCATCATCATCCATTTTACATAGTGAAAATTACAAAATACAATAGCTATAGCTCTAAGGTTGTGATCCATCATGTCTATCATGTGGTCTAGCGATGCTACCCATGGACACCTATGATTGATCCCTCTGAATAATGTAATGTAAATAGGTAGTCTAGGATCTAAAACTAGCAACATGTCCTTATAGATTAGAAACCTAGGCATGTACCTATCCTAGCTAGATGGTAATCACCTTATGCATGGCACACTCTTGTGATAGGATGAACAAGGCCTATGACTTTGTAGCTCTAACCCATGTCGGTGGTTGTGACCCATCACCACATGCCTATAGCTATCTCGTAGCCTCTCCCAAAAATATAAATCATTCTACCTAGATTGGGGAAGATGGAATCATAAGGTAATATAATGTGGTAGGGTCATATGATGTTAGCACCCTATCTATAGTCAAGATGTGCAACCATCACTAAGTCTCCCTATTTTACGTCATGTATCATAAGTTTTACAAAACCAAAAAAGAGATAGGAATCATATCACATAGATATATAAAATAGTCTATATACCATAATCACAAATAAAACTAGTATTATTTATCAAAAACTTAAACCAATTTAAAATATTTATCACTAGTGTTGGTCTCATTGCTCATGGTCTCCCCATCTACTTTTCCTCTAAGTACCTCCTCCATCAGCTACCTTTGCACCAATGCAAATCTAAGAGTTACCACCCAAGATCACCATGTTACTCCCTTTAATGGCCTCTCTATGGATGAACTGTGTCTTGGAGATGCTACTAGACCTCCTACATGGCAGTTATTACGTATACCTTCTCATGATGATGATGTCTTTATCTATGATGAGATTAAAATGGTAACTATCACCTCTATAATGGTGCCTAATATGATACCTCCTATCTTGTATTCACATTAATAACATATCTTCCTCTTCGACCTACTACCTCTTATTGTCATGTTTGACCAACCCATGGTCTATCCTATTGAGGCCTAATCACTAGTATCTCCACAAGTACCCCTCCAACTCCTCTCCTACTTGAATCTCTATCATTCCATTCCAAATAAACAAAAAAAACTAGAGAATCTACCAGATGGGGAAGTCTTAACTTCCCAGCTATGTGAGCCATTAGATGTATCTGAACCCATGAAGTGTAGTAGCCCATGATTCTTGTACACATGTTAACCTTGTAACAACAGTAGGCCAACTAGGCCATATAAAATTTATGTGAGTGTAAGGCTACCTCACTATCTACCCTCATATGATAGTATGTAAATATGGCACATGCGGCATGACCCATGATACATAATCTTACCTACATTGCATGACTTGATGTAACCTATTATCAAATTCATGGGACAACCCAGTCGATTGATATATTAAAAACCTCTCATATATCTATGTGCTTAGCAAAATAATTAGTCCCATCATATTTTATCCTCTAGATAACATCTCATACATATCATGCATGATCTAGACCTGGATGATAAAACCAAAATCATATAGCACTCCTTGATCCAATATGAACTGGCATAAGGATATCTCATATAGTGGTACCTTGCTATCTAACTTGTTATAAAACTCTCACACTATCACAAGCCCTATCACTACCTTATGAATGTTTAGAATGGCCACTAAATATACATCAAACAAGCTAACCCTTAATCTAGGGTATATCTTATTTGATCCTATATCCCACTAGGCTAAGGCTTGTTTATCATCCTTTAACTCTAGTGTATCAATGATCATTAGTGTCCCACCTATTGTAAGTCCAAAAAATGCATGGATGTCCTCTAAAGTAGTAACCACCTCAGTTGTGTCCCCTTCCACTTCTCATCAAAAAGTGTTGGTCAACCATTCCCATGTTATTAGGAGCATGACAATAAGATCAACACTTAGACAGATCTATTTTATCTCCATAATACCTATGAATCCCAAGGTGACCATTCTAACCCTATCCACATTTGTTAATCACTTTAATAGATCTAGTAACCATGATGCATCCACCAGGCACCAAAATATTTGGAGTCTTAAAAAAATATCAAAAAACAAAGGATGTATAAGATATTTATGTCATAATAATTAAAATACATTTTTAAAAATTTATAAATTAACTCCTTCATTAGCTTGTTTGATTTAGTTTTTCTATTTTTCTACACAGTCAGCCCATTTGATACTAAACTAGCCCTTTTGCAATCTTGTTATACTACATCATCCCACTAATATGTAGTTAACCCTTTTATTTTAGACTATAACAACTTATTTAGTACGAAATTAGCCCTTTCTCAACTTTAGCATACTACATCGACCATATGATATATAGTCGACCCCATATAATAAACTAAATTGGCCACATATTAAAACCTACATTGGATAGAGGTTACTATTCCAACCATATTCCCATTCCAAACTATGTCATCCCACTGCTACATAGTCAGCGACCTTTATCAATACTATGTCAGCCTAATGTGATGCAGTTGGCCTATATTTACCTCTTACCTTACAAACTGAGTCGGCCAGGTTGACTCTATTGTTTGTTTGTGGTGATTTTTTGACCATATACCATAAATTGCTTTAGAATTTATTATCTAATTTTTTCCTACCTAATACCCCATTCTGCCCCTAGTTTACCTAAAAAATTTTGAGGGCTAGTTTCAGTGTCTAGATTTTGACTACTTGTCAATTTTCTATATTTAGCTCAATTTCAAATAAAAATTACTCAAAATTTTAAAATTCATGTTTTATTACATGGGTTACACTAGCTATAGCCACCATGTACCCTCCCTATTATAGCTATCATCTACTCACCATGGTCACTCTCTAGGCTCTAATTAGGTCTCTCAGAACAATGTTTTTTTAGAATACTGAAAATAACAAATGAATTATTTTCACCCTATTTATATTAACTATTCAAAATTACTTACCTATCTAATATTTATAATAAGATTTAATTTTTTGATCATATATTTCTTTCTACTAGATCATTTTTTGAACTATAAGATGTTCTAGTATCCTGACATTGTAAAAAATATATACAGGTTCACCTAATGTTGGATACATTGGACACCTTCATATTTATTTCATTTCATTTCTTATCTATAGCAATAAGTTACATAAAGGTATGTATTTTTCAATTATACCCTTTCATTTATTTTATTTACTTCTTGTTGCATTTTATTCAACATTGTGTGTTGCTATGTTCTTTTCTCAAAGCACCATCCCATGTTGCACATATGTGACATGTAATGAGATTAAAGTGGGGAATATGTATATACAATATTTTCAAACTTTATCAAAATTGATGCTTCTCTTTTATAGAAACCATCGAGTCTCAATCTCTTTAAGTGCACAAACTATTAGTGATTGATATGATTATTATCCCCTATACCACCACTTTCTATATATATAACATTATCCTATATACTCTCCTAAGATTTGACACCTCCCTTAGTTCTACCTAATTTATCAAATAAGTACCCAATCTTCACAGTAGACTAACAACTTTATAAGAGGTCCTAAGGAATGGAGAACATGTTGTAGGTGGTAGGTCCATTTTAATTTTATTATTCATATAACAATCATGATTTAGTCTTAGTACCTCACCTATTTTCTTATACAACTATGTGCTTATTATGAGAAGGTATCTTTTATATTTTGATGGTCACTAGACTCTTAGTGCATCTCCTTTATACCAAGTATGTCTCACATTTTTTAAGGTCTTCTCATAGATTCCTATGTTATGATTTTTACATTCCTTCTTTCATTGAAACATTCCTAATATTTCCCCTTAATAAATATTTATTTTTTAGTTGATTACCCCCCAGGGTTTCCATTTGTGAGTTTTAATGCAATACCATGGATAGAACTAGGTTCTCCTCATAAATACCATAATAAAACATTTACCTATTACCATTCACCTCATTGGTTTTCCCCTTGTGACTTGTATTGTAAGACCATGGATAATACTAGGCCCTCCTCACAAATTACCACATTAAAAACATCTTTTAAATCATTCCCATAGTTTTTTTTTACCTTGTTAGTGTTCCATTTATGAGTTACAGTGTAAGACCATGGATAGGACTAAACTCTCCTCACAAAATATTCCAATACCTAGTTCCTACTATAACCAAATCACAATGAATTACATGCATAAAACTTATGATAAGAAGTGTTTGATTATGAATTAAACATCATTAACATACTTACCATCTTGATTTGGTATGTTTTATTCTTACTTCATAAGTATTTCACTTTTATTTTCCTATTTTCTGAGTGTGTGTATGCTTACAATCATTTTATTAATTTTTTCATACTTACCTACTTCAATTAGTGTGTTTAATTTAATTTCCTTTTACATTTTGTCTTTATTTTTATACTTAGAAACTTGATTTAGTATGATTGATTAACTTAATTATTTTTGTTTTTATACCATTAGTTTTTCATGTGTTCTCCATTTTATTACAATATTTTCATACTTATCAATGTGATATAGTGTGATTTTTGTTTATTTTAATTTAATGATAATATTTACATGGTTTAAAAATATTTGTTACCCCTTTTTACTACCTTTGGGTTTATTATATCTATTCATCTTTTATTTTTACACATCTACCATCATGATATAGTGTGTATTACATTTTTTATTAATCATACTTTTCCAAATCAATTTTTTCCTTTTATTTTAAACCATGCATGTGTATCACATAATTATGTAAAATAAAACATACATGACATATTGACCATAAAATATACAACAATAGCTAAATACATGTGCTAGAAAGGAAATATATCTATGCATCCACATCCAAATCCAAGTAGAACTCATGAGATCACTAAAACTATATATATAGACACACACACACATACATACATATATCATGTGTTTTATACAATGCAAATTAGAAAATACAATAGCTATAGCTCTAAGGTTTTGCTCTTTCATGTATATCATGTGGTCTATCCATGATACCCATAGACACCTATGATTGATCCCTTTGAATAATGTGATGTAAAGAGGTAGCCTAGGATCTCAAACTAGTAGCATGTTATTATAGCTTAGACACCTAAGAATGTACCTATCAAAGCTCAATGGTAGTCACCTTGTGCATGAAACACTCTTTTTTTAAGACCTAGTAGGCCTATAACTTTCCAGCTCCAACCCATGTTGGTGGTTGTGACCCATCACCATATCCCTATAGCTATCTCATAGCCTCTCCCACAAATATAAATCATTATACCTAGACTGAGGAAGATAGAACCATAAGATAATCTAATGTGGTAGGTTCATATGATTTTAGCACCTTATCTAAAGTCAAGATGTGCAACCATCGCCAAGTCTCCCTATTTGACCTCATGTATCATAGGATTTACAAAACCAAAAAGAGATAGGCATCATATCACATAGATATATCAAATCATCTATATACCATAATCACTAATATAACTAGTATTATATATCAAAAACTTATAACAAATTAAAACATTTATGACCATTGTTGGTCTCATTACTCATGGTCTCCCCTTATACTTTCCCTCTAATCACCTCCTCTAGAAGCTACCTTTGCACCAATGCAAATCTAAGAGTTACCACCCAAACTCACCATGTTACTCCCTTCAAGGGCCTCTCTATGGATGAACTATCTTGGAGATGCTACTAGACCCCCTACATGATAGCCACCACCTATGCCTTCTCATGATGATGATGGCTCCATCTATGATGAGATTACAATGGTTATTTTCATCTCTATTATGGTGCTTACTATGATCCCTCCTCTCTTATATCCACATTCATAGAATATCCTATTCTTGGACCTACTACCTCTTATTATCATGTTTGATTAGCCCATGGTCTATCCTATTGAGGCCTAATCACTAGTGCATCCACGAGTACCCCTCCACCTCCTCTCCCTCTCAACTCTCTATCATGTCATTCCCAATAAACAAAAAAAACTAGAGAAAATACAAAATGGGGAAGTATTAACTTACTAGCTATGTGAGCCATTAGATGTAGCTCCACCCATGAATTGTAGTGGCCCATGATTCTTGTAAACATGACAACCTTATAATAATGTTAGGCCAACTAAGCCATATGGAAGTTATGTGAGTGTAAGGCTACCACACTATCTACCCTCATGTGATAGCATGTAAATATAGCACATGTGGTATGACCTATGATACATGGTCTTACCTTTATTACATTAATTGAGGAAACCTATCATAAAATTCATGGGATAACCCAGCCAATCAATATATAAAAAACCTCTCATGTATCTATGTGCTTAAAAAAATAATTGGTCCCATCATATTTTTTCATTTGGATAACATCTCATACATATCATGCATGATCTATACCTAGATGATAGAACCAAATCATATATCATTCCCTAATCCAATATTGATTGGCACAAGGATATCTCATATAGTGGTACCTTGCTATCGAAATTGTTATAAAACTCTCACACTATCATAAGCCCTATCACTACCTTATGAATGTTTATAATGTCTAATAAATATACATCAAACAAGCTAACCCTTAATCTGGGGTATATATTATTTGAGCCTATATCCCACTAGGCTATGGCTTGTTTCTCATCTTCTAACTCTAGTGTATTAGTGATAATTAGTGTCCTACCTATTGTAAGTCCAAAAAATGCATGGATGTCCTCTAGAGTAATAACCACCTCAATTGTGTCCCCTTCCACTTCCCATCAAAAATTGTTGGTCAACCATACTCATGTTCCTAGGAACATGACAATGAGATCAACACTTAGAGGGATCTATTTCATCTCCATAATACCTATGAAGCTCAAGGTGACTAGTCAAGCCCTATCCACATTTGTTAATCACCCCAATAGATCTGGTAACCATGATGCATCCACCAGGCACCAAAATATCTAGAATCTCTAAAAAATATCAAAAAACAAAGGATGTATAAGATATTTATGTCATAATAATTAAAATACATTTTTAAAAATTTATAAATTAACTCCATCATCTTGTTTGATTTATCTTTTTCTATTTTTCTAAACAATCAACCCATTTGATACTAAACTATCCCTTTTATAGTATTGTTATACTACATCATCCCACTAATAGGTAGTTAACCCTTTTTTTTAGACTATAACAACCTATTTAGTACTAAATCAAACCTTTCCCATCTTTAGCATATTACATCGACCATATGATACATATTAGACCCCATTTAATAATCTAAATTGGCAACATATTATAAACTACATTAGATGGAGGGTACTATGTCAACCATATTCCCATTCCAATCTATGTCATCCCACTGCTACACAGTCAACCACCTTTAGTAATATTATGTTGGCTTAATGTTATGTAGTTGGTCTCTATTTACCTCTTACATTACAAACTAAGTTAGTCAGGTTGACTCTATTATTTGTCTATGGTGACTTTTTTACGATTTACCATAAATGCCTTTAGAATTTGTTGGTGTAATTTTTTCCTACCCAATACCCCATTTACCCCTGGTTTACCTAAAAATTTCTTAGGGCTAATTTCAGTGTCTAGATTTCGACTACTAGTCAATTTTATATATTTATCTCAATTTAAAATAAAAATTACTTAAAATTTTAAAATTCATGTTCTATTACCTACTTTACACTTGATATAGCCACTATTCACCCTCCCCATTATATCTATCATCTCCTCACCATGGTTTCTCTCTAGGCTTTAATTAGGTCTCTCAAAACAATGTTTTCTTAGAATACTAAAAATAACAAATGAATTATTTTCACCCTATTTATATTTACTATTCAAAATTATTTACCTATCTAATATTTATAATTAGATTTAATTTTTTTTATCATATCTTTGTTTCTACTAGATCTTTTTATGAACCACTTGTTATATACACAACATTCTTATCCCCACTACTTGATTCTTATATACACAACATTTTTATCCCCACTACTTGATTCTTATCCCCTATACCACCACTTGTTATATACACAACATTCTCATATATACTCTCGTAATATTTGACACCTCCCATACACACCCTTTTAAAAAATTCACCACCTTAATTATCCCCTTCCTAAACATATAACCCCTTTTTGACAGTTCAAAGTACACTATTGACATGGGTTAACCCTATATTTAATCTATTAAAATCACATTAACTTGTTTTTATCAATTAATAATATAGATTAGAATTAGGCTAACCCTATTGGCTAAAATTTTGGAAAGGTTTAGGGTTAGATTCATCTATATATTCACATCCATTTCTGTCATTTAAAATGAAGAGAAGAAGAAGAATATTATATCATGCATCTACTTATCCACTATTCTACTTGAGGAGCATTGCTTAGGGTTTTAATACTTTCTTTGGAGATACATGTATTATCTTGTGAAGAAGTATTTTATACTCATAGAGAAGTTGTATAGCCTAAAGATGACTTATCCTTGTTATCCTTACATACCACAACAACCTCTTGTAAATTACCTTGTCCAAGGGAGAGATTGAGGATCAATGATTTTATTTTCAAAGGTAAGTATTACTAACTTTGTTCCTCCTTTGTTAAAGTATATAGATTAACATTTGTAATTCTTTCCCATGCATTAATATTTTCTATATATTAACTTGAGTATAAATCTTCTATGCAAGTTTATTTTTTATGTTTATAACCCCCAATTTGTGCCACAATCTTTGTTGAGCACTAGATTAGATTTTGGTTTACGTTGCATATGCATAGTGAATATAAAAACATAGGACCTATCTAAAGTTATTTCATAGTGTTGATTGACTATAGACTTTAGAACCCTATCTTGTAATGTTATTATGGTAAGATATCCCTTGGTTAGCTCTAGAAGATCCATCTTGGTCATGACTCTAAATATGTAATGTATCAACAAACATAAGTGTAAGTATAATTTATCTTCTTTGAGTTAGGATTGATTAATAGGTCAGTTGCATTTCCCTTTGTATATAGAAACTAAATGTGTCTAGTCATCAAAGTGTCATGCATATAATAGGCCAAAATGTTCCCCAAATAGGTCTTAATATATTTTCCACTTCTATAATAAGGTAAAGATGGGAATACTAATGGTCACAATAATATAGGCTAGTTTGAATAAGAGCTATGGCCAAAATGTTAAGATTGGTAATGGAGTAATGGCTAAGATTGATTGAATGGAATGGTCTATAATATAGATAGGGTTGCCCCCAAGTGCCAAGGTAATTATGGACAAAAAATTATTTATGCATGACTCTATAAATTTGGTTTTCATCACGATACTTGACCAAGGTGCCATAAGCATGGTTTTCACTATTCGATGAATTATTTCTCTCTTTATTTTGATTATTTTGTATTTCTAATTATTTTTTAAAACTATTATCTCAACTCAATGGAGGATTAAGAGATGCATAATGTATACCCTTTTATGTCTAACCAATACCTACTCAGAATAGTATCTCTTTCTAAATACTTGTGTTGATTTGAACAATAATAGTGTTTTTGTGATCTTTGATGTTGGTCCCTCCAAACCTCTAGACAAGGTTTATTTCTAACCTATTTGAAAAATAGGGCTTCTAGGAGGGGTAAATAAGGGTAGGCATGGGATAAATGGTCTGATTTGGTAATGTATTATAGAATTTGAATGAATGATAGGATCCTAATGAAATCTATAATGGTTGAAGGCTAAATTAAGATTAGGATTTTTTAGTCACACACATTGTTGTTGATTCTAGATTCAACTTGATTTTGGTTGTGTCAGGGTTGATATTGACTTTAATAATATCTTCATCAAGAATGATGAACTAATTAACTCAGCTACTGACACCTCAAAGAGGTTTTCTTCAACAAAATATTCTTGATTATTCTGATTTGGATTGTCTAATAGTGCCTTGAATAAGGTTTCACTATGAAATGTTGATAATTAATTTTTATTTTTCCTTAGAACCTTAAGAAAGGTTTCACTAAAGGATTCTAATTTATTAATCTAGTTTTCCTATAACACCTCAAACAATGTTTCACTATAATATTATGTTTTGGACTTTTATTGTCCCTTAATGCCTCAAACAAGGTTTTACTAAGAGAATGTTCTTCTTCTTGAATGTTTGCTTGGTTCCCAAAAAATTCTACCACTGATATATCACCTTGGAAGGATTTAAATAATGTGTGATTTTTTTGGTCCCAATCAATGTTTGTGGGTAGTATAATATCAATATAATGGTTAGGTGGGTTATTGGTAAAGGCATGTGTAATGGATATGGAAGGGTAAAAGGAAACACAATCCTCCTATAGGCTATTAGGAGAACTAGTTTTGATGCTAAAGGAAACTTACTCAAATAATGTAAAAGGATAACAAATGTTTTCAATCTGATCTATAAGGAATGTGTAACTAATTTTGTAATAGCTATGAATGTAAGTTGATTCTAAATCTAACTCAAACTTAAGTGGATATAATAAAAGTGTATATCCAATGTTGTAATATCCACTATTACATAATCTGATTATAAAGTTGATTTTGACTCAAGGGGATCTAAATCTGATGCTAATATTGATGTTGATTCTTCTTTTGATGCTAATATGCTATTAGATTTAAAATATAACCAAATTCTAATATTGGTTCTAATATAGATCTTGATTCTGATGGTTATGTTCATGATGGTATTGATAAGAATGTTGGTTCCTAATCAAAACCTTTTTATGATGTAAATGTGTCTATAAAAATGTCCTATTGAATTGCATTGTCCAAAAGTACCTTGTTTACCTTTTTCTTGTAAAGGAAGGCTTTGGGAAAAAGAAAATTTTTAAAATAGGTATTTTTTGGCAATGTATGAATAATGTATTATTACTCAATAATAACGGTCTCTTCAAATATGGGCTCATCATATATGGGTCCTTTGTTGAATAGAGGTACTCCATAAAATATAGGTGGACCATCAATGGTTTGGGTTTGGTTAAGGATGGGTGATTTGATAAAAATATCAAGGATTGGTTGATTATCTTTAAATTACATTGGAAGTGGACATATCTAATCATGTTTGGGAAGCAGATCATGACACATATTGATCAAATAGTTATCATACTTGGACAAACTAGGGTATTTAATAGATGTTATCCCTTGGAGAGGTAATTATTTTCTTTGTTGTGGATTTAAGACTAAATTGGAAATTAGACAAGTAATGAATTGTCAAATAAATGAGTAGTTAGAGAGGTCTTTAAAGTAGCCATGAGATGATTAGCAAAGAGCTGACTATATTTTTATACTTGAGAAGTGATGACATGGATATGTTGGGGTGGGTCTATAATTTTCCTCTTCAACATAGGTATTTACTCTTTTTGAACAAGGGTATGCAATTGGTCTATAGGAAAGTCAGGTAGGAGTTTGGATCCATATTTTATGAGTTATAAAATGATGGTATTCTTGTATTGTTTAAATAGGGTTTCATCAGAATTATTTTCAAATTCCATGGATTGAGATGGAATAAAATACACCCAAAGCAAGGATTCATGAATTTCTTTTCCAATAAATCATAAAAATTAGTTACTGGCCCTTTTGGTACTTTGAAAAACCACTCCAAATCTTGTCCACCTCAAACACAAGGAAAAAAGTGAATTAAATATATATTATTTTAAGTTACTTCTTGGCATGTGATGAATAATGCCTTAAAAAATTCTCTTAGGTCACCTTTCCCTTTGTATTTATCAAACTTTAGTAGTTTTAAATGAGGGGGGGGGGGGGGGGGGGGGGGGAGTACTTGGATAAATCTAAAGTCAAAAGTATAAGGGCAAATTTCACCAAATTTTTACTTCATGAGTGTTTGGTTACCTACTTGAAGTTCAAAGACAATTTACTTCATTTCATTCCACTTTTAGATGTTGGGAGCATTTTGTGATGAAGGGAAGGTATTTTTATATGTTTGATGGCCTTGATTAGTAGTATCATAAGTATGAATAGATCCTTTTATGTTATTTCATTAGGGATATCCACCTTATAACCTAAATTTTGAGTTTGATGAGGGATTTAATATTGGTTTAGATTTGGAATGGAATAGGTAATGCACTATTGGTTTAGAGAAAACTATTATTGAAAATTGTAAGGGATCTATTATTGATTATTTTAGTGGATCTACTATATGTTTAGATTGATTTATTAATGATTTTGAGGAATGTGTTATTGCTTCAAAATAAGGAATTATTGTTACAAATTAGATTAAGTAGGAAATGTGTGTTGGGAACTTCCCAACACTTATTATGGTTGTGGATTTTTAGTAACTTGTTGTGAATTTTTGGGCACTTGTTTATTTTTGGCACTTCTTTTGCATTGTTTCACAGTTATTTTGCATTGTAAAAGATCTAGTGCTACTTGAAAAAGGAATATTGCATGTCAAGTGGAAATTTTTACATAGCATTCATTGGAATGGATTATTTAGATGGAGAAAATAGGTATACATTAGATGTAAAAATATTTGTGGGTTATTGTGGTTTTTTTATAAGATATTTTTGATATATGAAATCGATATCATTGAATGACATTACCACTAAATAAGTAGTTAAATCAAATATGATCTAATTGACATATCATTGGCTAATTTCTTGTATGGTAGAAACAATGATTTTTCCATGTTACAATGGTTCAACAAGTTGTCCCTTCTCTTTACTAGATAATTTAATGTCTAGTTTCATACTTTGAATAAGGGCCTGACTTTAGGTAAAAAATACTTCTTGAGGTAACTCTTCTATACAAATAAGACTATGTAATTATTTTACAAGGAATTTATGTGGGAGGTTGGCCCCAAACTATAATAGTCTTAGAAGTTTTTCATCCTTATATTCTTTAATTTATTGTTCAAATTGACCTTGACTAGTTCCAACAATGAGAGGGAGGTCTTCAAACACTAGAGGGTGATACTCACTATATTTATTGTATTCTAAATTGAAGGTGTCTTGAAGGATCACAAGAATTCTTCCTCAAAGATAGGTCTATAAGAGGCCCCACTACATGTGTACCTAGGCATGTCCCAATTGGATTTTTAACTAGAGAATTTTTTGGACCTTGGTAGGTTTTTTACAAGATTTTATTGAAATTTGGAATGAAATTATATGGTTTTGGACCTAAGTTATAACCTCATATTAGACTTTAGATTATGAATTGTGACACAAAGAAATGCTATTTTGAGACCAAGAATGGAATGGGAAGCATAATATTACCAAATGAGACAAGAATTTATTTGAATTGTTATACATAACACCATAAAAATGACTAAGGATGGTTTGGAATAGTTGGGTAACATAGCTCCTTAGTCTGTGTGTGTGTGTGTGTGTGTAAAAGGATGTTTTTTAAGTCAAATATTTGTGGGAATTAGTGTATTTATTTTGAATGTGGTTGTGAATAAAACACTAGTTTCAACAAAGTACTCAAAAATCATGAACATAACTTAGAAACTAACATGGGTTAGGGATTAATCACTTAGTCCTTTTGAGATACTTGTCTTTGAGAGGGTAAAATTTAAGGTTTCATTAAATAAATTATTATAATTATTGGTAGGTATTTTAATCCTCCTTATCTCAAAGGTTTTTACTAAAATGTGATCTTCAGGGGTGGATACCTTTATACCCCTATATCAATGAAAATTTCATGGCAAAAGTGGTTCTAATTCTAAGTTTTCATTGAATTTTATAGATGGTCTTGATATATCTTGTGGTAAGTGGGAACTTTATGATAATACATTAATTGGATGCAATATTATATAGGCCATTCTTGAAAGGGTCTTATCTCTTTGTGACCAATTCATCCATTGGGATCTTAGTGAGGTGTTACTAGTATTATTAAGCTCCAAAGAATGTGCCATCTAAGATACCATTTGTGTGAACTCAATTTGTATACCCCATTAGATAATGGGGTTGATATGATGCTATGATGTGACTTCTTAAGTTAATACACCCATAATTACCAGTGGAAAGGATATGAAATCCACCCCATGAAGTCAAAAAATAAAAAGGGGAGAAACACACTTCATTTATAATTCATAAGACCCCATGGATGGGAAAGAGGAGCATACATTGAAATGTTTTTTTGGGTAGACAAGCAAACAAGTAAACATGTGTGTTTTGGGGCACCTAAGATCCCTAAATAGGGAAAGGGGAGAGCATACACACAATGGTTTACATAAAAAAGAACATAAATGACAAATAACTTAAGATAAAAAGGAAATACATGCACTCTTAGGAGTCAAGTAAAAATTTATTATTTGTTATTAACCACCAAATAGAAAATATGATTGAAGTTTGCCTCATAAAATAATGTGAAATACTTAAAAAGATATCAAAACCTACAAGACAAAAGATTAAGAATTCAAATAATGATTATGATTGTCAAGATAAAGTTGAATTATTTTATTTTAAGTCTCAAGAAATTTTTACACAGAATGATCCCACCATTATGCAAGGTGACCCCACCAATTTCAAAACAAACACATCATTTTTTAGGGAGTCAAAGCTACCCATTTGATCACTTCATCGATTAACATGATGAAATCATTGATTAGTAGATGAGTTCACTATTTATATAAAAATATAAACATAATACAAATTACCTCGTAATAACCTTGCCATTTTTTGTTGACCCCACCAATTCTAGGTTAAACCCACTATTTAGTGATTTGAGTTAAGTGATTGTAGGAAAATATAGTTATACATAGAGAAGTGAACTCACTATTTTACAGGGTGAGTTTTCCAATTATAGGTCCAACCATGCATTTAGTAGAGTGATTCCACCAATATACCAAAATATAGAGTAGATAAAGAGTGAATAAAATTTATCCCATTGATTCATAGGTTGAAGTTGTCATTTATGTGAGTGATCTCATCGTTTCGTAGGGTGATCCCACCAATAACTAGTAATGTGAAATATGAGAAAATTATAAAAGGAAATGGAAAATGAATGCCAACAAACAATCAAATTTTATAGTTAGAAGACTTGGAAGGTTTCCATGGAGCTCTATGGGGAGCACAATCCCACCAGGTGTGCAAAATGTGAAATAGGATTACAAAATATGTTGGTCCATTTATTAGTGAATAAAATAAAGAACAAACATAATAAATAACATATTAATACTAATCTCTTATTTAGTCAAGGTAAATGAAGTAAATAATAAATAAAATATCATAAACTATGACAAGTTATACCTTCTTCATGAACTTTCCTTCAAGGTCAATCCACAAACATGATTGTGACTAGATATGTAGCTCAAGATCTTTAACAATGTGGTTGGCAAAGTACCATTTAGATTGTTTATGTGAATTAAAATGGAATAAATGGTTGAATCTCTAGGTAAAATTCTACATAATATCTTTTCACTAAAATTCTTCCTTTTGGTCCATGGTGGCCCTTGTATTTATAGGTTTAACAAAGTGATAAAGACCATCCATATCAATATTAGAATAAATGGACAAATATGAGTCATATTTAATGGACAAAATTTATTCAATTTTTTATTTAATGTTGAAATTAATAGGCATGGCTTTCCAAATTTAGATATTGTTTGCATTTATGTTGATATTTTGGATTCATGACTTTTGTGACCACTAATGTCATGCTAATGTCACTTTCAGATATTTTATTCAATCTATAAATTTAAAAAATTATATATTCATTAATTTTACATGGTTTTTTCACTTAACCTTTTAATTATATGTTCTTAGTTAACTAATCATGACTAGCTTTTTTTCAATTCTTAGAATTTAATAAATTATTTTACACAAATTGTGGAAGACATCAATTTGTTAGGTCACAATTTTACTAGAGATGAATCAAATGAAGGTTATGGTTAAATATAATTAATTTTAAAAATTAGGTATCCATTGACATGATTCATAAGATTCATGTCAAGTGCATATAAGAATTTGAATGTTTTAGTGGTTTTTGGTTATTGTCAGAAGTCATTATGACTTGTAATTTTGACATGACAGTGGTGAAAATTGGATATCACACTCAAAAATTAAATAAATATGTTAAATAATGATATGAGGTGTCAATAAATGAATAATATTAATATTATGTAATAAATTTTGATCCACAATACTGTTACCTAGATGGATAGCCACTCGGCTACCATATCTTCTTGTGTGATATACTAAAAATGAAGTAAACTAAGTTGGTAAGTACAACCTTCAATGACAATATTTATATTAGCATGCCTTATTGTATTTTTGTTTCAATTCCTCTATTATTAGTTTATATTCTCCCTTACCAAAAAACATTAACCCATTTATTACTTTTGCGAGAAAAACACCTCTCCACAAAGTTTTAACTTCAATCAATTTATTTATGTTTCACCAATCACCTCATAGAAAAATTTAATGCATTTATTTTATCATATTATTCATCAAAAGGTATATTAAACCAATTTACTTTTGACATACCCATTCAAAACTGATTTAGAGTTGATTCCTAAGGGGGAGTCCATGTGGTTCTTTTATTACTTTTTTTATGTTGTTAACCCTATTATTAAGGATACCCTAAAGAACTTCCTTACATTTTACTGTAATTTAGTGTATATTGGAGAAAATTTTCCATAACTTGGGGGCCAAAAATTGGTGAGTTATTTTAATTTTTTCATAATAAACCCAAAATGAATTTAAAGTCAAGCTATTCTTATTTAAAAATACATTTGTTTATTTCCAACCAAATGATCTAACATATCAAGGTTGGAATAGAATTCCAAATTTGACTCAAAGGTTGATACTCAAGATAAAAATTAAAATTAAAATATATATTTATCATGTTTCAAGGAAGGACAAATAAAAATTAAAAATAGATAAGAAGTAAACTCATATATCTTTAGAGAAAGAGAAATGAAGCAACAAAAGATATGCATCCTCACTATTTTTCAAAAATTTAATAACATGAAGGGAAATGAAAAATTCATTTTCTTATATTTTATTCAGTCAAAGTTTTGTCTAAGAGGAAATCTAGAGAAAGTCATTATCCTTAGGGAGCATAATTTTATATCAAAACTACTTAGCTGGATATGGATCACATAAAAGAGGCTTCAAAGCTAAAATGATCTTGTAGCCATACTTAACATTATAATCATTAGAACTATAACCTAACCAAATGTAGACACTCATATTTGGTATTATAAATTTCAAATTTTGTGATTTGAACAAACCTTAATTTACTTGACTTATGCTCACATACATGACTTTTATTCACCATTCCTCATAGCCGTTTACTCTTATATCTCCCTAGTCCTTCCAATTTTCCATTGCTGGTACACAAGATCTTCCTAGTATCTATAAAAATAACTTTATATCATTATTATATTTTTTCCTAACCTCAGGTCACTATTTGTGTTCTATGAACATGTCCATGCCTCTTAGATAGGTCCACTATTATAGACCTTTTCTCATGCTCTTTAACATATAGTTTTTAAAATTCAAATTGTTCAAATGGGTTAGTATGTATATTTATTATGTTGGGTTAAATAAAATTACCCAAAGAGTTATCTATATAAACATATCAAGCTTAGGCATTTATCTATCTAGAAAACTATCAAGCACTCACTATAAACATATTTTCATATGGAGAGGAACCTCCCTTAATATTCAAAATATTTAATACCTAAAATGAGAAATATCTAAGATAAGTATGAATAAATTTTCAAGGTCAAGTCACAATTTTTCAAGTTTTGAAAGTCATACTGAGGATTGTACTACATACTAGCATTACACATGATTGTACATAATCAATTAGGTGGGAGAAATATATGCATTTTGACTTTATTCTTAATATTATTGGATATGTAAGAAATACATATTCCCATGGGTTTATAATACCATCTCCACCCATTCATTTTACCCCTTTCTCCCATTCATATTTATCTCATTGTATAATGAGAAATCTAGGATTTTAAAGCATAAGAGAAGGTTAAATGAGTTATTGGAACCTAAAAAATTGAATTTAAATACACAAGAACCCACATAAAATATAAATGTATCCTATATAATTTTCACATAATCATCACAAGTAGTGAGATGGTTTTTCACTTCACTAGATGGTTCTACACTATGTAGGTCCCTAAGGAAGCATAGGCTTGTTTAGGATCACAAAGACTCCATTTTTTTGGATCTGAGCATTCAAAAGATTATTTTAGTTCATTATATATGACTTTATCACTACAAAATAAATGCATTCATATTTAACAAGAAAGTGTATAATATTCCTTGTGTTATCTAGAAATAACAAGTTACTTTATTTACTTAGTTACATTTATAATTTTATGATAATTTTATATATTAATTAATCTAAATATTTAATCATTTTTATGTTTGTATTATAGGTAAAATTGGGTTTTTTAGGGACCCTAACCATACAAAATAACCACATCAATGGATAGTATTGTTGTCCCCTAAAAATATCAACTATTTTTGGGACAACATTTGAACTATTTTGGTTCTACAGACCAAAATTATCTCTTCCCTTTCCAAAATTTGTCTTGGGAATTTAAATTCCTCATTTTTCAAGATTTTCAAAAATCTACAGACTCTTTCAAGGTTAGAGAAAACTATGGACTCTACAAACAGGCTCATTTCTACAAGTTTAATGGGCTTCATGGCTTCTATAGGTGGGTTCAATCAAAAGAATCAATTTCTAGCAATTGGTCATTTTTGGAATTGGTTCATCACCTTAGTTCAAATAGAAATCTCCATCAGCAAGCATTAGTAGTTGGTTCAACATTTGGTTCATCCTTTGGTTCAACGTCAAATGGTTCAAAGGCAAGTTCAATCAAGCGGTTCAACATTTTGTTTCAACATTTTGTTCATCCACTTTGTTTCAATGCTTTGATTCATTCTTTGGTTCAATCAAATGGTTTGTCAATTGGTTCAAGGCTTTGTTTAAACCATTGAACCAAAACTTGGTTCAACATCTTGGTTCAACGAAAAGGTTCAAAGCCTTGGTTCAATGGAATAGTTCAATAGTTGGTTCATCGCCAAAGTTCAAACAGGTGGTTCAATGCAAAAGGAAAAAGTCTACTGAAGGACAAGTTTCCTTGTGGAAGACACTTGATCAATGAAAGTACCCTTTGAAAGGGTCATTTACAAAGGTAATTCTTTTAGAATTCAGAAATACTAAGAATTGTCTATAGGGAAAAGCCTGAGGAAAAGCCTGGGGGAATTTATGAAGGGCCACCGAAGGACCCCGAAGGGCAAGTGCCCTTGTGGAGGACTCTTAGCTGCCAACTTAAAGGGCACTTCCTGAAGCCGAAGGGTCACCTTCCCTTCAGGAAGGAAGTAAAAAAAGAAGCCTGAAGGCCATTTAGGGATCTTTTCAAAGCTGTGGCCCAAAAGTGCAAGTTCAATCCCAAAAAGTGCCAAATAGAAAAGCCAAAAGAGGACAAAGGAATGGCGTGCCCGAAAATGTCAAATTAAACATAGTGAATTAGCCATTGATCTTTTAAACATACAACCCAGAATACATTCACAGATTTCAAGGCCAAGACTAGCAGAAAGTGGGGAAGGAATAGAACAACAAACTAAATCCAGGACTCGATTTAATTAACCAAAAAAGGAGGAACGACGAAGATAAGATCAGATCACCAGGTGGACATTGAAAGTTGCAAACTTTCAATAAGCACGACTTGTTTCCCTGCATTGATAAAATTAAATGGGTAAAATGCCCCTAAATTCTAGCGTGTCTTCTTAACAGATTCTAATGCAAAATGATGTATTACTATTCCTGAGTCCTTCTTGAAGAGGCTATATAAGGGACTCTCTTCTATTGTAATATGGATCTCTTTTTTGACAATTAGAATGAAACTCTGCCCAAATTGTAAGGCATTACTAAGACTTTGAGCTCAGATTGTCGATCATTTTTTATTACTGGAATAAGAAAGAAAGTGGTTTTTTAGACTTTGTGTTGTAATATCTTTGTTGTTGAGGAAATTGTTCTTATGTCTTTTTCTTCAATATATCTTCTATTCCTTTAATTCAATAAGTAGAATTAGTGACATCAGTCAAGAAGATGTCCTAAAGAGTCAACTGTGGAGAGACTTTTTACCCCCATAATTTCCTTTAGTGTGTTTTCTTTTCATTTCTATGTAAAGGACCTTGAGGTGACTTTGTGCCCTCATTGTCCTTCGTATCTTACTCTTGAGCAATCAAGGTGAAGACTTTGTGTTGCATCTCGATTTGCTAGTTATTACATCCTTTGTTACATTTTGTTGTTACTACCAAGAGTATTCTTGTGGTTTGTTAAATATTACTTCTAAAAGAAGAGGAGTCATGTCTGTCATTTCCCTTGAGTTTTTCCTTTGATCCACATGCATCATCTCTAAAAAAAGAGAGAAGGATGGTTTGTCCTACCCCTGAGTATTATTTTCTATATATATATATATATATATATATATATTTATATATATTTATATATATATATATATATATATATATATAGCATACCTACAGGGAACCTCCCCTTGATGAGAGGAGAGATTAGTCCCCTTCTGATGTGGTAAACCTACACATTTGGATGACTAATCTTCCTACTTTGGCTGATCAGACCTATTTTGTTTATCAGTATGCTGATTGACAAAATATTCAACCAACAAGTATCATAGACAAAAATATTAACAATCATAGAAAAAAATAAAAGTTCACTTGAGAGACACAACAAAGACAAAAAAAAAATAGCTAATACATAGCTTACATTACATATCAAAGAAATTTAGATGTGACTTTTCTTCCATTCCTCGTAAGTTTTAGTCCATTACTTTTTCATGATTTGGAAGTTATTCTCCAAACCGCCTACCATTTTCTCCTTTTTAGTCATAGTAGTCATTCCTGTAACCTTTTTCCTATGCCTGGGGTCATTATCACTTATTTTTGCATTATTAAAAAATAAAGATAACCCTTACATGCTTTGTATTGCATTATTAACCATTAACTTATTAAAGATAACTAGAAGATTAATTTTATGCTTGAGTTTTATATTCTCTTACTCCATCATATTAATTATGTTAGTCAGAATATCAATCTGAGTAGTCATTTCCACTTCCCACTCCCATGTGTAATATAGTCCATCTTTTTTTGTTGAATTAATTTACCTCTTGTTTCATTCTTGAATGATCCTTCATAAACCAAATAAGTAAGGATTTATGAAGGTTTACCTCATCCTCCATTATCTCTAGTTTTTATTTTATTTTTAGATATATCCTTAAAGGAGTAAAAATCAAAGTCTTCTTGAATATTAGAATGAGGATCCATTATTTTTACACCTACATAGTCATCCTTCCCTTTTTTACTTATAACATTAAATTTTGTGCCTTTCCTATTTTTAGGTAAATGAGTGTTATTTTGTGTATTATGTTCCTATATATTATGCTTTTCCATCTCCTTTTGAGTATTATGTTCCTCATCATTATGTTTTTCCATAATCATAAGATCAATTACTGCATCTGATTCTTGAAACATTTGATCATTGAAAGAACCCTCTTTCTTATTTTCAGCCCTACTATGTTCCTAATTATTTGTAGGTTTAGGATTGAAACTACTTCTTATAATCTATTTATGAGGCCTAGAGGTAGAGACATATACATTAACATTCTTATTTTTTAGCAATTAAATACTATGGAGTAGGGTTTTGATCTTGGAAAAACTTATAGATGAGGAAAATTATTACATGGTATAATAGATCTATTTTCTTACCCATTTAGACATCTTTGATTGAATGTTCCAAGGAATGAAAAATATGAAAAGGAATACACGTAGGAATATTATAATAAAGATAATTTAGGAAAGGGAGATGATAGTAATGTACCACTTTATATCTACCATCAAGAGTTATATATTGTATTATTTGCTCCACCACTTCATCAAATGGAATAAGGAAGTCCTCTCTTTTTAATCCTCTTTGGAAAACCATGAGATCTTCATCACCCACAAGAAATTTGTCCTTTTTTTTTTCTTGAGGTTCATATTCAATTTGATGTATTTGTTTTCTCCAATTGTAAGCCCAATAACCCTTGAAATTAGCTCCTCTATAATTACAATAGAAATGTTGTGGATATTGACCACTCGATCTACCCAATTTTTTGTAAATTATTGCAAGAGAAAAGTATTGTAACCACAAATACAATCTATGAAGTTTGTAATACCCCCATATATTTAAAATTTTCCAAACCTCCATCTTCTTCCTTATATAATTCATATTGGTGAACCCATTCCATTATTTTGAGTATAGAAAATCTTAGTTTCCTTAAGGTTCTATTATATATTCTTAGGGTTTTAGATTTTAGAAGATATTTCTAACTATTATACCTAATTTTTAATTTCCCCATAGTGTGTATAAATCAATTCTTAATTCTAAGTCCATTTTGGATGTTTTTCATTATCATATTATATGCCACCTAAGAAGATTAATTATATTATTTCTTTAAGGATAAGTTATAGATTAAGTGGTGTCAAAAATGAGAAAAATCAAATTTATTTAGATCAATAACATGTATAACAAGGGCTTGAATCCAATTCAATTGTAAAGGTTAAAATTGGGAATTCTCCTAGTCTAGTCTGTAAATCCAAAATGGGGGGCAACAAAATTTGAATGGAACCAGTCTCTTGCTATGAGTTAAAAGATAACCCATTGGTCTAGCATTACTACAAAGAGGGTTGGATTAGTCCCTACCTGGAGAGGCTCAATGGGTTTGATGAAAACCTATCTAAGAAATTTGTGAGGTCTTGGTTAAACTGGTGAGTCACTATTGGAGGAATTAGCTTTGATATTTCTGAAAAGGTGATAGCTATGGCTACAAGCATCTCCATGTAGGGGATGAAGCTATAAAGGAAAACAAAAATCACAGACCTCTCCAGCTAGAAGTTGTTTCTGGGAGAAGGTGAAGAACTTGCTCCTTACCAAGGAGGATTTGATAGAGATAAATTACTCAAGCCATGGGATGGAGTGTGCTTCATCCTCATGAATTATTTCATGTTGGAAGGATGATTCACCAGGTTCTATAATTATCACCACCCCCTTTTAAATCATTTTAGGCGTAATGCTCTCATCAATTTTCCCTTTTATCTGCTCTCTTCCCTAGAACATTCTGTCTTTAGGGTGAGAGAAAAATTGGCAAAAAAATGTGATATGAATCCTATCCCCCTCCATTAGGGCCTCATTTTATATTTATATAATTTCCACCATGCCCTTGAGCCATCCAAGACTATTAGAATTGACAGCGGGGATATTTCTTCTAACCCTTTAGCTGGTGATGCTATTGATGAGCCCTATCTTTCCCCTATCTCTACTAAAACTAAAGAAGTCTCCTTTTTTACTCTTGAGGAGACCCCTATTGACACCCCTATCTCCGTTGTGAGCATGAAGGGCAAGAAAAGGAAGTTTTATGCTGGTGAAGAGAGTATTGGGGGGACCACTGTGGGGACCCATAAAAATCCTGGTAGGACCACTGGGGGTCAAGGTGGTAAATCCCATATGTCTACTAAGGTTAGTAAGGAGGGATTCTCCTCAAGAGTTTGATGGTTAGGGTGGATTGTTGGCAAACCCACTCCCAATGCTAGGCTTCTTGACTATTCGAAGAGCACCTCAGAGGAAGCCACCTAGGAGGAAGAGTATAAGGAATTAGAAGTTCAAGAAATCTCTAAGGATATTGAAGGTAAGTAGGAGATAAGAGAATTTGAGGCTACTATGGAGGATGGTGTTGACATTATGAAAAATGTTGAAAAATAGGGAAAAATGTATGTGGAGGAAGCTGACGAGGAAACTAAAACCAAGATTGGGCTAAAAGCTGAAATTGTTGCCCTGAAGGGTCGCATCCATAAACTGGAGCAGAACTTTACCACTGGGCTCCATAATTCTATTCTCCTAAACATGTCTATGTTGTAGGAATTGGGTAATACTACTTTTGCTTTCAATGTGGAGAACACTGAGAAATTGAATGACCTCATCAAATCTATGGTTATGTAAGGAGAGATTTCTCTGTCTCTCATTTTCTTGTTCTTGTTTTATTTTAGTTTGTTATGTCTATCGGTTCATTGATCGTGTCATTCCTATCGTAAGGCATCTTTTATGTTGATTGCCTTTGTGGTTCCTCTACTTCTATAAGGGTTCAACCCTTGGTTTACTACCTTATATAATAAAAAACATGTATAACATGGATAAAGCTGATAAAGTAAAAATTGCTTTTTATTCTATTGATGTAAATGTTAATAATGAACACATGAAATTACAAAATGTTGTTAATGGTGGTATGCCACACATGGAGACTATTTTTTAGTAATATGTGTAACAAGATAATGAATATAATGATTTAATACATCTATATTATCTTGATGGTTTTGAACATAAACAAGTTATATCCATCTCTATATTTTGATAAATAATATATATGAAACCTAATGATTTACATAAGATAATACATATAATCCTAGAAGTTAATAATGCAAATAATACTGAGGTTATCACATATTAGGAATGATGAAATGATCCCTTCACTAATATTAATGAATTTTTATAGGTATTTATTATAAAATAGGTATTGAGACTAATACTACTATTATTCCTATGTTTACTCTTTTCGTTATTGATGTGATGTCCACCCATGGTATACAATAAATCCAAAATTCTCCTTATATTAATATGAATATCCCTACCCAACATAAATTCATACCTTATAAGATTACTA
This sequence comes from Torreya grandis, assembly GCA_037957365.1. NCBI lineage: Eukaryota > Viridiplantae > Streptophyta > Pinopsida > Cupressales > Taxaceae > Torreya > Torreya grandis. The sequence continues at coordinate 75,646 of JARHVA010005909.1, read as the reverse complement.
ATTTCATTGTTGTAGCATGAAGTTTCACCCTTCGAGAGGGTTCTTCAGGCTCTCTCCAATTGAGCTACACTATGGGAACAACCCCAGGTTTTGGGTCACCTATGGTGGGGTTGGACTTTTGGAGAAGGTTGACTTCCTCTTGATGAAACACCCAAAACTAATGCCATTTCTAGGAAAAAGGTTACAAAGGGGAAATATGGATCCTAATAAAGATAACAATGTGATTCACCAAATTTAATTGAGAACTGACATAAGTATGAAGTAAACCCTAAAAAAGTATAAGACAATGCTAGCTCACACAATCTCACAAAACTAGATAGTTACATAAGTGTTTGCTAAATTAGTTTCAAGAATTAATGAATGAAGGAAAATAGGAGTTATAAGACTCACTAAGATCTTACATTAATGATAGAAATAACACTAACTTATACCTACAACTAGCTTGAAGATACCTAAAAATGATCAAGAATAAGCAATGGGATTTGGATGATTCTCCTTCACAATGCCATCATGCAGAAGCTTTGATACACACAATTCAGAGGGGAGAGATAGGTAAAGAAAGTTTGTATTGCTTCAAGATGTCTATCATATAACTTTTGACAGGGTCTAGTGATGTAAGAGCTCAAAACATCTCCATGAGGACATGGTCAAAGATGGAACCATCAAGAATGCAAAGTTTAAGTCATGTCTTAGTATGGGTTTCATTTCAAAATATTGTATTTTACCTCTAAATGTTATCTTTTGAGGATTAAATGTAAATGTAAATGTAAAAAAATAAAAAAAGTGAAACAATGAAAAAGGGTAAAAGTTTGTTAAGAGGAATCCCTATGTTGGAGGCTTGTTGAGAAAATAAGGGGGAGATGGTTGAAATCTTTAAACCATAGGTGTTTGTAGAAAATTATTTATTATTATAATATTGCTTTTATAAAATATAGTTAGTTTGTCTTGAGCCCAAGTTGGGCATATAAGTGAGCAAAGGGAAACTCTTCAAAAAGAGTATTTTGTAATCATTCATGGGAAAGCTCATGAAAAGAGAGGAATGTGAGAAAATAATAGGAGGAAAGAGAGAGGAAATACCTCTCATTAAAAGAAAGTGGAATGTAAAGAGAAGAGAAATAGTGAGGGAGGACCTCACTTAAGAAGATGTAAGAGTCAAGAAAAAGAGATTAGCATGTGAAGACAAGAAGGTATGAAGATGCAATTAAGGCTTGAAAGCCATAGAGTAGTGATCCTAAGCCATGTAATAAATTGTAATTATTCTTATATTGTGAATAAATAATTAATGTTTATCTTAATTTCAATTATATGCAACAGTTGTTTCCCTTTGTAAAGTTTTGGCCTAGACAGTGAACAAGCCTGTGTATATATGTGTATTCCTTTGAGATCTTAAGGAAACAATAAACTCATTCTAGTAAAAATTACATGTGAGGAGTATTTAATCATTATGTAGAGACAAATTTGGGAACCCATGATAATTTTGAGAACATTTAAAATGATTTGAATGTGTAAAGAGTAAAAGAAAGGGTATTGACAGAGTATGTAAAACCCATATATACTCCATTGTCAAAAGAGGTTGGATCTATGTAAAAAATGTTTGAATGGGATGATAAAGACATAGAGTTAAGTTTGTGAGGTAGAGGCATATATAAAAAAATAGAAACTAATCTTTTTAAACCTCTAAAATACATTGAGACTCTAAAAACTCTGTCCTCAGCTCTGATGGTGACAAGGATAGATAACTGCACAAAATTTTGCATGGTTGGAGAACTAAATGGATTTATTTTTGTATGATATCAAGAGGATGAGAATTTTTTTATGTTTTATAATGTGATATAGTGTTTGTGGAATGATTTTAATGTTTTTAGGACCAAAATTTGTCAAGGAAATCCTCAAACCCTTGCTAACTATCATGTAAACATAGTTAAAGTCAATCAAATTATATTGTGTTAAGATGCATAAAGGATTGATTTGGAAATATTAAAGAATGAAATATTTTAAGGACATTTATTTAGACCTTAATAAATAATTTTTATCCCTTTAAACACTACCAAACACTCCCAATTGTATTTTGTAAGCTCTCAGCCTGTACAGGCCCTTAGAAACCGTAGACCTAGGGTTTGACCTCTAAAAAGAGTTTCATCCATTAAAAACCCATGAAAATTTGGAAAATTTACCTTATATATTTTAATAAACTATTTAAGTTTGTTGAATATCTATGGAACATGTATATGTATGGAAAACATCATTTGAAATTGAGTCTTAGTTGCATGCAAGCAAAAGAGAGTAGGGTGATATTGGAAAAGTGATTTTCTCCAAATAAGTACACCAAAAAATAATTTATTAACCTTTAAAGAGGTAATGGGTATCTAAAAAGGTGATTTTTTTGGCTTGAAATTTTCTACTTTGATTAAGACAAGGATCTTTGCATGAAATGAGGGTTAATTAGAGTAGGGCCTAAACAAAGAAGTACAATTTCATACAAAGTAACCTCATGAGATTCTTAGGAATGTTATATATGGGTATAATGGGTATCAAAAAAAAATTTACATTAATTATTGAGCTAACCTATGAGAATTTATGTCCAAAATATAGAGGAAAAGGGTAATAAGGAAAGGTGCACAAGCCAATAGGTAAACAGAGAATATAGAGCTTTCAATCAAGGAATGAATGATCTAAATGGGTTTGTATAGGTATTTTAAGATGTATTAATTGTATCTATTAGGTTATATTTAATAAATAAGTTGTTTTTCATAGAGTAAAGTTTTTAACTCATAGACAAAGTCAAGACAAGATAGCTGTGGGTTGACATTATTTTATGTATCGAAGTGAGTTAGCTGAGGTTTGAGTTAACATGGGCATAATCTTGCCTTATAAAATGAGAGTCTCTTATCTTCAATAATTTAGAGATAATTTCCCTTTCAAAATTCATAGAGATTCTACCAATAGAAAATAATAAGAGATATAGGATAAAAGGGAGAGAAGGGGGAACATGTCATCCAAGATCATTAATTGAGATTCCATCCTTCTTGATTTTTGTACAATTTTTGATCCAATTAGGACTAAAAGGTTTTTATAAGAAATAAATTCTCTACTATACTCTCCAATCCCCAAATCCCTTTGCTTTTATCTTTTATTCCATCTCCACTTGATTTCAATATGAGGACAAAGTCCTCATATCTATGGACTTGATAGAGCCATGCATAAATCTACTTTTAGTGGCTATAGGTAATTGTTTGTAAAATATATAGATATTTATAAGGACAAAAACATTTTTATATAATCACACATCTGCCCCTACTTCAAATATTGAGCATAGGTATTACTATGGATGAAAAACTAATGTCATTTATTGGTTTTATTATAGTTAATATGTCAATCAATAGCTTACAAATTGCATAACATCTTTTTTGAATTATATTAGGTCTAAATAGACCTATTCTACCTATAAACCTCATGTAAATCAAGAAGACACCACACATGAGGATCTCCCTTCATGAAACAACATTGAAACAAAAAAAAACCAAGTCTTCATGCATTATATTCTTCAATAGAGGTCTCGACTAAGCTTTAATGGTGTCCTCTGAAATATTTGCCCTGGTTCAAAATTAGGTCACTTTACTCTCTATTTAATTCCCTTAGCTTTTATATTTTAATTTTATCTATTGATCTTGATCTAGGCTTCCCAAAATATGCCATCTATCAGCTCTAGATTCACTTAAGGATCCACTGACTTGTTGACTTCTCACTCACCATTGATCTTGAATCTGCACAATCTAACAATCTTCATTGGATCTTATGGACCCACTTACATTTTCAGTCATCACTCAACATTATATCTACTCATAGACTCCATGATTTAGACACTTATCCTTATCATATTCATCCTCAATATTATATGACTTGTTGACCTCTACTCATTATTGATCTACTTTAGTATGATTGATCATGCACCATCAATCTATTTGGACCTATTGACACTATCAGTCACCTATGTGACATTAGATATCAACTTAAGATCTTATGATATTGACACTTATTATCTATACATTCATTTTTGGAACATTTGAATCTAAACAGTTACTTTTCACAACTTAAATTTGATGTCCATGTGCACATCCCACTCTACCTACAAACTTTGAACACTTATATCTTGAGATATATAACTCATCAAGAAAAAATTTGTCAAGGATTTTTATGGGACTAAACTCATCATGACCATGCATTACTTTGGATTTTGTTAGTTTCCCAAGTGCATATATTAAATACATAATCAAGATGACCCACTCATTTCTATGTAAGGTGCCATGATAGTTTGGTCTCTCTAAACTTGTATAAGAAATTGTTGTCTCTTTAAAAGGCTCAAATGAACTTGTAAGACATTATGTGACCTGATTCATCCCCCTAAATGTTTAAAACACCATGAGAACCTATTTTTATTTTTCACTTTATAATCCTAGACCTCATTCCAAGCCTCTAGTCCACTTATTCCATCCAGAACTTTGCTCATATGTTCAAACCATTTATAGGAAAAATATTTTTATGTTGGCCAAATTTAACCAACATTTTTTTGTGACATCTTAGGCTTGCATGCATGCTATGCAAGAGATTAGTAGCCTTAAACTGATCTATAGGGTACATAGAGTGTTTTCTTTTCTCTCAATTGATGTGATACTAACTCAAGCCTAACCCTTTTTGGAAATCCTCTTGAATAAAAAGGGGAAAAATGCAACAAAATAACAATTATTCCTAGGGAACTTATTGAAAGGGAAACACACAATTGAAATAAATGTTCACAAGGCACTTAGAGGAAAGCATGAAAAACTATTCTAATATGTTAAAATATCACAAAAAAGCTACAAAATCTTCTAATAACAAGTATTTAAATGAATGCCATTGATTGGGATGGGTAATACCTCTCCATCTATTTTGGAAAGCTGAAGAGTATTATGATATTTGTATTCATGGATCAAATAAGGACCACTCCACAAGATATCAAACTTGGTGTGATTTCTTGCTTAGCCTTATTTGATTCCCACCTAAGAACTAAGTCTCTTTCTTTGAATTCCCTTGCTATGGATCTCTTATCAAAGGATTTTTGACCTGAGCTTGGTGTGGTTTTAATGCCTTCATTACAAGGTCCTCCGTTTCTTCAAGCTCCATGAGCTCTTTCATCCTCATATTCATAGGCTCATTATCCACTAACTCAAGTTGATGGGATAACTCCAAGGCAAGTATTTCAAGAGAAATGGGTAATTTGTCTTCCCTTCCATATACAAGGACATATGGAGAATTGTTGATGGTAGTTTTGGGAGTCACTTTATCAGCCCATAAGGCTATCTTTAGCTTTGTATGACAAACCCTTTTATTTTCTTTCATGGTCCTATTGATAATCCTTAGCAAGTTATTATTTGTGTACTATACCATTCCATTTCCTTGGGGGTAGTAATTGGAGGATGTACTAAGGTAGATTCCCAACTTGCATGCCCATTCACTTATTTTCATACCAACAAATGCTAATGCATTATCTAAAATTATAGTAGCTAGGACACCAAACTTAGTTACTATGTTGTCATAGAATTCCAATATTGTTATTCTATTAGCTTATTTCAAGGTAATTTATTCAACCCACCTGGTGAAGTAGTCAGTTGTAGTGAGCACCCATTTATGTCCTACACTTGAAGGTGGTTTTAACATTCCTATGAAGTCTAACCCATAATGCATGAAGGGTTGCTCTACCTGGATTATGTTGAGGGGAAGGGATATTAATCTTTGTTTTCCTATAAATAGAGCACACTTTTGACATTTCCTAACCCATGCATAGGCATCCTTTAAAAGCTTGGGCTGGTAATAACCAACTCTCATTACCTTTGCTTCTATTATTATTGGAGAAAAATGGTCTCTTGTAGGTCCATCATGAATCTACTCTAAAAGCTTTATCACTTGATCATCATATATACACCTAAGGAGTATCCCATTGACATTTTTTCTAAATAAAAATATATTGAATAATGCATAAGGTATAGACTAAAGCCTAAAATACCTTCTTTTTTCTCTATCCAAACCTTGGGGGCATTCTCCTATCATCAAGAAATGTGTCATATCTTTGATCTAGATATTATGAAGTGAAGGTGCATATGTTTTTGAGTTATTTTGCATCACCAAAAAAAATTATTTGTCCTCTTGAAGATCATCTACCATATGCTCACATAGGACTTTACTTCTTACCATATTGGTGACTTTGATTTGCACATCATACTCCATGATATTGGTAATCTATCCTACTCTTTTCTCAGTCAAATCCTTGTTGAGGAGAAAGGCCCTTACCCCAGGGTGAGACACCATGAGATAATCCTTGATTTTGGAAAGCATTGGCCTAATTTTTTTTAGGCTTCTCAAATCTACAATAGCTTATTTTTCAATAAAAGTATACTTTACCTCATATACCTCTAGACCTTGACTAAAAAATTTAATTGGTTGCTAAAGTCCTTCACCATTCTTTTACATCAAGATAGTTGATATATATTAAATATTGGAAAAGGTGTATAATATGAAATCCTTTGAAAAATCAAGATTCATGAGCAAGGGTGCTTAGGAAATAGATTTCTTGATGGCCTCAAATGTTGATTTACCTTAATTTGACCAAGAAAACACTTGGATCTTCTTCAACATTATGGTGATGGGTTTGACAAGTTTTTAAAACTAGGTATAAACCTTCTTGCAAAGTTTATTTTCCTAAGGAAGCTCTGGATTCCTTTTTTATACTTGGATAAAGATAAGGCTAGGATGGCACTTATTTTATCAAGGTTAATGGATAATATCTCCTTTGAGACAATGTGACCTAAAAGTTTGCCTTCATGAATAAAAAACACAAATTTATTGGTATTTAAATAGATCCCATACTCTTCACATCTTTCAAAGATCAACCTTAGATGATCTAGTGTTCATTGGCTTTTTTGGAGAAACTATGATGTCATCTAAGTAGACCATTACCATTGAATTCATAAACCCTTAGAAATCCATTTTTATGGCTCTTTGGAAAGTGGCCCCAATATTTTAAAATATAAAAGGCATCTTTTGGTAAGGATATGTGCCCCACTTTATGCTGAAGGTAGTATTATATTGATCTTCTCTCACTAGCACCCAGTTGTATCTTGAATATCCATCCAAAAGGGAAAAACATTCTGAACCAAAAACTATCTAAAGTATTTATTCCATGGATTACAAGGGGTAGTGATATTTAAAAGATACCCTATTTATATCCTTGAAGTTAACACATAGTCTGATTTCCCCACTCTTCTTCGTAATAGGCACCAAATTAGCTACCCATGAGGAGTGCTTAATGAGAAATATGATCTTTAATTCAATTAATTTGGTAATTTATTTCCTTATAATATCTTTTATTTTGGGTTTTATAGGCCTCTACTTCTACTTGAAAGGTTTGGAATTAGCCTCTAATTAAATGGTATTTTTGGCTAACTTGTGATCAAAACCATTTAGGTCATTATATTCCCAAGTAAATATGTCTGCATATTCTTTACAAATTTCTATGAAAGCATTCCTTTCACATTTAGTGCTTACCTTTCTAATCTTCAAGATATTGTTTTTGAATATAAGGACTCTTTCATAGTTCTCTTCACTTTTTGATACCACCGCCTTCCCTTTTCTCATATGATTTTCCTCATGCAAAAGACCTTCAAGGGTGACAAGCCCTTTAGGAAGCTTGTTAGATCTCAATTGAATAATTTTATCCTCATACTGATGTTTAAAATTTTCCTAGTTTATGGAACATAACTTTATTTCCTATTGTAAGAAACAAGTAATTTTTTTATCATTTTCAAACACTTACCAATGAGCTTCATTATCTAGCATTGATGGTCTCACCACCACATTGGCATGTGGCTATACCTTGGTATTTTTTAACTCATTTGGGATATATAATTGAGCTCCCTTATCTACCAACCTATCGACATGTCCATTTTTTTTCCTTGGTACTACTTGGATGTTAAAGGCCTCAAAATCCTCAATTAGGTCCCACACTCTATGTTTGTAAGACTTCATCAAGGGATTCTTGGTGATATTTAGGCCTCAAACTTGGTGCACTATCTTTTGTCACTTGGATTTTCACCCTTTAAGGAGATTCAAATCTCTCCTCATCAAATTTTTATAATTGAATCACCTATAGGCTTGTGAGTAACCTAGGGAATGAGGTGAATCTCTAGATAGGGATAGCTCCCTTGATGTACCACTTTGAGTTATAACTACTACTAATATTTGGGGGTGAAAATGGAGAAGTATAACTGAAATAAAACTAATATAATGGAGGTGATAAAACAAATAACATGATTAAATCCAACCATATGCATATTATACTTGAAATCAAAGGACTATATGAAAATACACTTCTCCAATCTTCATCTTCTCACATAATGCTACATTATGAGGTTATGGATGAATGTGAAAAGATAGGAGGACTATAAAAGAGGAATATGAGGGAAATTTTGAATACACTAACTCACTTAAACCATGAATATCTCATAGACCACTTCACATGCCCTACAATAAAAGGCTACAAATAAGTGAGATAATGTAATAACATGCTAAATAATCCATAGTTTTCACTAAGAAAGATTCATCATCCAATTGAAAACACTAATATAATTAATTGAAGAGGTAAAAATTATTTATATTATTGATAAAAAGTTATACATTTGATTAGGGATTTTCCATTCTCAAGAGGAGCATTTAATGCAATGGCCAAAATGGCTAGTTGTTATAGAACTTGTGAGAGAGAGAAAAAGAAAGAAGTCCAAGGGTCAAAAAGACATTTTTCAAGATAATAAAATTATTTAGTTGTGAATTTAATAAATATATGGGATTAACCATGTAATCTATGGAATTCCATGTGTCCATACAAGTCATTAACCTCACGAAAAGTGGCAAAAAACTCCTTATTCTTGCTTAGAAAACTACCTTCATGATTTGTACTTATTTGAACGTCCCGTAAACAATGAGGGTAAGGTATAATGATTTAAATTTTATTTTATTATCTTATAAATTCCTCTCCATGCATTTATTACATGCTTTTTCCTCTAGAATCATCCCAAATTGAGTTATCATCATTTGTTATCTAGAAAAGTACCCTTTCATGTACCTTGCACACTTGGACTCAAAATTGGAATCATTTTCTCATAAAAATTCATTATAGTTAGTTTATTACAATTTTATAGACCATAAATGGGCCTAAAAGTATCAATAACACCTTAAAAGGACATCCACTTGAGGTTTTGACACTTATCGCTAGTTTATGCAATATGTCAGTTTTGACTGGCTAAAATAAAGAAGATGGTTTGAAAAATTTAAAAAAAAAATTAAAATAATAATATTTAAATATTAAGTTATTAAAATTCATAATATTTACCCCAAATTTTTTTCACCTCTTAACTCCTTATAGAACCTATAAAACACACAAAATAGTGAGAAAACCCCTATTTTGTACCATATCTATATATTTCCATAAAAATAGTTGTCATGTGGATTATTTTGAGGGAGTAATTTCCAAATTATAATAGGCTTAATTTTACAAATATTCCATATAGATATCTTTCCAACTCTATTTTCATAAACTGCTCCTAGCTGAGGGTTTAGTAGGGTTTTATGCCTATTTTGAGTCTTAAGGTTTGTTCATAAAACTCTAACATATAAATGATAGAAAAATTACATAAAAATGATGTTAGGAGAAAATAATAACCACTAAAAAATTATTTTTCCACCATTCATATCCCTATAAAATATATGAGCAATTGAAGTTGCCTATTCGAGTTTGTTTCCTTCTTTCATTCAAGTCTGAGTGAGTTTTCTAGTCAAAAGTGGCCCTTTTATGGTTTATTATGTATAGAAATTATTAAAACACGTCTAATATTTTAAAATAAACATGTTCCAACATTTTCACATGCTTACTTGATGCAAAATTGTAATAGACTCTCCACTTGGGCACTAGGCCTAGACCATGTCTACTAGGCCTGACTATAACATCTAGTGTTATAGACATAAAATTGAGTTCCTTTGCATTATAGAAGATCAAAAACCTATATAATGACCCCATATACATTTTATAATTCACTATAATATTCATCCATATTATAATTAAAGTTGCTCTTAATTTGGCCTTTAGGCCTTGATTTTGCCCATTAGGTCTTACTGCAAACTTAAGAGTATGGAGTACCCCATTTGGTTTAATTATTAATTTAAAGTTTATTCATGTTTTATTAGGTGTATGAAATTTTTATCAACAAATTTTCAATTTCCTTACCTCCTATGGCTCCATATCTTTATCTTATTATCCTAACCCTGTCAGTTTGAATGAGGGGAAGTACCCCATCCCTGAGACAAAATAAGGGGTACTACACCTATTTTTATAACAAAAAAACACTTGTTTAGGATTCCTAAAGTTTTTAAGGTTATTAACACAAAAATTTAGCTCTTGTTTCTATGGTTATATTCCCCAAAAGCATTCATTCTCAAAATAGACCCTAGTGAAAAAGATTGTGTGCAAGATTCTTCTAATAGATTATGTGTGCACTTGAAGAGAAGTTTCTCCTACTCCCTATTTACCATGATATTTGAAAAATATCATTATGATAATATTTGAGGTATTCATATTTTAATTTTTATCTCCAACCTTTCACATGCTCCCTAGAAGCATCTAGACATACCTTCTTTTAGATCACTACTTGTAATAATTAACCTAGTTGTAGGTGTATACATGGTCTTAACATGTTGATATAAGATTGTTCACACATTTAAAAACTTATATAGGTTTATATGGACTTAATAAAAGTTCTTATATAGTTTATTCACATTTTAAATTCTCTCTATACCCTTTCCTACATTTTAAACTCACTAAATTGAGTTCTCTTTTGATTGAGAACTTCTAGCTTTTAGGGGCATACAACCCTAATTGAGATTGATAATGATGTAAAAGGACCTCCTTGAACATATATTAGGTCATAAAACCTCTATGCTCACCTTGGAATCATTATATGCTCTTTAGAAGCACAAAACTAGGTTTTCTTAGACTGAGACACTTCTCCCCTCAAGACCTTATTTTGGATTGAGCTTATAGGTGGACACAACCTTCAGTTAAACCTATTCATGATATGAATAGCCTTCTCTTTTATCCTCTAAGGTTTCACAAAACCTCTCTTCACTTGTATCCAAATTAAGTGACGTAGATAACACCCAAACTCCTATGCCAATTGACTGCTTGTATACCTTGTTTGTTGTAGTTACATCTTTCTAGGCCTATGTACGGATGGTGAGTGTTAATAGGGTTGAAGTTTAGCATATCACCCTTTTGAAGTGATTTTTCATGGAATTCATACATTATTTATTCAATGGAAACATCCCAACATGAAAGTGTATCTTTTTTGTTCTTTTAGGATACTAAAACCATCTAAAATACAAAACATAGAGATGTTATTATGGTATCTCAATATTTTTATGGCCACTTTCAAGGCTTTCAACTTCCTCTAGACACTGATATCCTAGCCTCTATTCTTGGCAAGGTTTTTTTTTATGGGTAGGCTCCAAGAAAAATTCATTGGAATGCACCAAAGTATTGATAAACTCATTTTATGACTTTGGTAAAAACGGCTCATGGCTCTATTTTCATTTTTTAGGGTATCCCTGAACTTAGTCTCTTATCCCTTCCAACACGATTACACACTTCTTTTTCCCTATAGACACTTTACATGAGCTTGTCATGGTCTAAAGACCCTATCAAGACCTTAAGGAAGTGTCTTATTGTTTCAACCTTTCTATACACACACTTTACTCCCTTATTCATCCACTTGTAAGTGGATATTTTGGTGCATAGGTAGTGAATTACAGTATGAGAAATATGGAAACTATCATGAATATGAACCTTAATTCTTTCCTCAATCATGACAATACACTTATATCAGTATTAGGAGTTTTTAACATGCATTCACCTTTGCACACATTGGTATGATGTTAGTAGGACCTTGTAGGTGATTGTTTTAATTATGTTATGTAGTTAGGGTATGAAATATAATAGAACACGGTGTTGAATAGATTCAAGACAACTCAAATGCACTTCTAATATTCAAATTCATGATGTTCATTCTTTTAATCCTTGAAACTACTTTCAAACCATCCTCTTTAACATGAAAATCACCTGCATATATGTTGAATGGAGCAATCAAGAACATCAAATGGTTGTTTAAGCATGGTGAATATGCTTGTGACCAAATTTACACCTTTTATAAACCTATAAAATGGATCTATTAAACTTTTTATGGTATAAACAACTGAAACACTGTGAATATAACTTTAGGAACAAGATAAACAAGCCCATACATGTGATTGCAAGTGAAGTTAAGCATGAAGTTGATAAATAGAGGAAGACTAGCTTACAAGCTACTCAAACAATGTCATGATGAGATAAAAATATGGGAGGAGGTGGTAATATGGACTAGAGAGTTATGGAGCACTGTTTCCTAGATATATGAGACCCTTATAGGAGAAAACACTCAACAAACAAGAAACACTTCAGCTGAAACTACACTTGGTGACACCCTCTTGAAACATGAAATAAATTACTCATATAAACAATATGTAACCTAAAAACAAGAATGGAGACCATGTGATAATGAATTAAACATATTCTAAAACCAACATCACTAAATGGTTCATATGGATTTTTCATAAATGGAGCAAAACTTATAGGGTACACAAAACAACTAGCAGATTTACATAATCAACTTGTTAGAAATGGTTCATAAATCATAGTTAATTATCATAAAACTCATTATATAAAATTTAATTTATATGAGTTTACAAAACCCTACCAAAAACATTTGGTCTAAAACCCTTTGTGCTAATTGTGCCAAGTATAAACCTGTAAGTCACTTATGGATGTCTAGGAAAACCAAAATGGAGTAAAATGGTTTTTCATAGAATTGACACTTTAATATCAATTAAATCATGGATATGAGTTTGGGGGATATTAAGAGTCACATTTAAACATTTTCCAAGTGGCATAATTCCCAATGAGGTTGTACAAGTGCCAAATTATTCCTTTTCTTTAATAAAATTGACTTTTCTTCTAATGAACCTTCAAATGTTGAGTCTTGTTAGTTGCTTAAGACTTCTAAGGACACATGGGACATTACATCATGTATTTACACCTTCAAATTTCCCAAGAAAATTGTAGAAAGCATTAAATGCTCAATTTTGACCCTTAAAATGACCCAAAAAGATAAATGGAATTAAAAACTAATTAACCAAGATAAATATAACATTTATTATCATAAATTGAACTATAATACACCCAATGACACTCATATGACACCCCCTGTAGACCTATAAAATCATTTTTTTACCTATAGGTGTCCCAATTTGACTAAAAAGTCAAATTTGGTCAACACTATCAGCTCACTGTCTCCATAAACTTGTAATTGTTTAATTCCTATCTTATTATTCCATTAAATGCCATGAATAAAACCCTCATATTATATTACATTATAATATAAACTAAATTTAAACCTTTAAGAAGATAAATACCTATCATTGGAGGGTTATACTAACATTACACCTAAACCCACTCCATGTTTACTCCTTGAACCATCAAATAATAATTTACATAAGCAACTAGGATCTTCTTGAGGTCAAATGAGGGATGGAATGGACTAATTATCTTCATGTAATTAGTATACACCCATGTCTCTATCCTCAACAACTTCTAATGAGTCAACTAATTCATTATCATTACATAATTCATCCAAGAACATATCATGTATCTCCTCAAGATGGGTGTTTAGTTCTTGACCAACCATATGTTCATACTCATCTAGGATAGTTTAGTTGATGTTTATGTTGTCAGTCCCATAAGGTTCAATGTGGAATTATACAATAGGCTCAACCTTGATGGATACCTTGGTCTCATATCTTTTTCTAAAATCCTTGTGACTAATTTGCTACAAGATAACATCTGATATTTGTAGTGAATTCCCTAGATATGCATAGGGAAAAATGAGGAGGTACATCTAGGATCAACACATATTGAACCACTAAGACACTAGGATAAGAATTTAGGGTTAAGCTAAAGTCTCTGATGATACTAAATGGCTTGGTGGAAGAACCATCAAGTTGTAGAACTCCTTTAGACTAGGGCTCATATTCTAGACCAAGTTGATTAGTTATGGACTTTGGCATTATGAAGGTGTTAGCCCCACTTTCTACTAAGAAATTATGCATTAAAGAGTCACCAATGATTATTTAAATGTAGAAGGGAGGAGTTTTGACCACCCTACTTGATTTCTCTTCATTAGGTCCTTTGGTTGCATTAGTGAGAACCATATTTTCTTTACTTGGTGGCTTCTTAAAAACATGGATTATTGAAAACCCTTCTTGGAGGATGTATACCTAACTAGGCATGGAGATCATATCCCACATTGGAACACTCACATTCTACCTTTTCATTTTTTCCACAATGTTGATGGGTGAACCACAAACTTTTGGTTGTGCTTTGGGAACCACAACTGCACCTTGAGTTTGTGAGTTTTGAAGGACAAAGACATTTCCATGATTTTGATTCCTTAGAGATATTTGAACATTTGGAATATTAGAAGGTCCATTTGAATTTGATATTAAAATATTAATGGTAAGAGGCCCCTTGACTGCTTCCTAGTTACCATCCATGTTCCTTCTTTTGAACCTTATATTTGTTGCCACTAGAATGTATGATTGGATAGAACTAACATGTTGGTTGATTACATAACACTCTTCTTTCACATAATTAACCATTGTATCACCCAACTAGATTTTTCCTTTATTAGGTATGTGTCCTTGTTGAGGCTCTTCTAGTTTTTTCATCATGGGTACCTCTGTGTTCTAAGCCATTAGAGCTTTATTGTACCCATAATTAGCAACCTAGTACCATTAATCATTGAAAACTTGGTTGACGTCAATGTTTGGGATAATGGATTTCCCAAAATACTAATTCCAAGGCATGGTCCCTTCATTTTATTGAATAAAATTATTTTGAAAAGGGACTAAAGTTTTGGATGTGTTAGTAGTATTTGGATTATACTTGTTTTTCCTAACATAGTTAAGTTTCCATTATCCTTGGTCTTAACTTTGGCCTTGGCCTTGGAAGTTTATTTCTTAGGGTGGCCTATTTTATTGATAAGATTGATGTTGAGGTTGATATGAAGCTTGATAAGGCCTATTGAAAGTATTTCACCTCTTAACATTCCCTAGTTTATTTCCTAAGGATTGGAACATGCTCTTAAGCTCTTGAAACTTCTTTTTTCTTGGAAGTCACTAAATTGACTAGTGGAAGCCTTTTTTTTCTTAGATGAAGGGATGAAAGAAATTTTAGGCACAAGAAGAATGATATCAAGGGGAAGAATAGAAATAGGGGGTGCTCTAATCTTAGGGATAAAAAGGCATTGGTGGTCTAGGTGTAAGCTTGTCAACCTGCACCAGATAATTTTCTACTTTGATTGTCACTTCATATGCATTTGGTAATGTGTTTCCTCCCATGGACTAGATCATTACTGTAATGTCACTATTTAGGTCCTTCAAATAGTAAATAAATTCAAAGTTAGGGGTAGGCCTAACAAAGAATAGGATTTTGCCCCAAGTCTTTTGGAACCTTGTGTTGAAGTCTTGCATAACTTCATGAGGGGCTAGTTGAATTGTGGTTAAGTGCTCTGCAAGTGACAAATGGTCACTTGTATCTTCAAATCTCTTACATAATGCATCTCCTAACTAATCCCACGATGTAATAGAATTATAAAAAAGGCTTATATACTAATCTAGGGATTTACCTTTGAAAGAGATGGATAATAACCTAATTGATACATTTTCCTCATTGATATCATGAATGTTGCAAAAGTTGGCTATATCCATTAGGTGTTCAAAAGGGGTTGTATCTTGGTATCCATTAAAATAAGGGAAACTTTTAAGATCTTCTACTAGAATAGGACCATATTAAGGGAATTTTAGAAGACTTTAAGTACTATAAGCCATAAAGGGGAAAATTCTAGGGGCTATCATGGTAATGAAATGGTTTAACAAATATCTTCTTATAGGGGTAGGCCTTGTAATTGACTTAGGAACAAATTTGACTTTATATGGGTGTGTATTAGCAAATCTTAATCTTTTTTTTGAGTTCAAAGGTAATTCAACAAACTAAAAGGGAATACCTCTAAAAGATGACCTTGTAGTCAACATTGGCATGAAATGTAGTCACTACTCTTCTACCAAAATGTTGGATCTTATTTTGGAGTCACCAAATGTTGTTGTTTGGAAGCTATAATTGATGAAAATTGATAAAACTAGCATCACACTTTGACCAATATTCTTTATAATGTGTCCTAATAGGCATCCCAAAAACTATTGTAACATCAATTAGCACCATTGGATAGGGTTATTCAAGATCTCTCCAATTTATCTATACTATGGGAACAAACCTAGGCTATGGGTCACCTATGGTGGGGTTGGACCTTCAGAAAAGGTCAACTTCCTCTTGATGGATTACCTAAAACTAATTTTACTACTAGGAAAAGGGTTATAAAGGGTAAATATGGATCCTAAAAAAGCTAACAAGGTGATGCACCAAATTTAAATGAGAACTCACATAAGCATGAAATAAGCACTAAGGAAGCATAAGACAATTCTATCTCACACAATCTCACAAAATTAGCTAGTTGCACAAGTGTTTCATAAATTAGGTTAATAAGCAATGAATTAAGGTAAAGAGGAGTTCCAATACTCATTGAGAGCTTGTATTAATGATAGAAAGAAATCTAACTTAGACCTACAACTAACTTGAAGATACCTATAAATGAGAAATAAAGAAGGACAATGGGCATGGAAGATTCTCCTTCATAATGCCATCATGCACAAGATTTTATACACATAATTTAGAGGGGAAATTAGGTAAATAAAGTCTTTATTGCTTTAAGAGGTATTTCATACAAATTTTGACAAGGTCTACCCTTATCAAATGAGAGTCTCTACTCTTCTAAAATTGAGAGAGAGTTTCATATCATAATTTAGAGAGAGTGTACCAATGGAAAAGAATAAGAGATATGGGAGAAAAGGGATAGAGAGTGGAAGTAAGCCATCTGATATCATTTTATTAAGACTAAAAGGTTTTGAGAAGAAATAAATCCTCCAATTTACTCTCCAATCTCTAAATCCATTTAATTTGATCTTCTATGCCATATCCAATTGCTTTCAATATGAGGACAAAGTCCCTATATCCATGTACTTGATAGAGCCATACTTAAGTCTTGTTTTAACGGCTGTAGGTACCTATTTGTCAAAGTTATAACTCTATGTCAAATCACAAAAACACCTTTCTACAATTACACATCTACCCATACTTCAAATCTTTATCATAGGTCTTAATATGGATGGAAAACTAATCTCATTTATTGGTTTTCTTATAGTCAATATATCAATGAATAGCTTATAGACTATGTAACATCATTCTTGAACTATATTAGGTCTCAATAGATGATTTAATGATTTTAGAAATATTGATGTACTATTTATAATTTAGTTAAAGAGTTTGAGTAGTAAAATTATTAAATAAATAGACAATAATTAAGCTACTAATTTGTGTAAATTAATTTCAATTCAAACTTTTATAAAAGTAGTAATACGGAGAAAAAAATAAAACTTAGCTAGAAACTAGTTGATCTGACTGAGATAGAGGCTAGAATTCACTATGCAAGACTAAGACACTATCATAAACTAAGATCTAAACTTCATTTTGTGATTGGACAAGATAAATAGAACTAGATAATAGTGGCATCAGTGTTATAGTCCACCTCTACCTCTATTGTCCTAATGATCTAAGGTTTCTGGTTTTGTTTGCTATGTCTATGTGACCCTGTCTATGAATTTTTAGCATTTGTAAGTTTGTAAAGTTCCTTATAAAACATATTATTTCTTCAAACACTATTTTACATTATGCTTTAACCAATTTTAAGTAAGATGGGGGGGTTAACATGTGTAATATGGTTTGGATGTGCTTCACACCCCATGTGTGGCCATATTGCTACATATTAATACTATGAAGATGGATCAATCCATATGTAGTTCTCCCACTTGATGTGATTTATGAAATTATGTATATGAAGATGTAGAATGCTAAACTAGATATTCTTGAGGTGGCTAGGGATTGGTGTAAGGATTTTAATGAGCTTGAAAATGTGTTGGTTGGTTGTATGTAGAGAATAAGGAAGATTTCTTGAGTAGTCTTGTTTGTATTCTTGCTTGATTAGTGATATTTTCCAACCCTTTCTAAATGATCTTTGAATGGAATTTTATAGGGATCTATTAGTCATGGGTTAAATGTACTCACATTAGGCTGATAAGGATAAATATGTAGAACTAGAAGAAATTAACCATTGGTGATAGAAATGGACTTGGATAATAGAATAAAAAGTAGATAGGAGTGGCAATGGTGCTATATTCCATGTATGGTATTACTATCTTGAGTAGATGGGACCTGGGGAGATTGATTTGTCATGGAAAGATGGGTCTAACTCAACTAGGATCAAGTCTAGAAGGCTATGAATGACTGATAATCAATAAAAAGATGCCTATGAGGGTCATGACAGAAAGAAAGAGGGATCTAAGGGTTGGTTGTCATTAGCCACATTCAAGTCACCAATTTTCACATTTTATATGACTACATTTCCCCCCTCCTTTATTCTATAGATGTAACAAAGTGAAATATTAGGTTAAAGGAAAAATAGAAATTATACTTGAACTTACCTACAAGGGTGAAGCTCATGAAGCTGTGTGATGTTGGGTGTACATAAAAAGAGTATAATGTGAAGTATGAATATGAAAGAAAAAAAGGAGTAGATCAATTATTACTAGTTATGTTATTTCTAAAATAAGAATATATAAAATTAGATAAGAGAGAGAGGAAGAGAAATGAATGAATACACCTCATCAGGTATGCAAACCAATACAAAACTTGTTGTCATGATGAGTGATGCTAGATTATATTGAGTTTTATTATAAGGTGTTGTACCAAGAGTAATATCATGAATGGAGATAAGTGCTGAATTCCCCAAGAGTGGCTTAAGAATGTAAAGGATGGCCTTTTAGCTCCATCATCACCAACTAAGTGAATATGGGTGGTCTTGAATGTGTGGATCAATGTTTGGATTGTGTGTTTGATCCCTCTAAATAGGTGGCTCAAGAATACAAAGGCTATCTATCCCTTTAGCTCCATCATTTCCCCATGAAGTGAATCTATGAACTGATATCGATATGAAATGTATGTCATATGAGATGGCTCCTAAAGACCATGAATGCATTGTGATCTAATAATGTTTTCATAGATAGGAGATTGTATGTTGGAAACTAGGCCAATCTTGGCCACTCTTAAAGATGGAGATTAGGCTTGTATGAAAGCTACTCCAAACTAGTGCACTAGGCTTGTATGAAATCCACTCAAGAACTAAGGAACTTGAGAAGTTAGGCTTGTTTGAAAACCACTCAAAAATGATGCCAACCATCTACATATGGAATAAGGCATACAAATACTAAGAATAACTTTGTAATGCTAAATTCAAAAAGAAAATAAAACAAATTTGTCATGCATAATGCCCCTAATCATTGGTGTCTGAAATAGGGATTCTGATCTAGAAGTTGTATAAAATACCCTATCTAAAATAAGAAGTGAGAGACATCATGACATGCATGATGCCCCTTATATTTAGATTCTATAAGAAAAACTATAATAAAACTATTGATTTTAGTCTAAACTATAACTAACAAAACTGTAAATAAACTTACCTTTCTATCTGTTTTTAGAAAATCTAATTTTAATACTATTTAGAAACAAGTGTTGAAAGTGGACACTAGTGGCACTATCACTATTATCCAAGTTGGGTACTATTATCTAGGGCCAAGTCTAGTAACTATTATAGATTCTTGAATATTTTCCTATTTTATTCTAACTATTTTGATGTTTGGTTGTTGTTTTAGGTGTTATAAAAACAACTATTTCAATTGTTACAATCTCTAATCTGTGAGACAAGAATCCTATTTATTTCCCCCTCTTCTGAGGGTAGGAATGAATAGCCTACAATGACTACCCTTAGAAAAAGGAACCTTGAAAGTGTGTTATGATAAAAAGATACATGATATAGTAATGATAATCGACAAGGTATCTCAAGATGGATATACCTAGATGGATATAACAATATAATAACATGTGCAATGTATAAAACTAGAAATGAGAGTCTGGTTAACTATTGATTTTTAGTTGTTAGTTATTAGTTGGATGGATGGAGCATGATTTCTATCATGGCATCCAAGAAATCAAGATAAATGCATGATGTGAATCATAACATTACAAATAATGGGAAGCAAACAAGAAACAAACACATAAGGCAAGAAGAAAGAAGTATACAAGAGTGGCCAAGGGGCCAAGAAAACTAGGGACATGGGCACATGTCACTAAAATTAGAAATAAATCATACAATGCATGTTCAAATTCCACATAAACATACAATTGAAAAAAGCAAAATTGGCATGGAGGCCACAATCATTTAGAGGAGTACAAGAAAAGGACATTGACAAATGTCTTAAGGCACATATAAGAAACTAATAGGAATTGTGAAATGAAAATAATCTTGCTATGCTAAGCAAGAAAATAAAGCATGTAAGGAACTATAATTATAATCACATCTAGCTAATCAAAGCAAGAGGGATAATATGCAAGACATATGAGTATAAGACTAGGTATATGCTAAAAAATACACAAGTGTTATATACTAGTGAGTGTTGATAGAGTAATCTATGTAAGCACGTAAGTGATGTGCATCAACAGGATAAATAAAATGTGTGGTGTAGGAATGACATAACTTGGATGGTGTATTCACATATAATATGCCCCTAGTGGGTATGTATATTGATGTGTGTCTCAATGTAGAAGTAGGATGCCCCCTCAATGGGTATAGTGAAGTAATCAGAGTTAGATGTAACTACACACACTCAAAATAAGATTAAGTGAAGCATTGTAATATAGATAAATCACCAAACAATAATAATAGAACAAAAAACGTAAGTCTAGCATGGTATTATAAATGTAAATCATGGATGATGCATACACTCAACATGTTTTTGAATTATTTGTATGTTTTTGTATTTTGAAATATTTGAATGTTTTTGAATTTTTTGATATATTTGAGCTATGTAAAATCAATCATAAGAAACTATGTATAGGTAAGTAGGTAAATGATGATACTAACTGATGTCTCATGGGATACTCCCTATCATGGTGTCATGTATCAAGGATAATAATTGTGTATGATCATGAAGTAGGATGTAAATATTGAGACTATGGCTCTAAAAGCTATATATGCTATAAATTTTTGAAATATCTGAAGTAGAAAATGATTTTTGGGTCCCCTGTAACTTTTAGAATTGTATGTAACTATAAGGCTCTTAGGGACCCATATGTTACTAGGAGAAGCTCTCTAAACATGTGCTTTATGAGTAGATGCATGAGATCTCAATGATATTGATCTGGGTGTGAACACTACAGCTATAAGCTATCTAGAATCATGAAGTTGTGGAGGTGTATGAACTCTCTATGATAATGATGGATGCCTCAACTATTTCTAACTTAGGACTAAAGGAGGAACTATAACTACTAGAAAAACTACTATTAGAGGCTAAATTGAAGTTTGTGAATATACTATAAAAGATGGATCTGAAGTGGGGAGTGGTAACATAAATAAAAATCCACCAACTTTAATAACATGATTAGTGTGAATGAATGTCATGCATTTATGAACTATAGAAGGTACTTATTAAAGTTTTTAGATCCATAGTTAACCAAGTAACATATCAAAAACTCCTACACTGGGAACTATAGTGAATGATGTGGCCACATGTGTTGGGCCAACCTATAAAGGAAGTATGATCTCACCTAATGAAATTTGTACGTGCCCATTAAATCCACTAATAAATATGTTTTTTGGTGTAATATCCTACTCTAAATATCCTAAATGTTGTAATAATATCATAATGCACATGTTCACACTAGATCCATTGTCTATGAGAACACTATGAATAGGATGATTATGAATGTAAGCTCTGATAAAGAGTGCATGATAGTCTGTATCATCCTCAATGATCTCCTACTCTGAGAAGGAGATGGAAGGTCTAGCTAGAACTCTATTATTGTATACACCAATCATGTTGTTCAAAGGATGTATCTCAAAAGAAGGATCCTTGTATGTATTTGGTGGGGGATGTACATGATATGCATGGTGAACCCTTGATGTGTCCCCTATTTCTAGTTTGGAATGCTATGAAAAAGGATCTGAAAAGATTTTCAAAGCTTCATCTTGTGTTTTCTTTTCCTAAGGAGGCTCAACTAAAGTGCCAAGATCAATATGATTGCCATCTATCAAATCCTATATCTCATATCTCAAACTGATACATCTATTTATTATATGTCTTGGTACCTTGTGAAACTCACAAAATGCATGTTGATCATATCCTTGTAGAAGAGGCTTTGTTGGGTCAACTTATCAAATAAGAAGGAGAGATATGATGTTACATTCCAATAGCTATTATAAAACTCTAGCTAGAGAAACTGGTAGATTGGTGAAGGTTCATGAAGGAGGTGTGATAAAACCAATCTCTGAGGGGGTTTTAAAGATGCATTAATTGTAGGTTGATTCTAAATCTTGTTATCATTTACCTTTACTTTGTATGGGACTTTTTTGTTACTCTTGTTTGTTATGTCTGAGATACTTGTGTACTTGAGTTTTTCCATTGAAATTAACTTGAATTCTCTTTCCTTTAGTGAGTGACACAATTTAGTGAAGGAATAAAATATTTTAAACATAATTGATTCATGTAAATCTGGTAGAAGACTCTATTTGAAGAGATCTTATAAATCCTGATCTACCATGGGGCTAGTCATCTTAGCCAATATAATCTTATAGTGAAGAACATAATATGTAAGATTGTCATGTGACCTTTGTTTTTATTGTGCAACATGAGCATATGAAACCTTATCACCAATGTTAACATTGAAATGAGATAAGAACATGTCGGCTAAAGGATTGAATGCATTGACTGACTGATTCAAAATACTATAGAACCATTTTAAACCATAATCCTTTAGGCTTCATGGAAATAGCTTGGTAAGTAGCCAGTCATTGGGTACATAGTCCAATCATGCTACATGAAAGGCTCTTAAATATGTATATGGATCACCTTTTCCATCATATAGAGTAAGCTTGGGCTGAACAAAACCTTGTGATAAGGGTGTATAAGTAATATGACATGCGAATGGTGTATTCAATAGAGCAAAAGAATCCAAAGCTTGCATAGGTCTATAGGCACCTTCCTTAAGATGTAGCACTTTAGATTGAAGAGATTTTATCTCTAACACAAGGGATGGCACATCAAGAGACAAAGATATACTAGCTATATCTAGTGGCATAAAGGTAGGTTTGGCTACTATAGGAGTTGTTGAGATATAGTTGCCCCCGTAGTGTCATATGTAACTAGTTGCTCTATGGTTTGATAAGACTGACCATTTTTCACTCTTTGTTTCTCTTCTTATACTATTTTAATCATGTCATATTGCATGTTAGGGTGTTTAGTTAAAAGTTCTTTAAGTTCCCTTTTATCAATTTCATCAAAACTGATATATTGAGCCATTGGCAAAGTAGGAAAACAAGTTGAAATTTCATTGAAGTTTTTACAAAAATTTGTAATAGGCAAAGTGTGATATAAATAAAATAATGAATATAGGAAATGTAAAGTCCTAATGATAGTTAACTAAAAATTTCATAAAAAGGATACAAAACTCGCAAACATGTAAGGTAATACCTCAAGAAGTAATAGGACCTATTATGGGCAACTAGGGTTTTAAAAAATAATTATTTGAACAATTATAATGAAAATTTGAAATTGAGAGTGGATTTTTGAGTTATATATGCAAGTAAAAAATCAAAAATTTATTGGAAAATTAGTGATTTAATAGGACCTAGTAGATGAAACTAGGGTTTTGAAAAATAAATGTGTTTGAAAATTACTACTAAATTTTGAATTTTGAATGGATTTTATGATTTAAATATGCTAGTAAAAATTCATAAAATTATTGGAAAAATACAGGGACCTAGTATGGGCGATTAGGGTTTGAAAGAAAATTATTTTAAAATTACTATGAAATTTTAAATTTTGATGCTAATTTTTTATTTTATTATGCAAGTAAAAAATATGAAATATCTATGAAAAATTAGTAGGAAATTTACCCTAGGGTTTTTATGCACAAACAAAGTAAGTCAGGTTCACCAAATGATTTAGTAGTTTTGGGAATATTGGTGTATTATTCCTAATTTAGTTAAAGGGTCTAAGTAGTAAAATTATTAAATAAATAGACAATAATTAAGCTACCTATTTATTTAAATTAATTTCAATTCAAACTTTTCTAAAAATAGTAATAAGGAGAAGAAAATAAAACTTAAGTGGAAACTAACTGAGATAGAGGCTAGAATTTGATGTGCAAGACTGAGACACTATCATAAAATAAGATATAAACTTCATTTCATGATTGGATAGGAGTGTCAAAACTAGACAATAGTGTCATCAACATTATAATCCACCTCTACCACTATTGTTCTAAGGATCTGAGCTTTCTAGGTTTTGTTCACTGTGTCTATTGACCCTATCTATAGAGTTTTGGTAGTTGAAAGTCTATATATATCACTATAGATCAGATTATTTCTTCAAACCCTATCTTCCATTGTGCTTTGACCAATTTTGAGCAAGAGGGAGTGTTAGTGTGTGTAATATTCATTGGATGTGCTTCACACCCCGTGTATGGGCACGCTACTTACATACCAATACTTTGAAGAGGGATCAATCCATATGTAGTTCTCCCCCTTGATGTGCTTTATTCAATTATGTAATTAAAGATGCAAAATTATAAACTAGATGTGATTGAGGTGGTTAGGGATTGATGTAAGGATTTGAATGAGCTTTAAAGTGTGTTGGTTGGTTTTATGTAGAGAATAGGGAAGATTTCTTGAGTAGTCTTGATTGTATTCTTGCTTGCTTAGTGATATTTATCAACCCTTCCCAAATGATCTTTAGATGGGTATTTATAGGGATTAATTGGTCATGGGTTGAATTTAATTGTGTTAGGATCATAAGGATAAGGATGTAGAACTAGAACAAATTTACTATTGGTGATAGAAATGGACTTGGACAATAATGTCAAAAGAGGATAGGAATGACACCAATGTTATAGTCCAAGTGTGGAACTACTATCTTGAGTAGGGGGACTTGGGGGGATTAATTTTTCATGGAAATAGGGGTCTAGCTCAACTAGGATCAAGTTTAGAATGCTATGATTGACTTTGAATTAGTTAAAAGAAGTCTATGAGGGTCATGAGAGAAATTAAGAGGGACCTAAGGGTTGGGTATCATTAGCCATGCTCAAGTTAGCAATTTTCATATTTTATATGACTATACTAGACCTATTGTACCTTTTAACCTCATGGGAATAAAGAATCCACTACACACAAGGGTTTACATTCATGAAACAATGTTGAAACCATAATAAAACCAAGTCTTCATGTATTGGTTCCTTCAATAAAGGTATTGACTGAGCTTTAATGGCATCCTTTGAAATATTTACCTTGGTTTGACCTTAGGTCATATTTACTCTCCATTAAAGTCCATTATATTTTGAATTTTAATTTTATCTATCAATATTGATCTAGGATTCCAAACTTGTGCTATATATTAGCTCCATATTCATCCTAAAGATATACTAACTCATTGACCTCTCACTCATTGTTGATCTTGAACTTGTATGATCTAAAATACTACATTAGATCTTATAAACCCACTAACATTATCATTCACCACTTGAAATTATATCTAATCCAATTTTTCATGAATTAGACACTTTTCCTCACCACATTCATCATCAAGATTCACTGACTTGTTGACCTCTACTCGTCATTGATCTACTTTGTTATGATTGATCATATACTATCAATCTCCTTAGACCCATTAACATTGTCAATCACCTACACATCATTAGATATTGACTTTATATCTTGTGCTATTGAAAATTTTCATATATGCATTCATATTTGGAACATTTCAATCCAAATGGTTATTTACGATAACTTAAATTTGACATTTGAATGTACGTTCCACTCTACTTGTTTAACTTTAAATGCTTATATCTTGAGATAAACAACTCATCAAGACATGAAATTTGTAGAGGATGTTTATGGGACCAAAATAATCATGTAAATGCATTAATTTTTCTTTATTAAACCTACCAATTACATATACTAAACTCAAAATCAAGCTAACCCACTAATTTTTGTGTGACATGCCATGACAGTTTGGTCTCTCTAGACTTGTGCAAGAAACTGTTGTCTTTTTATAAGGATCCAATGAACTTCTATGAATTTTTGTGACCTAATTAATGCCATTATATGTTTTAAACACCATGGGAACTTACTATAAATTTTTACTTTGTAATCCTAGACCTCTTTCCAAGCCTTTGGTCCACTCGTTCCATCCAAAACTTTGCTCATATGTTCAAACCATTTCTAGGCAAAAGATTCTTATGTGGGCCAAATTTGGCAAATAGTTACATCATATGATACTAAATATTTTACTATGATTAGTTCTTAAACTCTTGTGAAAATAATTATTGAGTTACAAAATAAGGCTACACATATAAAATATCTTTTGGAGTGGTCCATACCACTAATTATCAAGCCTTGTTACATAATATATTATCTCTTGATATGCCATCCTATATTTTAACAACAATGTTTTTTATCACCTAAAATTTCATTTTATAATAGTAAATGTGATAAATAACACCATATTTTACCCTTTCACATAGCATGTTTGGACTATGTATAAAATAATAGGTTATTAACTAAGTTTTTTTCCATATAGTCTTAAAGGACAATGATTTGAGTTGGTTTTATGATCTTCTTTTCCAATTATTTCATGATTTTAACCATTTATATGATCAAATTTTATCAATTTTTTCAAACAACATTATTTAAAATATGTCTTATGCTTATATTTATAAAATCAAACAATAACCCAATGGGTTTATTACTAATTATGTTATTTGTTATTGTCTCTAGTAAGACAAGTCAAATGGTAGATAAGGAATTGCAAGATATATTTAAATAAATATTGTTTTCCCCACTACATGAGTATTTTATGTTTAATAAGTTCAAATAATTCTATGACCTATGCCACAAGTTAAGGATTGAGAATTTAAACTTATTGATATGAGTAAGATAAAGTATGGGTCCAAAAATCTAACCACTTTTGGTGTCAAATTTACAAGACAAATTCCAAATAAAAATTAAATGGTAGTAATAGTGATTCAAAACCACAAACTAACATAATTTTATATCTAAGTAATCATCTTGTTTTCTTAGCTCCACCAATGAATAAATTTACACATTTACTAGAACCTCCTCACAAGGTATTATAAAAGTTACCTGAGTGCATTTTTCCCTCCCCCAAAATATGTTGATATGAGTAAGCCTAAAACCAATGGATTTGATATTAATGTATATTATGACTATCAGTAAGGCATAAGACATTGAAAAAATATATGTATGAATTCATGAACAAGATACAAGTATTTATATATGATAATACAATTTATATCAATACATATATAAATGAATCATAGAAACAACCTAATGGAAATTATAAGTTGAATATATTTAATTACCCTCTTCATAATCATGTGTCATAAGAGATTGATTCCAAACGTAAGTTGAATATGAGTTAAAATCCACTTCCTCCTCCAACTTATTATATTTTTATAATTGAGAAATGGCATGTTTGTACACTTCAGACTATACATATAGATAGGCATAAAATCACATTTATTGATCATGATATTTTTGATGATGCATATTCTGATGAGTAATTATTTATATATGAATACATATATTTATAACATATATATAGTGTTATGGTAGATAATAGTTCAATTGAAAATATTTACACCATGACACTATTCAATGGTATTGGATATTCTAAATAATATTTGATGGATATAACATAGTTAATTAGGGGATTTTATGGACACAAATATATACTTATTGTAATGATTGTATTACCAATCAAAGTGGGCCTTACTATAGTTGATACATTATTATTAATTATACCAATTACATGGGTATTTGACATATTGCTAGGATGCCTCTAGATTCATAAAATTCCATATATAGTGCACATGTGTCTTAAGTATATACATGATAGTAGGTTGGTCATAATTTCAAGTATCTCATATGAATACCCTATTTCCTATGAGATTATTCTTCTACCATAATTACAATAATTTATACAACATGTTAAGGTTCATTCTAATCAAATAGATTAAAGGAAAATAGTGAGATTTCCTAGCTAACTAGTACTACAATGTCCATTACATTAGAAATGTAATCAGATTTGAGAGATCCATTATATAATCCATCACATTTTTGACTATTGTTATAGATTTATCCATGTGTTACCTAATGAAAATAGGCAAATTCTACTACTATTCATTATATTCCATGCAATAATAAGTTTCATAGAGATACATAAAATACACATGGTCATATGTTTGATGATGAATATATCATAACACCAACTTATTTTTAAAATTTTGATACACATGTTAAACCCTTAAACATAAAACTTGAACTTTATGTTATTGTTATTATGAACTAATACTACAACAAATTTTTTTACTCTAATTATGTTTATTATATTTAACTATGGAATTTAATTTTTCTTTTTAGATTTATCCTGAGTTTAAACCTTAGCATCATTTATATATTAATTATCTTGATACTATTTTGGATAAGTAGGTATGAACATGTTATAAGATAAGTACTCATCTAGATCAATTGGACTAAAATTTATCTTTCATAATTTGTCATATTTTGGATCATACATATCATCATCAACACTATCACATATATTTGTAACTATGCAATTAATATATTTAGAATTTACCAAAAGAGGGAGAACTAGGATTTTATTTTCTTGATCTATAGTAATTTTTGATGCTTTATGTGTATCTTATTTAATACTAATATTTTTTTATTTTCCATATTCCTTGCATGACTCACCCACCTCATATGTATATATCTAATATAATGGGATGGGTTGAGGTGGAGGTATTATGGAATACTCTCTAAATTGTGATTAATTATGATTAGTATCTTATGTCATTTTGTAATATCTAAATGGATTTTAGTCTTTAGTAAATAAATACAAATAGCCATAATGTATGAGCTTAATACATCTATGTACTTTGGATGATATCCCTTCTATAACATTTATCCAATATCATACCAAATGTATATTATAATCTAAAGGGATAGGCATCGCCCGAAATGTTGTAAAAATCATCTTGGGTACCAATCATATATCTAATGATATTGTCCCAAATATATGACATGGGTTACTACTTAATCATTTTATATTTTATTGGAATTTTGAATATAATTCATGATTATACCCAATTTATACAAGAAAATATGCTAAAAATATTCAATCTTGATCCATTATCAATTAATATTCATATGAAACCTTTATTTTGAACTTAAACTTGGATGAGTAGTGGATGGTTTTGATCTACAATGTGATTAGGAGGTAAATATTCCTCATAAAAAGCAATGAGTTTTTATAAATCCTTGAATGTATTCATGATATATGTAAAAGATGTCAATAATGCATCACTTAGGAGAGTTATCTCATGTAATGTTATATGTAATTTTTTTATTACATAAGGTTAATAGATGGGTTAAGGGTCCAATTCCCAATATAGAAAGGTCCAAAATATAAACAAGATAAAATAGCACTATAAAAACAAATAGAGATAACATAACTCAAAGACTAGATACTACTATACTCTTTAGTTCTATGGATGCCAAAAAACCTACAAAAAGACCACAAAAATATAGACACTAGGAAATCAATGGTTTGAGTCTTCAGACTCTAAATAGAGAACCAAATTTTTTATCCCAATTTTATAATTTTTCTTCTCACTACCTCTAGTGCAGTTACCAATGACCTATATAGTTTCAATGACAATCCTCTTCCTCTTCAACCCTATGGATTTGGTTTTCTCATTTCCTTATTTAGATTCCATCCTCTCCTATTCTTTACCTCCATTGTGATTATTACTTTCACCCTAAGGATATTGATTGATATTAACTTATTCCTCCTTCTCCTATTGATTATCACCCTTTCCCATGGAAAAATCACTATGGGATATCAAAGATTTTAACTTATCAAACTCATCTAAAATTTCCAAAATCAATAACCACTGGATGGCCACTTTAGTCTAAAATTTTTGCATAGACTATTAAATCTCATCATTTAGGTTAAAATTTAAGGAAAAATGACCCATGCTTGTAATGGGTTTAACATAAATCAAAACTCCCTTATGGTTACCTCCAAGCTAAAATTCCACCTAGATGTTCTCTACATCAAAGACTTTATTCTTCTCCACTTTAATTTTATTTCTTATTCTAATAAAAACTTATCATCCCTTTTTGAGTCTTCCTATTCATTAGTAATGTGTATTGCCTTAGAAACTGACTTTCTCTAAATGGGCTCCCCCCTTTTGACTATATTCAAGATAAGCCCTTGATGAATTATATCCATTGAGGGGTTGATTATGTGGTTAGTGATGTAAAATTCTAGAGATTTTATTAAAAATAAGGGGACACTAATTAGATGACCTCTAAAATGGTTGAGGATTAAGAAATGGGAAGAAAACATCACAGTGTGTTTTCTCTCAAGAGTGATATATTTAATGACTTGAAGATAGAAATCTAGCCTCTTCCTAGGAATGATTAACCCTAAGAAACCCTTTGTGATTTGATGACTTCAGTTTTTTACTTTTTTGTGCTAAAAAAAATACTAAATAGTTCATCTTTTATTTTTTATATTTGAAATGTTTTATTCTATTATGTTCCATACTTGTAATGTCATCGATGATTTTTTTAGTGATCATGATTTTCTAGCCATATATATGAACCTCCCTTTCCTTTTATCCTCTTACAAAATCTTGATAAATCATTGTATCATGGCCAACTAACCTTTCCATGAAACTTGCAATCCCTCCCATTACCATATTTATCCATACGTAAGGGTATTTTTTCACTTGAGTATAGGAAATAGGATCAACTCTATCATGATCACCTCCCATATTGAACTATTTAGTTTCTCTGCACTTTCTATGAGTAGGACCACTAGATTTTAAGTCTAAAAAGGTATCAATTGCCTTTTACTTAAGCATAATATTAATTAATATTAAATATGTGCACTCATATGAGAGCTTAAGGTATTAAAAAATCATGATTTCATGACACATACGAAAGCTCCTACATCCACTCTAATTAGATTTTATCTATAATGATCATCACAAAGTCATGCATTGGAGTGTCCTTTATCACATTCAATGATAGTCATGACATTAAGTGGAAAGTCTATGTCACCTTGATAGTAGGTGATAAAGCCATGGGTGACCCCTATGTTCACCATTTTGTTAGCACTTTTATTACCTTCCCTATAGACATGATCTATAGACACCCCCTTGAAAGAAGTTAGCTATTATATGTAATTATATCATTGATAATAGCTGATATTTTCATTATCTTAGGGATATAAATCTTAGTATGGGAATTATTTAAGTGGTCAATAATGTCATACCTTTAGGTCAATTTAATTGCATCATTATATGTGGAGGGGTTTGATGAGGGACATGTTTACTACCTCAATTATGTGACACTTTACCTTATCTTATATAAAAAAACATGGACCATGTATCCAAATATAGTCCATGGAAAAATAATAGGGTAAATATGTTA
The DNA here is from genome assembly GCA_037957365.1 of Torreya grandis. NCBI lineage: Eukaryota > Viridiplantae > Streptophyta > Pinopsida > Cupressales > Taxaceae > Torreya > Torreya grandis. The sequence goes on along the minus strand of JARHVA010005909.1, from coordinate 43,676 downwards.
GCTTGTACAACTTTGAGATATAGGAGGAGGAATAAAATGAGTCATATATGTCATTTGGTGCTTAATAATGATAGATAATAACTCACATTAGACATTTAAATAATATGAATCAAGGAAGCCTTGAGGTGGTTCATTATTGATTTAATCCTTATTAGTAAATTTAGATTGAATTCAAATTTAATAAAATCCATGTAGAACATAAATGTAATACACACTTAGGAGATTTAGATATGTATTAATTAGAAAAGCATATGAGAGCACAACTAGATCAATGAATTAGTACATAGATATTAGGTGGGAAAACCTCCAATGGAGGTCAAAACCCGAAAATGATTATTCGATGTTGAAACAATTCCCCCAATACATAAAATATTCTCAATCTCACTTCTTTAATAGCCTTTACAAAACTCTTTGTTCATGCATAATTCATGATTCATTATAATATTTTAAACACAAATTCACAATATGGGTAAAACCCTATTTATAGTGAAATGTGAAGGCATATGACCATTTTAAATTGTGGGTCCATCCATCTTGAGAACATTTTAAATTACCAATAATAATAAATACATATGTTTTATTTTTATTCATAAGTAATAAATAATTTATGTTTTATTATTTATTTACATGAAGTTGTTAACCCATGTTAATAAATAATAATCATTATTAATTAATTAATTAAAATGTGCTAAGGCTATTATAACTTTACCACTTAGACATTAAATGTTCTAATGCTCCCTGTTAATGCTAAGTGTGGATAAATTTCATAGTCACATTAAAAAGGAATTATACTATGTAAAAAATTTAAGGATTTAAAAACCTTCATCATGCCAAACATAGCCTTTTGAAACAAAAGGAATTATAATCCATAAACTACTTGAAAGTAAGTTTAAGCTAGTATGATTGTGAGATTACATCTCATAGTTTCTCATCAATAATCACTAAGCATATTTTGAGCCTTTTATAACATAAGGACCTCAATTACAAAGTATGTTTTTAATGTATTGGGGCACAAAATTAAAATTTACACATGAAATTTACTCAAATCACATAACTTTCACACAAATTTTATAATTCTTTATATTGAGAAGAAGTATAGAAAAGGAGAATTAAAAAATGGCTATTAGGAAGTGGAATTGTCATGCACACTCCCCTTTAATGGCAACTCTGAGAGGCCCAATATTGCATGAAACTATGAAAACTTCGTATCACCAAGTGGATTTGTGAATATATCTACCACTAGTTTCTCCAAATGATATAATTATATATCTAAATCACCATTGAGGACTTTTTCTTAGATAAAACGTTTTCTTGGGTAAAATGGACATAAACTTCAATATGCTGAAATTATTGGTGTTGTGTACCTACACAAAATTTAAACACAATTATAAAAATAGATTCATGATAACATATTATAGTTAGAATAAAAATAACCACATACATAAAAATATGACATATGCTTTCCTTTAGTAATATATATTTAAAATAATCAATTCATATTTTAGGCAAACAAGTTCACTACTTTGATTACAAAGTTAGTGAAAAAACATAAATTATAATATGCAATTCATTATTACATGTCTCCAATATTGACAAGATCAGCATCCCCAACTATCATGTGATGTACATACAATAATTTACTAATAATATGATACTAAGTTTAAACATTAGATATCATATTAGCAATATCTCATTTTATCATTTGAGTTTTATAAAAAAATTGTAAGTTTGATATGCTTCAATAAAAGATTGAGGTATAACCTCTCATACAACAGATGGATAATTTTAGAATGAAATGCCATCATCCAATAAAATTTTGTATGAGACTAAAACAAATAAGTTCAGAGATGTATGAATAGAATGTATAGTAAAATAAATGATGAAGATCTAACAATACAAACTCCATTTACACATTGCATTTCATAAAATATCTTATTATCAAATAAAGTGTATAGGAATGTTATCATAAACAATCAAATGATAGTATCTAAGCATATTATCATGTAATTACCTCACTAATCAAATGAAAGCATCTTTTCAATTGAAACATAAAATATCCAAACATACTGAGCATAATCTTTTTACCAAAATGCAATAACTAAACACGATTATTTTGTCAAATTAAGCATGATTTTATACATATAATGTATTTTGACATTAAAAATTCAAATATTAATCATGGATTCTATTCATAATATGGAAAACATTATTCATGACTTCATCCCATAATAACTAGGAGAAACATTTTTAGAATTCAACATTGTTCTATCCATCTCAATAGTGGTGTAAAATTTCCTTACATCTATACCATTTTACTAAAGGTAATAGGGACTTGTTAATTTCATTTAAACACTACAACTAATGCAAACATTATAAAACTTTTTATTAACATATTCACCACAATTATTAGTTCTTAATCTATTAATAGAAAAATCAGATGAATTTTTAACACTACCTTTGAATTTAGGCAACACATCAAATTTATTTTTAATAAAAAATGACCATATCATTCTAGTGTAATTGTCAATAATATATATATATATATATATATATATATATATATATATATATATATACAACTTAAAGATGTCCTACAACATCAATATGAATAAAATATAAAGAATGTTAGGACTTCACATCATGATTCTTGAGAAAAGAGTTAGTATGTTTCTTACCATACAAACAATCCTCACACATTTCATAATGAGAGGGGATACAAGGAAGTCCAACAAAAAGACTATTTCTAGACATATCATGTAAACTTATAAAATTAACATGTCCTAATCTTTCATGTCATAATTGAGATTCATTTTACTATGCCATGAAATAAAACATGAAGAAAAATGAGAGAAAATATATAAACCCTTTTTTAAACACCTTCAATAGTCAAGGACAAGATTTATTTATGATGGACCAGCTATATTAAACCAATGTTACAATGAAATTATCATTTATACACTAAGAAAAAGATAGTAAATTAGTTTTATGTTTAAGTACATAGAAAACATCATTAAATAATAAAATTTGAAAACTTTGCTTTTCCTTATTTAGTTACTTCTAAAAAAGAAGTGTCTCGTACATAATTTATTTTAAAGATATCTGTAGAATCACAAAAAATATCAGAAAATCAAGTCATATGGTGAGATGAACTTCTATCTAAAATTCACTCATTTTAATTTTAAGAGAATAAAAATAAGCTATGGTTCTTCTGATTACTTGGTGGTTTAGAGTCATATTATTACCTAGGATAGACTCAATAAATTATGGTTTATAAGGCCTTTGAAAGGTTGTATGTGTAAATAAGAGGAGGAAACAATAGATCATCTTCTTTTTTATTATTCCTTTATTAATTGGTGTTGGATCTAGTTATGTAATAAATTTAATTAGGCTTGGGCTTGACCTCATACTCTTTATCAAACCTTTTCTTCTTGGCCTATGGGGAAGTGAAGCATTCTCTCTACAATTTGTGTACATGTAGTCCAAATATTTTAATATGGATAATATGGAAATAAATAAATACCCAAATATTTAAAGAAAGAGAACATCCATTACATGTAGTTATAATCAAAATGGTGTTATCCAGTTCTGAAGTGGTTTCAATGCAAAAGAAGAGGAAATAAGGTTTTTTGACTCAATGGGATATGTAGATTTGTGTTAATTGGAAAAACATTAAGCCCCCCCATTAAAGGGTCAATAGTCAATAATAATAAATAGATAAATAGAGATATAATAGTATAAATTCCTCCATAACCAAGTTGGTTTAAACTAAAATTTTATGGGGATTTTAGGGGAAATCCAAGAGCTTCAAGTGCAGGTTGTGTTATCAAAGATTGCAGTGGTTCTTTAATAAGAGCCATTTCATTAAAACTTCTTGGTGGAACTAATAATGAAGCTCAAGCTCAAGCTCTAGTAGCAAGGATTGATTTGGCCTTATATTTTGGTATAATGTTTATTAAAATAAAAGGGGAGTCTAAAGTCATAATTTAGGCCTTATTAGGTCAAAAATCTAAATCCTAGAAATTGGATAACATTCTCTCTCTTATTTAGCCTAAACTAAAATAGTTTCAAAATTGGAGTTGTTCTCATTACTTTTTGGAAATTAATTGAGAAGCTAATTTCCTAACTAATGTGAGAATTATATTTGAGGTACAATAATTGAGAGGGGGGGCGTGAATCAGTGAGTCTAGATATTTCAATTTCATTTCCAATCCTTTGAAACTATGAAACAATAATCATATATCAACTTGATCAAGCAACATTAAAAAGAGAGCTCATTCATTCAATGCATGCACAAGATCAAACACACAACACATAATCACTATGGAAAACCCTCATGGGGAATAAAACCCACTCTCAACCTTTTAATGTATGGACTACTTATTATATAAGAGATTACAAACAAGAGACTGATTAAGTCCTTCTAACTAGGATTCAGTCAAACATCAATTTCATAAGGAGCATATGCCCCTAAGATGATCAAGTCATTCTAAACACATTTTATTAAATTCCTTATAACCAAAAACCTTGGTCAATTCCTTCTAACCTAAGTCCCTTAGTGAAACACCTATTTTACAAAGAACACTTTCCCTTAAGGAAGATTAAGTCCTTCTGACCTCTTATGAGATGAACACCTCCACCTCTAAATTGATGTCTTCAACATCTGATGATGGACCTTTAATAACACAACCTTATTCACTTATTAACACACTCATAATTCATCCAAAACCACCTTTGAGATCATTCCATACTTCTCATGTTTATCAACCTATTATAATTCTATCATAACACTAGCAACATGACCAAATAGTCATACACACAGTCCTCACTTTGACCTGTGTCTTTCCTCTATCTTCTATACTCTTCAACACATTACCATCTCACATATTTATCTTCTTCACTCTCATCTAATAGGTCTATGTTACAATCTTAACACATACTCCACCAATCTACACAAGCCTCCACTTCGATCACCTACTCACAAGTCTCTCATCAATGTCTTCTCTAAAAAATCTTCTCAAAACTATAGAAACCAACACATTTGGTTTGACCATTTATAGATTTATCATGATTATCAAGATCATAATATTTATTTTCATCCAAAACTCATGCCTTCACCCTTAAGGAATCTACCATGGGTCACATTTAAGCACAACACACTTTCAAATAAGCCTAAGTCAACTGTTAGGTCCTATGATGACCCATTCAACTATTTGATACTTGTTAAACCAAACTAAGAACACTTTCTAAGTACATGAACCCATGAAAATTGATGTTTAGGTCCTTATTAAGTTCCCATATCCATCATAAGACCCTTCTATTAATGCTCAATTAGATCAAACACCTTTTTGTACACATAGTAATTATGAATGAAAACATAATCGACTTATAACCATTTATTCATACTAAATCTGATAGGTCAAACCTTCATATCTCATACAAATGGTCCTCATGGAGTATAAAACATACTCCAATATCTATATCACCTTTAAACATCAAGATACCAACAAGCACAATGTAATTAACCTTCTCGAATTACTTTCAGAGCAAACATGAAAACATAGTCAACTTTGAACCTTCATAACTTTGACTATACACACTTTTATACTTTGAAAGATATATTTATATATTCATCTTGAATTAATATACAAATTTTATTTTAAAACCATGAACAAATTTTACCTATATCAAAAATTATGGACCTAAAAAATAGACATTCATCTTTCCTTTGTTATATTCAAATGTTTGAATTCAAATGGTCACAATTAAACTTGGGTCACTTAAAATACATATCATGCCCTCAAATATTAGATTAAATATGCACTATCAATCTTATTTTAACTTTAAATCATAGTATACCACTACCCAGACATTAAATTTTGAATAGTTGACCTCATCTCATGCAATCTTGACCATATATGCATTGTCAATCTTATTGTAAGGAGCTCGACCTTTACTTTGTTAAACCTCTATCACTTTGACCTCTTGACTTTAATATGTACCTTTGATCTTTATTATTATGAACACCCACTCATCATTTATCTTCTAAATAATCTTGGTCTTTAACTATGCTCAATGTTAAACATCGAACACTTGTGCTCATCCTATTTCTTCCTGACATTTTGGAATACATACACTCTAGTTATCTTTTTGTAAGGAGCTTGGTCTTTACCCAATTTAAGAATAATTTTTTTTGACCCATTTGACTTACTATGCACTATGCACTATAGATGTATGAAATCCTTTGAACCATTAGATCTCCATTTGTTGCTAATCTTTCACATCATGAAAAATAGACTAAGTATGGGGACCATTGCAATCAACCTAGAAGTCCAACTTTGCAAAGATATATCTTTTACCTCACTCACTTTCATGTTCTCAAATTTGAACCATAAAAACTAGGAAAAATAATAAACAAACCCATATGACCATTTACTCTTAAAACATCCATGCATGTGAGATATGCCATCACCAAAATACTTACTCAAATTCTTTTTATACTTAGATAAATAACGTATTTGACCTCAGATTCATTTCACATCATTAATCTTTGATGCGATGAAATGCGGACTATTAGATATTCTTTTAAAATTTGGCTAATTGTTGAAACTTAGTGCACTTTTGTCTGAGGGATCAAATTTGCACCCATATATCTTTTATTGTGCTAAATTACATGATATAAAATTTGAATCATATGTGTACTCATATAAAATGTCCAAATTGTTAGTATGAGTGTGGCTTGTGAGACCGTATCCATAGATCCTTTTTGCATGCTTTTTTGACCTGTATAGACACCTTTTTGCTCATTTCTATCCATTACAAACCTTCTAAAAGTTCATTCCACCTTAGTTGAGCTACTTTTCCCTAGCCAATCCTATTCCCCTAGGCCTTGAGCTTGTATGACAAGAGCACCATACTTGGAATATAGCATTGGACCCTAGGAAGTCCCATTTTTGGTGCTCCTATCCATTTACATTTTGATCCCAAATGGTTATTTTCATATGATCCCTATCCTTTATTATGTTAGCCTAACATAAGTACATATAATCCATGACCAATGGTTCCCTATAAAATCCTATCTAAATCTCATTTACAAAGAAGGTAAAAAATCTTACAAAGCAAGCAAGAATACAATTAAATAACTAAGGCAAACTTCCCTATTCTATGCATACAGTCACCCAACATAGCTACAAACACAATAAAATAATCATACCTATCCCTAACCACCTCAAGCACTCTCAATTTAGCATTTTTACATTTGCATCACACTATTTCAAAAAGCACATTAGGTGAGAGATCTATATATGGCTTGATCCCTCTTTAGAATATTATTATGTAGGTAGTGTACCCACACAATGGGTGTAGATCACATGTTAAGTGTAACTTACACACTAGCCCCCCTTTCTAAAGTGATTCAAAGATTTTGTTATCAAGCATGATGAAAGGTTAGGGTTTGAAGATTAAATTAGATCTACAGTGAGTTCCTTCATAAATCAGCACTTAATATTTCACAGACAAGCTCATATAGAATAATGAAAAAACCCAAAAAGTTTTAGATCTCTATAACTAGTTTGGACAACAGTAGTAGGAGTGGAATATAATGATTGAACCCAAAGTGTCATATTTTTAGCACTCATATCCTTTCATTAAATGAAATCTAGATTCAAATTAAAGAAACTATCCTAGTCCTACATAGCCAGTTTCAACCTTTGTCTTAGCCATCTCAATCTAGTTTCAATCTAAGTTATATTTCTCCTTATTTTTTTAGAAAGGTAAAAAAGATAGATAAATTATACAAATAAAGACTATATTTATTACAATATTCTTTACTAATTTATTAATCCAAACCTTTAACTAAAATAAGAATAAAAATCCATTATTCCCAAAATATTTAAATCATTTGGTACAACACATACCCAACACCACTTAGCATCACTCAACATCACTCAGCATCACTCAACATCACACATCTTCATGGGCTTCACCCTTGCAGGTAAGTTCAGATATATTTTTTATTTTTCCTTTATCCTAGTATTTTTATTTGCTACATCACTAGAATAAAGTGGGGAAAATGTAGTCATATAAAATATACAAATTGGTAGTTTGAGTGTGTCTTGTTACACCTTATCCATAACTCTTTTTTTCATGCTCTTGTGGCCCTTCTAGACATCATTTTGCTAATTATCGATCATCCAAAACCTTATAAATGATCATACCACCTTAGCTAGGCTGCTTTTCCTAGGCTAATCCTATTCCCCTAGGTCTTGAGCTTATAGGATAAGAGTACCATATTTGGACTATGACACTAGACCCTAGGGTGTCCTATTTTTGTCACTCTTGTCCATTTTTATTTTGATCCCAAATGGTCATTTTCATCTAATCCCTATCTTTCATTATGTTGATCTAGTGTGAATACATCTAACCCATGACCAGTTGTTCCCTGTAAAATCTTATCCAAAGATCATTTATAAGGGAGTTGATAAATCTTACAAAGTAAGTAAGAATACAAACAAAACACTAAGATAAACTTCCCTATTTTCTATATACAATTACCCAACACAACTACAAACACATTCAAACCATCATACCAGTCCCTAACCACCTCAAGCACTCTCAATTTGGCATTTTTGCATCTACATCACACTATTACACACAACATATTAAGTGAGAGAACTACATATGGCTTGATCCCTCTTTGGATTATTGGTATGTAGGTAGTGTGCTCACACAAGGGGTGTGGATCACATGTTTAGTGCATCTTACACACTATCCCCCCCCCCCTTTCTCAAGTGATTCAAAAAAAATTTATCAAGCATGATGGAGGGTTGGATTTTGAAGATTAAATCAGCTCTATAATGAGTTTAATTGTGAATCAACACTCAATATCTCAAAGGTAGACTCACACAAAAAATTAGAAAGTTTAGATCATTATGACTAGTTTGGACAATAGTGGCAAGAATAAACTATAACATTAGACCCCAAAGTGTCCTATTTTTGGCACTCTTGTCCTTTCACCAAATGAAAGCTAGATTCAGATTCATGACACTATCTTAGTCTTGCACAGCTAATTTCAATCTCTGTCTCATCCATCTTAGTCCAGTTTCAAGCTAAGTTATATTTCTCCTTATTTATTGTTATTTTTAGAATGGTAAAAAAGATAGATAAATTATACAAATTAGGAATATATTTATTGCAATATTATTTACTAATGTATTAATCTAGACCCTTAACTAAAATAAGAATAAAACTTCATTATTCCCAAAATATTTAAATTATTTGGTGAACCCAACTTACTTCATTTGCATACAAAAACCCTAGAATCCCCAAAAAAAATTCCTTGATGATTTTTCCAGTACTTTTTTGATTTTTTCCCTGCATATATAAATCAAAATTTCATATTTAATTTTTAAAATTTAAAATTTACCATATTAATTTCAAAAATTATTTCATTCAAACCTTATTTGAATTTACTAGGCCCATTTTATTCTTAAGGTATCACCTTACATGTTTATGAGTTTTGTATTTTTATGCATATTCTAATTCATTGTTTTTCAAATCCTAGATTACATTTATATAATATTCTCTTTTATTTTTCAAGTTATTTTCCTTATGCCAACTAAGATCCCTACATCTCTTCCTTTGAAAATAAGTTCAAGACTTAGTGGTAACCCTCTTGAATTCATCTAGATTCCTTCAACCCGTCCTTATACCATGGATAAAGAACTAGCTTAGTTTACTGCTATAAATCCTACACATCTAGATTACACTAATTTCCATGAAGATAATTTTGACAATGAGAAATATGATAATAATAATAATAATGAGGATACACACATCAGGTCCTTGATCCACTTCCACCTATTGTTGATAATGATGTGGTTATCAACAAAGATTTGATTCTATAAATTCTTAGAGAGAGACTCAAGGAACAAACCCAAGATCATGCTATTATATTACAATCTATCATGGAAATTATAAAGGATAATAAAGTTGAGTCTTCCATTCTTTTAGAACAAGAAATTGTAAATAACACTATAGGGGTAACTATGTCTCAATAACCCCATATAGTAGCCCAACCTTCCTATGAGGCACCACAAATTATAACTAGTACATATTTATCTCCCAATGTGGCTACCCTTGTGTAAGAGATAAAATCTCTTTAATATAAGGTTATACATCTTGAGCAATGTGTCTCTAGACCAACACACGCCTTGGAATATTTTTCTCTACTTCATACACCATTAGCATGTCATATTGCTTATACACCCTTGCCACCAAGTTTTGTTCAACCCAAGCTCACTCTATATGATGGAAAGGGTGATCTAGAGACACACTTGAGAGATTTTCATGAAGCATGTTTGGACTATGTTCCATAAGGCTGGTTATTAACCAATCTATTTCCATATAGTTTTAAGAATTATGCTCTACAATGGTTGTATAGTCTACCAAATCAGTTGGGTCAATACATTCAATCCTTTAGCTAACATGTTCCTAGGTCATTTTAAAATTAACATATGCGACAAGGTTTCTTATGCCCAAGTTACATAACAAAAACAAAATTCAAATGAGCATCTCACAGATTATGTTCTTTGACATAAGACTATCTTTTCTAAAATGACTAGCCCCATGGCCGACGAAGAATTACAGGACCTCTTCAAACAAAGCCTTTTTCTATTTTTACGTGAGTTAATAATATTCAAAATGTTCTCTTCCTTCACTAAGTTATGTCATACACTAAAGGAAATGGAAGTCAAATTAATTTCAATGGGCAAACTCAAGTACACAAGCATATCAAAAATAACAAACAAGAGTAACAACATAGTCCCATATAATTTGAAAGTTAATGATAACAAAAGTCAAAATCAACCTATAGTTAATATGGCTTTAGAGCTCCCTTGATGAGTGGTTTTATTATCACCTCATCAATGAGCCTTTACCAATTTACCAGCATCTCTAGCTAGAGTCTTACAACAACTATTGGAATGCAATATAATATCTCTCCCTCTTATTTGGGAAGTTGATATAAAAAATTCTCTTCCACATGGATATGATCTTAATGTATTTTGTGATTTTCATAGGGTACCAAGCCACACAGCAAATAGATGCATCTATTTGTGACACAAGATATAGGACTTGATAGATGACAACCTTATTAATCTTGGCACTCTAATTGAGCCTCCTCAAACAAAGAAAACATAGCACAAGGCTCTAAAAATTTTCTTAGATCCTTTCCCATAGCATTATAAATAAGAGATAGGGGATACATCAGGTGTTCAAATTGCATATCATGCACACCCTCCATGAGCTACATACCAAGCACCTTCAGTTGAGTCACTTCCTTTGAGTAACATGATTGATGTATATAATTCTAGAGTTCTAGGTAGACCTTTGATCTCCTTCTTAGAGTAGGAGATTTTTGAGGATGATTCATATTACCATGTACTCTTTACTAGAGCCTACATTGATCATCATCCCATTCATAGTGCTCTCATGGATAATAGATCCAACCTAAATATGTGTACTTTGACATTACTTTAGCATTTGGGATATTCAAAGAAATATATTACCTTGACAAACATATTTATCATTGGATTTAGTGGATACATATAGAGTTCATTAGGTGAGTTTGTACCTCCTTTATAGGTTGAACCTATACATGTGGCCACACCATTTACTATTATTCTCAGTGCATGAGTCTCTGATATGTTGTTTGGTTGACCATGGATTCAAATACTTTGAGGAATACCTTTTATATTTCATAGATGCATAAAATTCATTCATGTTAATCAGGTTGTTACAATTGGTGAAGTTTTATATTAGTTAGCACTCTCCACTTTAGATCCATATCTAACTTTGTAGTCACCAGTTTCTGCTCCACCAGTTACATCTCTTCCTCTACTTGAGAATTTAGACACAATCAAGGACTCCTTCACTAGCATAGAGAGTTTATACACTTCCACAAAGGCCTCTCTTAGAGTGACCACTACATCAGCAATAGTTTTAGGACTTTTGATAGTTTTCATCTACAATATTCACACCTATATTAGAATCATTGAGGTATCATACCTCTACACACAAAGTACATTTTAAAAGAGCTTTTTCTACTACTAGATGGGTCCCTAAGATACCCATAGGTGCATCCACTTCTCAGAGTTATAGGGGGACCCCATAGTTGGTTTCCACTATAGACATTTCATAACACTTATAGCACATATAGATTTTAGAGCCATAGTTTTAGCCCTTCCATTGTGCTTCACGATCATGCATGATCCCTCTCCTTGATACAAAACACCATAATATGTATCTCATAATACTCATCAATTAATACCATTTATTCCTTGTTTTTATTATGTATAACTTATTTTCAAAATAAAAAAACATTCAAATAACTCAAAATACCAAAAAAAATTAACATGTCATAATACAAAAGCATTCAAATAAATCAAAACACCAAAAATAATATAACATGTCAAAATAAAAAAATTCAAATAACTCAAAACATTAAAAAAATCTTTTAATTATATGCATTATCCATGCTAAACTTGCATTTTATTGTTCTATGCTATTATTTGTCAATTTATCTATATTACTATGTTGCACTTGATTTTTTTTGAGTGTGTGTAGTGATACCCATATCCTTCATTGATTCACTCTACCCATTGAGGGGGCATCCTAATTTTACATTCGAGACATACATCAACATATCTACCCATCGAGAGCATATTCTACATGAGTGCACCATTTAGGTTATGTCATTCATACACCACACACTCTATTTATTATATTGATGTATATTAATTAGTAGCTTAGATAGATTATTCTATTGACACTCAATAGTATATAGCACTTGTATATTTCTTATCATCTACCTAGTCTTCTACTCCATGTTTTGTATACTTTCACTTCTTGCTTTGATTAGTTAGATACAATAATATTTCTAGCATTTACATGCTTCCCTTTCTTGATTTAAGTAACTAGGTGTGATTGCATTTATTAGTTCCTATTTTATCTCTTGTGTATGACTTAAGACATTTGTCAATTTCCTTTGCTTCTACTCTTATATGTACTTGTGGCCTTCATGCCAATCTTTCTTTGTTTGAAATTGTATGTGTATATGGGAATTTAAGCATGCCTTATATGCTTGGTTTCCCAGTCTAAGTGCCATGTGCCTATGTCCCTTGATTTTTTGGCCCCTTGGCTTACTTTGTCTGCTTCTTGATTCTTGCCTTCCATGCTTGTTTTCATGATTACTTCTGAATTATTTGCAATGCCATGATTCACATCATACATTATCTTGATTTCTTAGATGCCATGATGGACATCATGCTCCATCCCTCCTTGATAACTAAAAACTAACTAAATTTCCACTTTTAGTTTATTATAATACACATGATATTACATTGTTACATCTAGCTAAGCATACCCCTGTTGATCTAACAATCTATAACACAAACTATGTTATATCTTGAGACATCTTTTTTATTATCATTGTTATATCATGTATTTCATATGATAACACACTTAAAAGGATCTTTATTCTAAGGGAATTAATTGTAGGATATTCATTCCTACAATTAGAAGAGGGGAAATAAATATGGGTTTTGTCACAAAGATCAGAGCCTTTTACCAGTTAAAAATTAATTTTTAGAACACTCAAGAACAACATTCATTATTCAAACTAGGCAGAGCAAACCAAAAATATAGTGATAAATATATAATAGTTATAAAAAATAGTAAAGGATAAGAGATCCATACTTAGACTAAAGTTTCAAATAATAAAGTGTCATGTTTTTGGTGCCCTTATCCAAACATAAAAAAATTAGATTTTTTAGAAACAGATAGAAAAGTAAGATCAATTACAATTTTTTCAGCTCTAGTATAACTCAGATTGGGTAGTTTTAGTATAGTTTTATGTAGATTATCTAGATATAGGGGGAATAATGTGAAACATGATGTCTCTCACTTCCAATTTCAAATTGTGCAGTTGGTACAACTTCTAGATCAGAATCTATATTATAGACATGAGTGATTGGGGGAAATGTGCATGGCACCTTTGACTTCTTTTATTTACAAGTTTAGTTTATTACCTAGGTATTATAAACATTTTGATGAATTATTCAATTTTTAAGTGGTTGGAATCATTTTGGAGTGTCTTTCATATAAGCCTAATTCTTAGTTTTTGAGTGGCTTTCATACAAGCCTAATCTTTACCTTTTAGAGTGGCTAAAATTGGCCTACTTCTTAATACACATTCAGCTATCCATACCACATTATCAAATTATATATCATTCATGAGATTTAGGAGCCATATTATATGACACTCATTCATATTGGGATCAATTCATATTTCACTACACATAGTGGGCAATGATGGATCCAAAAGAACTAATTAGCCTTTGTATTCTTGAGGCACCTACTCAAAGGGATTGGACACATAGTTCAAACATTAACTAACACATGCATGACCACATATCTCCACTTAGTGTGAAATGATGGAGATAGAGGGATAGACTTTGTATTCTTGAGCCACCCTTAGAGAATTTAGAATTTAGCTTTGTTCATGATATTACTTTTGAGTCAACTGAAACCTTTTGAATAGTCATTTCACCTTAGTCAGGTTACTTTTCCCAAGCCAATCCTATTCCCCTAGGTCCTAAACCTATAAGATAGGAGCACCATACTTGAAATATAGCACCAAAATCTAGGGTGTCCTATTTTTAGTGCTCCTATCCATTTGCATTTTGAGCCTAAACGATCATTTTCATCTGATCCCTAGCCTTATTATGTCATCCTAGCATGAGTACATCTAACCCATAACCAATGGTTTTGTATAAAATATTATCCAAATCTCATTTATAAAGGAGGTGACAAATCTTACAAATCAAATAAGAATACAAACAAAACACTAAGGCAAACTTCCATATTCTCTACATATAGTTAGCCAACACAACTACAAACACTTTGAAACCATCATAACAGTCCCTAGCCACCTCAAGCACTCTTAATTTGGCATTTGTGCATCTGTATCACACTATCACACAAAGCACATTAGGTGGGAGAAATACATATGATTTGATACCTCTTAGAGTTATTAGTATGTAGGTAGCATGCCCACATAAGGGGTGTGGATTGCACGTTCAGTGCATCTTACACACTAACTCCCCTTTCTCAAGTGATTCAAATATTATTTTATCAAGAATGGAGGGTTAGCGTCTAAATATTAAATAAGTTATAAAATGAGTTTTGTTATGAATCAACACTCAGTATTTCACAATTAGGCTCACATAGAAACAACACAAAAACCCAAAAAGTTTTAGATCTTTGTGACTATTTTGGATAATAGCAATAGGAGTGGACTACAATTTCAGACCCTGAAGTGTCCTATTTTTGGTGCTCCTATCCTTTTGCTAAATGAAAGCATATTCAGATTCACAACACTATCCCAATCTTACAAAACTAGTTTTAGCCTCTATCTCAGCCATCTTAGTCTAGTTTCAAGTTAAGTTATATTTCTCATTATTTATTGTTATTTTTAGAAAGTTAAAAAAGATAGATAAATTATACAAATCAGAACTATATTTATTGTAATATTTTTTACTAATTTATTAATCCAGAACCTTAACTAAAATAGGAATAAAACTCCATGATTCCAAAAAGAGTTAAATCAATATGATCTCCTCACATAGGAGAATACAACCATATATCAATCTAGTCCTAGAACCCTCACATGTGTGAGATATAATGATATTAAAATGCCTCCATAGATTTATCTATCACAAATCCAATTATGCCTAGATGAACACAATGAAGAACTAGATGAATTCTACTCAAGCACACAAGTACTCTAATCATCCTTGCCCTCTGATAGGACCCTTTGCACATCCTCAAATTACCATTCACATACCTAAGCATCTCTAACCATGCCAAAATTTAAGATCAAATAAGCCACCTTCAAGCATACTAGGATAAGCACTTTTTACACTTTGTCATTGACACACACTATAAAGACACTTCATCCACTTACTTAGACACCTCTATTACATCACTATGACATCATTGACAATTATCTAGCAATCTCTCTATTTGGAATTGATTTTAACACCCATCATTAAATAATATACAATTCACATTCCTTCTCTCTCTTCAAGCACTCTCACAATATTAATCTTCTCCCCCTTTGACACAATGATAAAGTGGGAACCAAATGATCTTAAGGACTTAAAAAGACCATTAATAAGAGAGAACCACATTATAAATATGATACAAAATCCCCCTTATCTTGAGACTACCTTTTCTTTGCCTTGACAACTTGTTCTTGCTACATATCAATATTCTCTTTAATCAAGCACTACAACCAATGAAGATAAACACATAATTATGACTAGGTTTGATAAATTCATCATACTAGCTTTATTTAAATCTCATTTTTAGTAACTATCACCACATATTCAATATGACTAAATCATCTCACATATGTTTGCCCTCAAATTATTCAAAACTCCTCAATCTATTCAAGCTATTTTAGTTAGCTCCCCCTAACTCTATGAATAACACCTTGTACTTCTCAACCATGTACTACAATATGATGGAACTCTTCAAGAAAAATATAAGAGGGACTCCCCCTAAGATATTTGAGCCATTACACTTATTGAGCATTTTCATATCTTCATGTACCATGATGAACCACCACACAGGGTTACTAGCCTTTTCTCTCAAGCCACCTTTGGAGCAATGCTCATGAAATTGTTTCTCCCCCTTAATCAAAAGACCTTATAATGATTAAAAGAGAAATAAATGACACACAAACTTTCTTAGATACTCAAATGTATATTTTGACAATGGTTTGGTCATAATATCTACAAGTTTCTCTTTTGTAGGCACATACTCCAACTTAACACTTTGATTACTAACTTGTTCTATCAAGAAATGATATCTAATAAGAATGTGATTAATTTTTGAGTGCATAAAAAAATTATTTGAGATAATAATTGCACTAGAGTTGTCATAATAAATAGGATAAATTCCATTCTATCTTACCTTATAATCTTCTAAAGTTCGTTTCATCCACATGACTTGCATGCAATAGGAAGCAACTGATATATACTCATCTTCTAATGTTGATAAAGATATTGAGGCTTACTTCTTTATTATCCAAGACACCAATAATTCATCCATGAAGAAGACACCATCACTGGTACTCCTCTTATCATCCACACATTCTGCCCAATCTGCATTAGTATATGATTTCAAAGTGAATTCCTTACTCCTAAGATACCATAAACCATACTCTATGGTGAATTTGAGATACCTCAAGATATTTTTCACTACTTTTACGTGGGATTCTCTAGGATCAACTTGAAACCTTCCTACAAGACCAATTTCTTGCATGATATCAGGCCTAGAATTAGTAGAGTACAAAAGACTTCCAATCATGGATCTATACAAAGTTTGATCAAATTTTTATGAGTCATCTAGTCTACTTAACTTACATATTATGATCATTGGAGTACCCATCATTTTACAATTCATCATGTCAAACTTCCTTAGCATATCCTTGATGTATTTATCTTATGAAATGAATATCCCTACATCAAGTTTATTGATCTACAATCCTAAGAAGAAAGAAAGTTCTCCCAACATTAACATCTCAAACTCAATCCTTATAGTATCTATGAACTCTCTACTCATATTATCATTTTTAGATCCAAAACTATGTCATCAACATATATAACCACTATCAATTAGTGATTTTCTTGTCTCTTAATGTATAAGTTACTATCATCTACCCCCTTTTTAAAACCTTGACTCAAAAGATACTTATCTAACCTATCATACCAAGCTCTAGGATCTTTTTTAAGACCATAAATATCATTCTTCAATTATATACAAAATATTTATTATTTAACATGAAGTATCCTTTAGGTAATTCAATGTATACTTCTTCTAAGTTGCCATTCAAGAATGTATATTTCACTTCCATTTGGTATACCTTAAAACCTTTGAAACTTGCATATGCCAAGAAAAGTATAATTGATTCCATTCTTTCCATAAGATCAAAAGTTTCATCAAAATTTATTCCTTCAACCTAAGCATATCCTTTACACACTAATCTAGCTTTGTTCCTTGTGACTTCTCCATTCTCATTCATCTAATTTTTGAAAACCTACTTGGTGCCTATCACATTTTTATCTTTTGGCTTAAGAACTAAATCCCATGTTTCATTTTTTACAATTTGATTAAGTTATTCATCATTAGATAAATCCAAATTTCATCTTTGCTATCTTCCATGAATTTTTTGGGTTCAATCATGGACAATAGAGTTGAGTCTTATAGATTTTGATTGATCAACATTTTCCCTTTAGTTTGTAAACCTACACTAACATTTCTAATAACTTGAGAGATTAGATGATATTTTTGAGTTATTATAGATGGAGATTTAGACTCTTGTCTTTCTTCCTCCTCCTCATCTTCATCATTTTTTTGAACATATAGCTCACCATTATTTGTAATAAAATTTTGAATTGATTCATTTACCAACAATTTTAACTTCTTAACTCTAGTTGTCTCATCTACCATTACATTTTAACTTTCAATAATCTTGAGAATTCTCTTGTTGAATCACCTATAGGTAGTACTGATAGAAGAGTAACCTAAGAAGATGCCCTCATCATAACTTGAATCAAAATTTCTAAGATTCTCTTCATCTCTTTTGATGAAGAACCTATTCCCAAACACTCTAAAATGTTTGGCATTAACTTCTCTATTCTTCCATAACTCATAAGGAGTCTTATGACCATTTAATCTAATGTGACACCTATTTAGGATGTAAACTAAAGTGTTAGCTACCTCTTCCCAATAACCATTTATAGTTTAAAATTTTGAAGAATGGTTCTACTCATCTCTTGAACAATCATATTCTTCCTTTCAACAACACCATTTTGTTATGGTGTTCTAGTAGAAGAATATTATCACCTTATCCCTTATTTTTGATAAAAATCATCAAATTCATGAGACCAAAAATCACCTCCTCTGTCTGATATTACACACTTGATATTTGACCCTTTATCATTTTCTAAAAGTGATTTGAATGCGATTAATTTTGCAAAATCCTCTAATTTTTTTTAAAAAAATATCCAAGTCATCCTAGTGAAATCATCAATGAGAAGCATGAAGTATCTATTAACTTGAATACTTTGGGTTTTCATAGGTCCACATAGATCAGTGTGGATCAACTCTAATGGATTTGTAGTAGATAACTCCTTGGATTTGTATCTTCTTTTGGTTTCCTTCCCATGAAGATAATCCTTGCAAAGAGAATGAGGAATCTTAGAAATCTTGGGCATATGCCTTATCAACTCCTTTAAACTGATATTTACTATATTATCAAAATTTATATGTCCAATCTTTCTATGCGAAGTCCAAATTTCTTCTAATTGACTCATGAATCACTCTTCCTTCTTGGATTGATGGAATGCATACATGTTATCTATTTTATAAACATTTAAAACTAATTTTCCAACCTTTCTTACTTCACATACATCATCATGAAAAGTTACAACATTTCCTTGATTACATATTTATCTTACACTTAAGAGATTATGTTTCAAACCTTCTACATATATGACATTCTCAGTCTTATAATGACCATTATCCAAACTCATAGTACCTTTGACAACTATGTTAGCATATTTGTTGTCACCAAATCTTACTAAACCAAGGTTGGTCTTCCTAAGAGAGAAAAACTTGTTCTTGTCTCCTATCATATGATTTGAGAATCCACTATCTACGAACCATATCTTGTCCCCATATTCTTGATTATGAAAGGCTACTTGAACAAATATTGACTCTTCCTTTGGTGGACCACTTGAATTCTACTTCTTTTCTTCTTCAATCTTAGACTTAATCTTCTTGAACCATTTAATGGTATCAAAGACTTTTATATCCTTTTCCCAGAAAGTTCTTTTTTAGTTTTTGGCTATATGACCTCATTGGTTACAACTATATAATATAAGATTTATTTTGATCTCTAGAGAGAAATCATAATCCTTATATCTATAACCAAATTTACTACAAGAGAAGCAGTACCCATTGAAGGCATAAATCAAATTTGACCTTCCTTTCTCTTGATCATTACTTGTTCATGAATTTTCATTCTTTACCCTTTTGGTAGATCTAAAATACCTTTTGTCCTTAGATGAGAGCACATCTAAGTAAGTCATGACTTTATTTACCAATTGTTCCTCCCTTTGGTTGAGACTATTAATCATCATGACCTACAAATTTTTTACTATTGATTATTTATATTTCGCTTTCATATTCACATCATCCATGCTTAAATTGACATTTGACAAAGCACATAATATTTTGTCCTGAAGACAAACCACAACTTATATTTCAACCATTATACCTTTGATCACCTTCAAGTGACTAAAATTTCAAGAAGGACCTACTTTGATACCAACTATTAGAGGTACAATCACTGAGAGGGGTGTGAATTAGTGAGCCCAAATATTTAAATTTTAATTCCAATCCTTTCAAACTATTAAAAAATAAACATATATCAACTTGACCAAATAACATTAACAAGAGATCTCATTCATTTAATGTATGCACAATATCAAACACATAACACATAGTTCTTGTGGAAAAACCTCATGGGGAACAAAACCTAGTCTCAAGCCTATAGCACATGGATTACTTGTCTTATATGAGATTACAAACAAGATACTGAACAAGTCCTTCTGATTAGGATTTAGTAAAACATCAATTTCATAAGGAGAATCTACCCCTAAGATGATTAAGTCTTTTTGACCACCTTTGGGTCAATTATTTCAGACCAAACAACTTTGATCATGTCCTTCTAACCTAATGCCTTTAGAGATTCACCTATCTCATAAGTATCACTTGCCCCTAAGGAATATCAAGTCCTAACCTCCTATAAGATGAATAATTCCACCTTTGAACTAATGTCTTCAACACCTTATGATCAAAATATAATAAAACAACCTTATTCAATACTTCACACACTCATAATTCATGTAAAACCACCTTCTATATCATTCCATACTTTTCATGTTTATTAACTTATAATAGTTTTGTCACAACACAAGCAACATGACCAAATGGTCATACACATAGTCCTCACTCTAACCTATATCTTTCCTCAATCTTTTGCACTCTTCAACACATGCTCTACTAACATATGTTTCTTATTCACTCTAATCTAATATGTCTCTATTAAAATCTTAACACATATTCCACCAATCTACACAAGCCTCCACTTTAAGCACCTACTCACAAGTCTCTCATCAATGTCTTCTCTCAAAAATATAGAAACCAACACATTTGGTTTCACCATTTATAGATGTATCATGATTATCAAGATCATAATATTTCTTATCAACCAAAACTCATGCCTTCACCCTTAAGTCATTTAACATGGGTCACACTTAAGCATAACACACTCTCAAATAAGCCTAAGTCAACTTTTAGGTCCTATGATGACCTATTCACCTATTTGATACTTCTTCGAGCAAATTAAGAATACAAGACCACTTTAAAAGTACATGGACCCATGAAAAATTATATATAGGTCCTTATTAAGTTCCCATATCCATCACATCACACTTATTCTAATGCTTAATTATCTCAAACACCTTTCTATACACAGTCATTATGAATGAAAACATAGTTAACTTCTAACCCTTTGTTCATACTACATATGATTGGTCAAACATTAATAACGAACATATATGGTCCTAATGGAGTCTAAAACATACTCAAATATTTATATCACCTATAAACATAGAGATAATAACAAACACAACTCAATTACCCTTATCGAGTTACATTCAGAGCAAACATGAAAACACATTCAACTTTGAACCTTCATAACTTTGAATGTACACACTTTCAAACATTAAAATATATATTTATATATGTACCCTGAATTCATATACAAATTATTTTTTTACACAATGAGAAAACTCTTCTTGTATCAAAATATATGGGCCAAAAAACTAGACAATGGTCTTTCTTTTGTTAAATTCAAATATTTGAAATCAAACGATCATAGTTAAAATTTGATCACTTAAAACACATCTCATGCCCTCACATATTATATTAAATATGAAACTTTTATATTCTTAGAGATTTAACTCATAGTGTACCACTACTCAAACATTAAACTTCAAATAATTGACCTTCTCTCACTGAATCTTGTAATCTTAACAACATACGCACTGCCAATCTTATTATAAGGAGCTTGGCCTTTACCTTGTTAAAAAACTATCACTTTGACCTCTTGAATTTAATAGTCACCATTTCTCTTGATTATAATGAACACTCCATCACCTTTTATCTTCTAAAAAATCTTGGTATTTACCTATGTTTAATGTTAAACATCAAATAATTGTCCTCATCTCACTGCTTCTTAACAATTTGGAATACATATGCTCCATTTATATTTTTATAAGGAGCTCAATATTTAAACATTTTAATCATAAAAAACTTTGAACCATTTAAATTACTATGCATTGTATATCTAGATGTACTAACTCCCGTGAATCATTAGATCTCCATATGGTCTTGATCTTTAACATCATGCAAAAAGGTTTAAGTATGGAGACCATTGCAATCATCCTAAAAGGCCAAATTTTCATAAATATATATTTTAACTTAATTTAATATTATCAAATTTTAACCATATAAACTAGGTAAAATACTAAACAAACCCATATGACCATTTCCTCCTAAAACATCCATGTATGTGAGATATACCATTACCAAACTGCTTACTTAGCTCTTTATTATACTTAGATAAATAACATATTTGATCTCATATTCATTTTTCATCATTGATATTCAATGAAATGAAATTAATACCATTATATATTATTTAAAAATTTGGCTAAGTGTTGAATCTTAGTACACTTATGTCTGAGGGACTAACTTTGCACCTAGATATCTTTTATTGTGCTAAATTTCATGATCTAAATTTTGGAACATATGATCTCCTCACATAGGAGAATACAAAAATATATCAATCTACTCTTAGAACCCTCACACATGTGAGATTAAACAACATTAAAATACCTCCTTATATTTATCTATCATAGAGCCAATTATGCCTAGATGAACATAATGAATAACCAAATGAATTTTTCTCAAGCACTCTAATCATCCTTGACCTATGATAGGACCCTTTGTAGATCCTCAAATCACCATTATCATTCTTGAACATCTCTAACCATGCCAAAAATCAAGATAAACCAAGCCACCTTCAAGCATACTAGAACAAAAACTTTGCACACTTTATCATTGACACATACACTATCAAGACACTTCATCCACTCACATCGACACATCCATGACATCATTGAAAAATATCCAATAAATTGATTAAGAGGAGGTGTATAGGGTCAAAAATACTAAGTAAGGTTGGTGAGATTATTTAGGGTTAGAATTGGTTGATCTCTAATTTTATATTTTTTTAAATATATATATATATATATATATATATATATATATATATATATATATATATATATATATATATATATATATATATATAAAGGGTGATGGGGTCTTTTTTTAGTGAGATTCTATTAGTTTGGTGTAGGTGATGATAAAGGAGATGATGATGGTAATTATGTCAAGTAGGTAGATTTTATGGGTTATTTATTGAATTTCATGTGAAGTGATTAGGTGGAAGATTATATATGCTATGGTCATCACATTCAGGAATTGGGTTTTGGGTGTTGGGCTAATTTGGCACTATAGTATGGAGTTGGAGTTTTTGGAATCATTGGTTTGGCCTTTGATATTTGGAGGGGATAAAACCAAAGAGATGGGATTCATAGGAAGTGTTACTAGAATGAGGCTTATGAATGTTTTCTATATGCCTATTCTAGAAGTGGTAGAAGCTTTGAAGGTGTTGTCTGAGAGTAAAAGGGTGAGAGTAAATTCTAATTTAGAATCTCTTTATGTGAGTAACTTATGTTAGGTGGTTTTTGATCATGATAAGATTAAGGAAATGGTGGAATTTTTTGTTTGACTTGAGCATATGGTAGATTTGCTTTTAGATTTAGATTCTCTGCCATTGGGTCCATTTTAGGAACTATCATTTTTTGGGAAAGACAAGTTGGGATTTGTTCCTTTTTCTATGTTTCACATTTTGGAAGAAATATTTATTTCTCTAATTAACTTTTTTAGAGAGGTTTTATAATCTTGTTTAGTGGTGGGTGGGGAGGAGGAATCTAGGGGAGTGTTTATGCCCTACGTGTAATATTTGTTGATCCCCATTCCTTATCTAAAAGTGTGACAAGCTTAGACGAGGACTCCAAACACACTAAAGGTGATAAAATAGTTAGTGTGTGGTGTTGTCAGAGGCCTATTTTAGATGACTCTATGGTGTCTTGAATAAAGGAAAGTGTTGAAACTAAAAGCGATTTACAAAATAAAGTTGATTTTTTAAAAGTCTATGGATATTATGGTCCTATTGTTTGTTAAAGAATTTAAATTGGATAGTCTGATTTTAGGGGAGTGTTCACAAGCTTATTCGGTCTAATTCCCTTAGACATAGAAGAAAACAAGGGTAAAAATAATAGTTCTACAAGTTGATGGTGCATGGAAGGAGATTGAGCTGGTAGTTCTTGACTAGAGGCAGGCTTGATATCTAGTAGGTTCTTTTTTTATTCTATTGGTTGATTTTCATTATTTAGCTCTTTACTACTTGTAGTAGGTTTATTGTATTTCAATAACTTATGTATATATAAACTTTGTTTAAATAAATTTTGGATGTTTTTCTAGTTATATGCCTTGATAATTCAGTTATCAATCCAGACCATATGATTTTATAATGATTATATGTTTCTAGGAAGGGGACTTGTTAATCCCTGATATAAATCTTAAAAATAAAATAGGCTATAAAGTAATAAAATTATAATCTTAATTAAGGTTTTAATTATTCTACTTGTTTTGATTATACTTTTTCCCTTTGTTATTTTTAGAAGATTGATTGTTAACTCTATCATTATTTTTATAACATGTGTCCCTTTTATGACCAAATTTAACACACAGATTGTAATTTCCATTAAACTTAGGTTTATGCTTCTTATTACTAGATTTCTTGTTCCCATTTTTGCCTTTAGCAAAATTAAGGTTAAATTTATTATTTTTATTGTTATCAAAAATATTATTGAAGTTGAGAAATGCCTAAGTGGCATTTCATTTAGAATCAAAATTGGTCATAACTTTCTCTTCTTGAATTAGAAGAGTAGACATGGTAGTAAGGTTAGGAATATCTTGCTCAGTTTGATACTTAGAATTCAAAATTAAAATGAAATATAAAAAAATTCATGAATATTTAACTAAATGATAAACTAAATCAATTGATCATGAATCAAAACACAATTACATCCATATAACTAAGCTTTAATGTTCTTAATTTTAGTAAGAAAATTAACAACCTTTTCGTCACCTTTCATAAGTGTAGTAAGCAATTCAAGGATTAAATTAATGATTTTTGAGAGATGAGTGCCCTTGTGCATGGACTCAAAGAGTTTTCAAGTATTACTGGGAGACTCCTAATTACTAATGTGTAGAAGGAATTCATCCCTAACACTCTGCAACATAATAGACATAGGTTCCTATGATTTTTATTAAAATGCATTGGTAAGGAAAAGGGTCAAATGATGTCCAGAAGAGGATTTTTCAATCCTAATGAGAATATTCCACAACTTATGGGTCATAAATTCAAATTTGGCATGAATTTTCCATATATTATAATTATTTCCATTAAGTATTTATGATTTATCTAAAATAAAATTAGGGGAAGCCATAACTTCCCTTTAAGAATGGAAATAAACAAATGCTTTAAAAATTATAATGTGAATTTAACTTTATTTGATATTAAAAATATATTTAAAGTGTAAAAATTAAATTATTAATCAATTTAATTCTAGACAAAGAAATAAAATTTAAAAAGATTATGATTAAACAAGGTGTCTCAAGTGTTGAAAAAATATAATAATATAAGCACATCTATTTTAAATAAAAATGTTTTAATGATTTTATGAACTATTTTCAAAAATAAAGTGAATCACGCATTTAAATATACCTAATTACATAATTTAGTTTCAAAATAATACAAAAAAATGATTTAGAGTTACACTAAACT